>WNWK01002724.1:0-182500 GCA_009830355.1 Cherax destructor
TGTGAAGAGACCTTCCTGACTGATCACACATTTTGCTGGTCAGGAGCCCTGTGCATACATGTCTGTACCTCTATTATGTTGTGATCTGAGTGTATTGTCTTTGATACGGTTATATTCCGTATCAGATCGTCGTTGTTAGTGAAGATGAGGTCCAGCGTATTTTCTAGTCTTGTAGGCTCTAATATTTGCTGGTTTAAGGTGAATTTGGTGCAGAGATTTAATAGTTCATGTGTGTGTGAATTTTCATATGTGCTGCCTCCTGGAGTGATCTCTGCTAAAGCATTGTTTGCTATATTCCTCCATTTCAGGTGTCTCAAGTTGAAATCTCCTAGTAGTAAGATGTTTGGGGCAGGAGTTGGGAGATTTTCTAGACAGTGATCAATTTTCAAAAGCTGCTCCTGGAATTGCTGGGAAGATGCGTCTGGAGGCTTGTATACCACCACAATGAAAAGGTTTTGGTTTTCAATCTTTACCGCCAAAACTTCAACTACATCATTTGAGGTGTTTAGTAGTTCTGAGCAAATGAGCGACTCTGACGTACAGGCCAACCCTGCCTTGTTGCCTGTTTAGTCTGTCGCATCTGAATAGGTTATAACCTGGGATCCACATTTCGTTGTCATAATGATCCTTTATGTGGGTCTCTGTGAATGCCACAAACATTGCATTTCACTCCGTGAGCAGTCCGTTGATGTAAGGAATTTTGTTGTTTTTTTGACGGCTTTAGACCCTGTATGTTTGCTGTTATCTCAAGTTCATCCATGTCCTCTTCCACGCCCTTATCCAGACTTACTAGATATGTCCCTGTTGCTTGTGCTATTGCGCGACACTTGTTCAGGTAGTACTGATAAGCTGTTAGCTACAACAGTCGTTGGTGGAGAAGAAACTGACTCAGGGATGATAATTGGAGCAGTGATGTCAGGTGTACTGGTAGGTGTTGAAGATGAGCTTATCAGCTCCAAGGTTTGTTTCAGTACCGAATGAAGGCTCTCTCTCTCTCTCTCTCTCTCTCTCTCTTGTCTCTCTGCCTCTCTCTTTGTGTGTGTCTCACTCTCTCGATCTTTCTCTCGATCTTTCTTTCTTTCTCGATCTTTCTTTTTCGATCTTTCTTTCTTTCTCGATCTTTCTTTCTTTCTCGATCTTTCTTTCTTTCTTTCTCGATCTTTCTTTCTTTCTCGATCTTTCTTTCTTTCTCGATCTTTCTTTCCTTCTCGATCTTTCTTTCTTTCTCGATCTTTCTCTCTCTCGATCTTTCTCTCTCTCGATCTTTCTCTCTCTCGATCTTTCTCTCTCTCGATCTTTCTCTCTCTCGATCTTTCTCTCTCTCGATCTTTCTCTCTCTCGATCCTTCTCTCTCTCGATATTTCTCTTGATCTTCTCTCTTCTCTCTCTCTCTCTCTCGTCTCTCTCTCTCTCTCTCTCTTCTCTCGATCTTTCTCTCTCGATCTTCTCTCGATCTTCTTCTCGATCTTTCTCTCTCGATCTTTCTCTCTCTCGATCTTTCTCTCTCTCGATCTTTCTCTCTCTCGATCTTTCTCTCTCTCGATCTTTCTCTCTCTCGATCTTTCTCTCTCTCGATCTTTCTCTCTCTCGATCTTTCTCTCTCTCGATCTTTTCTCTTCGATCTTTCTCTCTTCGATCTTTCTCTCTTCGATCTTTCTCTCTCGATCTTTCTCTCTCTCGATCTTTTCTCTCTCGATCTTTCTCTCGATCTTTCTCTCTCGATCTTTCTCTTCTCGATCTTTCTTCTCTCGATCTTTCTCTCTCTCGATCTTTCTCTCTCTCGATCTTTCTCTCTCTCGATCTTTCTCTCTCTCGATCTTTCTCTCTCTCGATCTTTCTCTCTCTCGATCTTTCTCTCTCGATCTTTCTCTCTCTCGATCTTTCTCTCTCTCGATCTTTCTCTCTCGATCTTTCTCTCTCTCGATCTTTCTCTCTCTCGATCTTTCTCTCTCTCGATCTTTTCTCTCTCGATCTTTTCTCTTCGATCTTCTCTCTCGATCTTTTCTCTCGATCTTCTCTGATCTTTCTCTCTCGATCTTTCTCTCTCTCGATCTTTCTCTCTCTCGATCTCTCTCTCTCTCGATCTCTCTCTCTCTCTCTCTCTCTCTCTCTCTCTCTCTCTCTCAGCTTTACATTTTTCTTTAATACAAATTACGATTCCTTCCTTCAAGTTTATTATTTTGTTTGTTCAATCAACGTTTCTCTCTTGTTTTCTTTTTGTAATTAATCAAAATTATCTAAACTTTTGATTTCAACTTAATTTATCATTAATTTTTGCATTCCGCCTCTCCATAAATCTTGTCTGTCTCTTGCTTCACTGGGCGTCTTATTTATAGATTTACGTTGATATTTTTTTAAGGTCTCGGAGCTTCATATTAAATTTAGCCTTCTACCTACGTCAGGGCTTCTATATGTGTGTCTTAAGGTATTTTATTGTGCTTCAGGGCTTCTATATGATAAGGGATTTAATTGTGCGTCAAGGCTTCTACGTGCGTCATAAGAGGTTGTGCGTCAAGTCATACATATGTGCGTCTTGAGAGATTTAATATTTCCTCGGGGCTCCTATATGTGCTTTTTAAGGGATTTAATCTTGTGTGAAGTCTTCTCTGTGTGTGTTTCAAGGGATTTAATCTTGCGTAAGGTCTTCTATGTGTGTGTTTCAAGGGATTTAATCTTACTGGGGGTCTTCTATGTGTGTTTCAAGGGATTTAATCTTGTGTGAAGTCTTCTATATGTGTGTTTCAAGGGATTCAATCTTGTGTGAGGTCTTCTATAAGTGTGTTTCAAGGGATTTAATCTTGTGTGAAGTCTTCTATATGTGTGTTTCAAGGGATTTAATCTTGCGTGAGGTCTTCTATATGAGTGTTTCAAGGGATTTAATCTTGCGTGAAGTCTTCTAAATATGTGACAAGACTTCTAATAGTGTGTCTTGTGTTCTAATAATATTGTGTTATTACTACTGATGAAACTTACTAGAGGCTTCAAATTCCATCAATGCTACAGACAAGGTCTAAAATTCTAAGTCACAATTTCTCAGAACTATGGCTAGAGTAATAATCATATAAAAGTAACAATGTAGAAAATCTGCTTCGAAATAGTTTGTAGATAAGCCAAAGCAATAAAATTTAAACACAATTCAAATTGTATTCTCTAACATGGTCGGTCGTGCATCAGAATATGGATTAATTAACATGAAAAAAGAAAGCCACTCGCAACAACAGCTTTCTGCAGATCAGCTGAGACCTGAGCAAGGCTAACTTATTGCCCCACACTATAATTACAATTATGAGGGTTGCTAACTTCCTACAAGGTCGCTCAGAGTGACAACTCATTTGGTTAGTCCAGCACAAACATGTCTGTTTAATGAATCTGAAGCTTAAATAATGAACCTCTTATTGACTTAGAATAATTTCAGTTATGCTATATATATTTTTGTTTTTATTTATTAACACATCGGCCGATTCCCAACAAGGCAGGGTGGCCCGAAAAAGAAAAACTTTCATCATCATTCACTCCATCACTGTCTTGTCAGATTGGTGCTTTACACTACAGTTATAAAACTGCAACATTAACACCCTTCCTTCAGAGTGCAGGCACTGTACTTCCCACCTCCAGGACTCAAGTCCGGCCTGCCGGTTTCCCTGAATCCCTTCATAAATGTTACTTTGCTCACACTCCAACAGCACGTCAAGTATTAAAAATTATTTGTCTCCATTCACTCCTATCCAATATGCTCACACATGCTTGCTGGAAGTCCAAGCCCCTCGCACACAAAACCTCCTTTACCCCCTCCCTCCAACCTTTCCTAGGCCGACCCCTACCCCGCCTTCCCTCCACTACAGATTTATACACTCTCGAAGTCATTCTGTTTCGTTCCATTCTCTTTACATGTCCGAACCACCTCAACAACCCCTCCTCAGCCCTCTGGATAATAGTTTTGGTGATCCCGCACCTCCTCCTAATTTCCAAACTCCGAATTCTCTGCATTATATTCACACCACACATTGACCTCACACATGACATCTCCACTGCCTCCAGACTTCTCCTCGTTGCAACATTCACCACCCATGCTTCACACCCATATGAGTGTGTTGGTATAACTATACTCTCATACATTCCCCTCTTTACTTTCATGGACAAAGTTCTTTGTCTCCACAAACTCCGAAGTGCTCCACTCACCCTTTTTCCTTCATCAAATCTATGATTCACTTCATCCTTCATAGAACCATCTGCTGACATGTCTACTCCTAAATATCTGAATACATTCACCTCCTCCATACTCTCTCCCTCCAATCTGATATCCAATCTTTCGTCACCTAATATTTTTGTTATCCTCATCACCTTACTCTTTCCTATATTCACTTTCAATTTTCTTCTTTTACATACCCTACCAAATTCATCCACCAACCTCTGCAACTTCTCTTCAGAATCTCCCAAAAGCACAGTGTCATCAGCAAAAAGCAACTGTGACAACTCCCACTTTGTATTTGATTCTTTATCTTTTAACCCCACACCTCTTGCCAAGACCCTCTCATTTACTTCTCTTACAACCCCATCTATAAATATATTGAACAACCACGGTGACATCACACATCCTTATCTAAGACCTACTTTTACTGGGAAATAAATTCCCTCTCTCCTACACACTCTAACCTGAGCCTCACTATCCTCATAAAAACTCTTCACTGCTTTCAGTAACCTTCCTCCTAGTCCATACACCTGCAACACCTGCCACATTGCTCCCCTATCCACTCTATCATATGCTTTTTCTAAATCCCTACCTTTATCTAAATACTGTTCACATATATGCTTCAATGTAAACTCATGATCTACACATCCACTACCCACTCTAAAACAACCTTGTTCATCTGCGATCCTACCCTCTGTCTTACCTCTAATTCTTTCAATAATAACCCTACCGTACACTTTACCTGGTATACTCAGTAAACTTATTCCCCTATAATTTTTACAATATCTTTTGTCACCCTTCCATTTATATAAAGGAACTATACACACTCTCTGCTAATCCTTAGATACCTTCCTCTCTTTTATACATTTATTAAACAAAAATACCAACCATTCCACCACTATCTCCCCCTGCTTTTACATTTCTGTTATGATCCCGTCAGTTCCTGGTGGTTTACCCCCTTTCATTCTACGTAATACCTCACGCACCTCCCCCACACTCACATCCTGCTCTTCCTCACTCCTAAAAGATGTTATACATCCCTGACCAGTACATGAAATTACCGCCTCCCTTTCTTCATCGACATTTAAAAGTTCCTCAAAATATTTGCGCCATCTACCCCATACCTTCAGCTCCCCATCTACTAACTCCCCTACTCTGTTTTTAACTGACAAATCCATTCGTTTCCTAGGCTTTCTTTACTTGATTATCTCGCTCCAAAACTTTTTCTTATTTTCTGCAAAATTTCTTGATAGTGCATCTCCCTCTCTATCATCTGCTCTCCTTTTGCACTCACCACTCTCTTCACCTTTCTTTTACTTTCCATATACTCTGCTCTTCTTACAACACTTTTGTTTTGTAAAAACCTCTCATAAGCTACCTTCTTCTCTTTCATCACACCCTTTACTTCATTACAACCACTCACTCCTCTTTCCTCCTGCACCCACCCTCATATAGCCACAAACTTCTGCCCCACATTCTAATACTGCATTTTTAAAATTATCCCAACCCTCTTCAACCCCCCCCCCCCCACTATTCATACTTGCATTTACTCACCTTTCTTCCAATAGTTGCTTATATCTCACCCTAACTTTCTCCTCCATTAGTTTATACACTTTCACCTCTCTCTTACTTGCTGTTGTCATTTTCTTTTTGTCCCATGTACCTCTTACTCTAACTGTAGCTACAACTAAATAATGATCCGATATATACGTTGCCCCTCTATAAACATGCACATCCTGAAGGCTACCCATCAGCCTTTTATCCACCAATACATAATCTAACAAACTACTTTCATTATGTGCTATATCATACCTTGTATACTTATTTATCCTCTTTTTCATAAAATATGTATTACTTATTACCAAACCTCTTTCTACACATAGCTCAATTAAAGGCTCCCCATTTTCATTTACCCCTGACACCTCAAATTTACCTACTACTCCCTCTACATCATTTTTACCCACTTTAGCATTGAGATCACCAACCACAAGTACTTTATCACTTGGTTCAAAACTCCCCATGCACTCACTCAACATTTCCCAAAATCTCTCTCTCCTCTACACTTCTCTCTTCTCGAGGTGCATAAACAATTACTACAACCCACTTTTCACATCCAACCTTTATTTTACACCACATAATCCTTGAATTGATACATTTATATTCCCTCGTTTCCTGCCATAACTTATCCTTCAACATTATTGCTACTCCTTCTTTAGCTCTAACTCTGTTTGAAACTCATTTATTTCTCCCCACTGAAACTCTCCTACCCCCTTCATCTTTGTTTCACTTAAAGCCAGGACATCCAGCTTCTTCTCATTCATAACATCTACAATCATCTTTTTCTTATAATTCGCACAACATCCACGCACATTCAATTATCCCACTTTGACGGTTTTCTTCTTTTTCTTTTTAGTAAGTTATACAGGAAAATGGGTTACTAGCCCATTGTTCCCGGCACTTTAGTTGACTTTTACAACACGCATGGCTTACGGAGGAAAGATTCTTATTCCACTTCCCCATGGATATGAAAGGAAAAGTAATAAGAACAAGAACTATTAAGATAAAATTATAGAAAAAATTCAGATGAGTGTGTATACATAAACGTGTACATGTATGTGTAGTGTGACCTAAGTGTAAGTAGAAGTAGCAAGACGTACATGAAATCTTGCATGTTTATGAGACAGAAAAAAAAGACACCAGCAATCCTACCATCATGTAAAACAAATACAGGCTTCCTTTTTACACTCACTCGGTAGGACGGTAGTACCTCCCTGGGTGTTGCTGACTACCAACCTACTACCTAAAATATATAGTATATATATGTATGTATGTATATATATATATATATATATATATGTATATATATATATGTATATATATATATGTATATATATATATGTATATATATATATATATATATATATATATATATATATATAATATGAATACTACAGTGAATCAATAGATAATTAAGTGGGAGTTAGTACTGGGATGAGTACTAATTCTGTGTACGTGAACCACATAACAGAAGTAGTTTCCTCAGATGTATGTCTGTTTATAAATGACGCGAAAATAATGTGGAGAATACAAACAGGAGCAAACCAGAAAACACTATAAATGGATGTGGACAAACTGCAGGATTAGTCTGAGAAGTGACTATTAGAATTTAATCCCTGAAAATGCAAAGTTATTACATCAGGCAATGACAGGATTTATAGACAATGACTGCAAATTTTCCTCAAGGAAAAGGACCTAGGGGTGAACATAGTTCCGAGTATATCGCCTGAGGTGTACATCAACAAAATAACTTCCATAACGAAAGCGCATATCATAATCTAAAATTAGCTTTCAAGAACTTGAACACGGAGTAATTCGCGACTGTGTGCTCAACATCTCAGGCTTATTTTAAGGCACGAAGGACCAGTGTGGAACCCATACCTGATCAAGCATGGAAAAAATGCATGGGTTTTCAGTGTAAGTTTATTCAAGTATACACAAACACAGTTACATAGATTATCATATATAGCAGTATATGTGTAAGAGAACCTAGGATAACCCAACAAAAGTCAGACAAAGTGACTTATTTCCATTGTTTTTTTTTATATTTCATTGGGCTAATTCTAGAGGAAATGGGTGTGAGTTATGGAGAGAGACTGGAGAACCAAAACTTGATAACATTTGAGGACAAAAGAACCAGATGTGACATGATAATAATGTACAAAATACTAAGAGAAATTTATAGGGTGAATACGGGCAGGCTGTTCGAGAGGCGGGAAGCAGGTACACGAGGGAACAACTGAAAGTTCAAAATATAATAATAATAATATTAATAGTAATATTAATAATAATATAATAAAATAATAATAATAATAATATCTTTATTTCTACAAGTACATGTACAAGGTATACAGGCCTAGCTGACATCAATGACATACTACTATATAGAAAGCCCCTTGTTATGCTGAGTATTTCGGGCAAATTAGGTCAGTTTTGTCCCAGGATGCGACCCACACCAGTCCACTAACACCAGGTACCAATTTTATACTGATGGGTGAACATGGACAGTAGGTGTCTTATGGAAATACGTCCTCAGTATGTGAGCTGAGTGCGCTAGCGATCCAGCTACGGGACACCGGGACATAGATGAGTGACGGGGATTTTAGGAACTTTTTCCACCCTCAGAGTGGTCTAGAAGTAGAACGATCGGGGACAATGAGGTGGTAGAGACAGAGCCCAATTGTAGCTTTAGGAATAGGTATGCTAAGGCTCTGTAAGCCAGGCGGGAGGAAATTCAGTAGCGGCCAGCGATGAGACGAGACCAGGAGCTGAGACTTGATCCCTGCTACCACATATGGGGCAGTACATATAGGTGAATGTACACCACATAAACACATGCGCACACACACACACACACAACCAACCACACACACACAAACACACACACACATACACAGTGCATAAAAAAGTTCTATTGGAAAGAGAAAAGTAATTAATAAGCAATTAAACCCGCTAGTGGAAGCCCAAACAAACTTCGTCAAGTTGCTTACACTTGTTCAGAGAATTGTGTTTTATGAGTTTTATTTCTTCACGTAATTGTTTATAACAAGCGAACAGTGTTTGAATAAATTTCTTGCTTGTTGTGCTGAGCGCCTCGTTATCTACACAACTCATCACAGCTACGTAAATCACTATTTTTCTCTCTGGCTGGATTCATCAACATGGGTGTCTCCATACAGGTTAAAAAGACTCTTGCTTCAAAGAATGGGAGCTCCTCGGAACAAGAGCCTCAGTATATCCCATTCTGGTGGCGCTGTATAACCCAAGGCGGTTATCACTTCCCTGGGAATACAATATTAGTACGGCTAATATCTCAAATATTCTCAGTATTTTTATAATCAGATGAAATATTTAACACATTTTAAGGTAAGGATAAGACTATGTCTTATAAATTATTAATAGCATTATTGTTGATGTTTTTTGTTGTTTTTACAGTACTTGTTGTTATTGTTGATGTTGGTATTATTATTGTTATTGTTCGTGTTAAATCTCCCTGAGTGGATACCTTAAAGTGGTTGACAATTATCTTCTTCCAGGATTTTCCTTTATAACTTTGATCGACTTCAAATTCTCAATGCTGGTTTACATTAACTAGGGAAAGTTTCAAGCAATTATTGGTATATTCATGTGCCTTCTGTTCAACATACATACATATATATATATAGAGAGAGAGTCTATGTATAGGTACTTATACGTACAGCTTTGTTGAGTGCTTTATTTACATACACAAATGTTTAATAAATGGAAATTTAATTTAAGTTGCGGAGCTTCTCTAACTGCTCAGATATTGGCCAGGAACTCAAGATATTACCCTTCAAGATCGACATACCATCACTTTCCCAGGGATATAATCCAGCTGTACTGGCAGATACATCTGCCAGTACAGCTGGCAGATGCATTTTGGTAACTGGGTACATAAGTCCCAGGCTCTTGGCTGGGTACTGGGGGATGTAATAAGGCTTCTCTTGATCTCATGAACTTCATTGTATTTAATATGCAACACTTTAAAACTCGCACTTATTAACAATTACTTTGCCATAATGAACTTATTCACAGTTTAAGTAGCAGAAGCTCTGCGAGGATCTAGTGTTGTGCCAAGAATCTGTGGGTCAAGATGTGTACCAGTTGCAACGATGGGAACTGTTAGAAGAATGACATTAAATGATGTGCCCTCCTAGTTAAAAATTGAGCTATCTTTCAGAGTTTTCATTGTTTAATATAGCTGTTGAAATTTTTTCCACAATTGTGATGTATGAAATTGATTGCTTATGATCCAAAGTTTCAGCTGGACTTTCTGCTATTTTGAAAGAATATATCCATTACTTAGGTGCAACTAGTGTAGCTAGGTCACACACCCATGCCAAATTGAGTTTGTTTTCGTAGAATTTCTGCGTCCACCTTCATAAGAGGAGTTTAAGGCCTACAAGGCAATCTCAAAGGCTATGCGTGTGACCAGGCCGCCTAATCTGACTGGAAATTATATTGTCCTACTGCAATTCGTGCAGGGGAACGCTCAGGCTTTAGGTGTCATATTCTAGATCTAGGGTTGGCAAAGGATGGAGAGCGTCGTAAAAAGTAAGTTAGCATAGGAAGGAATGGATATTTGGTCAGGAGATAGAAGTCATCGTAGGTATCAGTGTTAGTGATCCTGGTTTCCATTATTTTGAAGTCAAAGATTTTAAAACCCAGAGACTCGCCCTTAGCATTAGACCCCAGTCGGGCAGCAAGGGAAGTACAATCACTGGGATTAATAACTTGCATTCCTTGCAGGGCAGCTGTGACCTGCTCAATATTGCGTTGGTTAGAGATCACTAGCGTACATATCGCGAGGATTTGGAAGAAGCCTAATTTCTCAATTTGCTCTTTAATTATTCTGATGTCCTCTAGCAGGGGTTTCTGATGTCCTCTAGCAGGGGTCTCTGATGCTTTTCAGTGCCATCATCCAAGAAATGGATGCTGAGCTCAATGATCAGGTCCTCAGTGACCTATTTTGATGGCTAAACAGAAAATAAGACGGACAAAAGGGTCACTCCACTGGACACCTTCACATGAGATTATTTTGTGCTCACCAAAGGAAGTTTCGAGCCACTGATGACCCACGTCTTTACAAAGAGCCTCCATACGGCCGTGGCTCTCTGCCTCGCTGCCCTATCCACATGTGTATTTGCGTCAGAGTGGGAAGTGACCAATATGGTCTGAAGTGTGCAAGAACCAAGTAGGAAAAGAGCCTTTGTTCTCACTGTCTAGTAACCCTATTATCCTTGCTGGCCGTCCAGATATTTTCACTGTCATAACTACTACTAATATTGTCACCAGTTGCACCAGCTTTGTCACCAGAAACACCACAGTCATTGTCACCAGAAACACCACAGTCATTGTCACCAGTAACACCACTATCATTGTCAAAAGTATCACCACCACCAATGTTACCACCGTTGTCACAAGTAATATACCCATTGTCATCTGGACCACCATCACCATTGTCACCAGTAGCAGTACCACTAATTCCTCAAATAGCATTATTGCCACCAGTAACACCAAAAACATTGCCATTAGTAACACTACTACCATTGTCACCAGCAGTACGTACCATCATTGCCACAGTAATAACACCATTATTGTCACTAATAACATCACCACCATTGTCACCAGTAAAACCACCATCAGTTACCAGTATCACAACCACTAGTGTCACCAGTAACACCACCACCATTAACACCACTACCATTGTTACCGCAAACACCAACACTATTGTCACCACTAACACCACTTCTATTGTTATAGGTAACACCACTACCATTGTTATCGGTAACACCACTACCATTGTCACCATTAACACCACTACCATTGTTACCGGTAACACCACCACCATTGTCACCACTAACACCACTACAATTGTTACCGGTAACACCACCATTGACACCATTAACACTACTACCATTGTTATCAGTAACGCCACCACTATTGTCACCAATAACACCACCACCATTGTCACAATTAACAACACTACCATTGTTACCGGTAACACCACCACTGTCACCAATAATACCACCACTATTGTCACCATTAACACCACCACCATTGGCACCATTAACACCACCACCATTGGCACCATTAACACCACCACCATTGGCACCATTAACACCACCACCATTGTCAACATTAACACCACCACCATTGTCACCATTACCACCACCATTGTCACCATTAACACCACCACCATTGTCACCATTAGCACCACCACCACTGTCACCATTAACACCACCACCACTGTCACCATTAACACCACCACCACTGTCACCATTAACACCACCACCATTGTCACCATTAACACCACCACCATTGTCACCATTAACACCACCACCATTGTCACCATTAACACCACCATTAACACCACCATTGTCACCATTAACATCACCACTTTTGTCACCAGTAACACCACCACCAGTATCACCAGCAATACCATCGTCTCAGTCACAAACTGAGCAAGTAAACATACACACGGACACTAAACACACGCCAGGTAAAAATTGCTTCTCCAACATATTCCAACTTTTCCTAGAAAAAAAAAGGCAAAAGTTTTAGCCATGTGAAACGAGGCTCTAAAGGTCTTTCTGAACCAGCCAACCAGCAAGCAAGGTAGGACCCAAGCACACACCAGCTACTGTGTGTGTGTGTGTGTGTGTGTGTGTTTGTGTTCACCTATTTGTGGTTGCAGGGGTCGAGACTCGGCTCCTCGTCCCGCCTGTTCACTGATCGCTACTAGGTCCTCTCTCTCCCTACTCCATGAGCTTCATCATACCTCGTCTTAAAACTATGTACGGTTCCTGCCTCCACTACATCACTTGCCAGACTATTCCACTTCCTGACAACTCTATGACTGAAGAAATACTTCATAACATCCCTTTGACTCATCTGAGTCTTCAACTTCCAATTGTGACCCCTTGTTTCTGTGTCCCATCTCTGGAACATCCTGTCTCTGTCCACCTTATCTATTCCTCGCAGTATTTTATATGTCGTTATCATGTATCCCCTAACCCTCCTATCCTTCAGTGTCGTCAGGCCGATTTCCCTTAATTCTCCGTAGGACATTCCCCTAAGCTCTGGAACTAGCCTTGTTGCAAACACTTGCACTTTCTCTAATTTCCTGACATGCTTGACAAGGTGTGGGTTCCAAACTGGTGCTGCATACTCCGGTATGGGCCTGACATACACTGTGTACAGAGTTTTGAACGATTCCTTACTGAGGTATCGGAACGCTATTCTCAGGTTTGCAAGGCCCCCATATGCTGCAGCAGTTATCTGGTTGATGTGTGCTTCCGGAGACGTGCTGTGTGTGCGTGTGTGTGTGTGTACTCACCTAGTTGTGGTTGCAGGGGTCGCGTCATAGCTCCTGTCCCCGCCTATTCACTGGCCGCTATTGGGTCGCTCTCCCTGCGCCATGAGCTTTATCATACCTCTTCTTAAAGCTATGAATGGATCATGCCTCCACTACATCGATTCCCAAACTATTCCACTTCCTGACAACTCTGTGACTGAAGAAATACTTCCTAACTTCCCTGTGATTCCTCCGAGTCTTCAGCTTCCAACTGTGACCCCTTGTTGCTGTGTCCCATCTCTGGAACATTCTGTCTCTGTCCACCTTGTCAATTTCTATCAGTATTTTATATGTCGTTATCATGTCGTCCCTATCTCTCCTGTCCTCCAGTGTCGTCAGGTCGGTTTCCTTTAACTTCCCCTCGTAGGACATACCTCATAGCTCCGGGACTAGTCTTGTTGCAAACCTTTGCACTTTCTCTAGCTTCTTTACGTGATTGGCTAGGTGTGGGTACCAGACTGGTGCTGTATTACAACCTCAGGTTCAATGGCCTGTTATCCTGAGTGTAAAAGGGAGCTTGGAGCAAAGAAACACAGTAGAAGATGCTGAAATGCTGTTCTTAGGTTTGCTAGGCGCCAATATGTTGCAGCAGTTATTTGGTTGATGTGCGCCTCAGGAGATGTGCCTGGTGTTATATTCACCCAAAGATCTTTTTCCTTGATTGAGGTTTGTAGTCTCTGGCCCTCTAGACTGTACTCCGTCTGCGGTCTCCTTTGCCCTTCCCCAACCTTCATGACTTTGCACTTGGTGGGGTTGAACTCCAGGAGCCAATTACTGGACCAGGCCTGCAGTCTGTCCAGATCCCTTTGTAGTTCTGCCTGGTCCTCGTCCGATTGAATTCTTCTCATCAGCTTCACATCATCTGCAAACAGAGACACTTCGGAGGCTATTCCTTCCGTCATGTCGTTCACAAATACCAGAAACTGCACCGGTCCTAGGACTGACCCCTGTGGAACCCCACTCGTCATAGGCTCCCACTCTGACACCTCGCCACATACCAATACTCGCTGCTGACTTCCTGACAGGTATTCCCTGATCCATTGGAGTGCCTTCCCTGTTATCCCTGCCTGGTCCTCCAGCTTTTGCACTAATCTCTTGTGTGGAACTGTGTCAAACGCCTTCTTACAGTGCAAGAAAATGCAATCCACCCACACCTCTCTCTCTTGTCTTACTGCTGTCACCCTGTCATAGAACTCCAGTAGGTTTGGGACACAGGATTTTCCGTCTTTGAAACCGTGTTGGCTGTCGTTGTTAAGCTCATTCCTATCTAGGTGTTCCACTACTCTTCCCCTGATAATCTTTTCCATGACCTTGCATACTATACATGTCAGTGACACTGGTCTGTAGTTTAGTGCTTCATGTCTGTCTCCTTTTTTAAAAATTGGGACTACATTTGCTGTCTTCCATATCTCAGGTAATCTCCCTGTTTCGATAAATGTGTTGAATATTGTTGTTAGGGGTACACATAGCGCCTCTGCTCCCTCTACGTGCATGTATGTGTGAATGTGAGTGTGAGTGTGAATGTGAGTGTGAATGTGTACTCGTTACACCTAATAGCAAATTAAAAATTGTATATGAAACAGCCCTAGAAAAAAAGAGTGTAATCATAAAAAAGTATATATCATTGATGTTTATTAATACTGTATTAAAACAATTTGGACTGACCTCAGCAAACCTTGCTACTCAGGGTAGCAAGGTTTGGTGACGTGTTTAAGTTAATTTTCGTGCAAATTTTTTTTTTTAATATTTTAAACTAAAAAATATGTCAATAAATGTGTAACATAAAACTTAAGAAAAGATCTCCTTTTTGGAAAGTTTGGCCAAATGGACCTAGTGTCACTATTAGACACAAAACACACTCTCTCTCTCTCTCTCTCTCTCACACACACACCTAGTAGTGACTAGCAAAGAGGCGGAGCCAGGAGCTCTGATTCGACCCCTGCAACTAGAAATAGGTGAATGCAAATAGATGAGTGCACACACAAAAAAAAGGATCCCAGAAAATAGGATGAAGAGTCAAAGTAACCGAGGAAGATTGGTCTGAGAAGGAACTATGGGCAGCAGGGCTCAAGAGAACAAAGGAACAAGAGTAGGAAAGAAGGCTGAACGAGTTTAGTTCTAAGCTTAATGATGGAGAGATGGCTGAAGAGAGCAAGAAATTGGATCATTGAGCTGTAGATGCAAAGGCTAGGATACAGTTCCTAGAAGAGGAACTGAAAATGTTGAAGTGGGATACAGAGCTGAGGAACGAAAGGGACATGGTGTTGGGAACAGGAACATCTGTTAACAGCGAGGGAATTAAAGGAAGCGAAGGAGTATGAAGTCCTTTGCAGAAGTGCTATCAGGCAACTGATTGGCACAGGAAATGTTAAAGGAAGCAGGAATGGAGATGCTTAAATCAGACCCAGACAAACAAAAGGAAAGGAAATGGAAAGAGGAGAGGGATAGGTCAATAATTATTCATGAGCTTCAAGGGACTAAAGGGAAGACATGCAAATTGGAGAGAAGGATACGACTGAGGTGACAAATTTCCACAGAAATGAGGGATATTTGAGGGAAATAAAAATCGTCCTATCAAACTGACATTCATGACAGAAACAATACGAAACAGGATCTTGCAGCATAAACCATAGTTAAATTACTCGCAACAATATCAGCAGGTGTACCTCGAGGGCGACAGAACATGAAAAGAATGGAAGAAACTGAGAGACAGGGTATAAAGACGAAAGGGACTGGAAGGAAAGCCCAAACTCAGAAGGACCACCAAATAAAACCATCCATAGAACCTCCTCAACCCCTACTACTCCACCATAACCAAATACAATAACTCAAAATTAACCACGAGACACACACATAGTCCCCGCCCTCCAGCACAAACGCCACCTTCGCAGCAGCCGCTCATAGTATTCCACTCTACCTCCCACTCCCCCAGCCAGCACCCCCACCTCCCAGAATACAATATTGGAAAAGAAGATGAAAGTATTGTACACCAACGCAGACAGAGTAACAAATTAGAGTTACAAGTAGCACAAACAAATCACAGGCATCGCCAGATATCATAGCAATCACGGAACAAAGCTCATGGGAATGATAGGCGCGATCTTCCCGAATGGGTGTCAGTTCCTGAGGAAAAACAGAAGGAACAGAGGGGGGTGGAGACGTTACTCTGCTCATCAAAAACCAGTGAGGGTTTGAGAAGCTGGGAGGTATGGACAGAGGGAAAGCAGGTGACAACATAGTAGGAACTTTTCAGACTGGGAGGCCCCAGAGTGCTGATAGCAGTGATGTACAACCCGACACAGAATATCAAGAGACTAAGACAAGAGTATGAAGAGAGCAACAGAACAATGGTAGACTCACTAGCTGAGGTGACCAGAAGGGTCCACATGGACAAGGCAAGGATACTAGCTAAGGGAGATTTCAGCCACAAGGAGATCGACAGGGAAAATCCTGGAGCCACATGGAGGAACAGAAACGTGAAGAACTAAGATGCTGGAGGCAGTACTGGAAAATTTAATGCATCAGCATGCTAGGGATACAACCAAAGAGAGAAGAGAGGACTAACCAGTAAGGCTGGACCTCATATTCACAATTCTGACACTGGGGATGTTACATAAAACCCTAATTGGCACTGGTAGTGGACACCTAGAATGGAACGGGTTCATACATGACAACCAGCAAGGCTTCAGGGAGGGAATATCCTGCATCACAAACCTACTGGAGTTCTACAACAAGGTAACAGAAGTTAGACAGGAGAGAGACTAATGGGTAGACTGCATCTTCTTGGACTATAAGAAGGCTATTGACACAGTACCACACAAGAATCTTTATGAAAAGCTAGAGGAGCAGTCAGAAATAGCAGGGAAAGTACTGCAATGGAATACCTGACAGACAGGAAACAACGTGTGTTGGTACTTGACAACATGTCAGACTGGGCGCATGTGTTGAGTGGGGACTTCCACAAGGGTCAGTCCTAGGTTCGCTGTTGGTTTTTGTATATGTCAATGACATGATGGAAGGGATAGATTCAGAGGTGTTCTTGTTCACAGAGGATATAAAACTAATGAGGATGAATACAATCGGACGAGGATCAGATAAGACTACAAGCAGATTTGTTGCAGCTTGGCGCCAACTATTCAGATTCAAAGAAGCCCCCCCCCCACATCAAGAAGCACCTATATAAGATGATGATCAGACCTCTGTTGGAATACCCTTGTGTACCCCTATCACTAACAACTAAAACCAACAGGCTGCGGCTTCAACGAGTCCAGAACAAAGCTCTCCGCTTTATCACTGGGACCAGATTAAGAGACAGAATCAGAAGTGAAGACCTACATGTACAACAAGAAATCACTGCAATTAATGTAAGGATAGATAAACTAGCGAAAAAACTGCTTTATGACATGCAAGAACTATATGTACCTGACAGAGAAACCCCCCAACCAAGTAAACACAACCGATTATGTCATCACCACACACCCCCACCGAACCCAAAGAATGACTCTGCAACAAAGAGTTAGGCGCTACATTCACAATAACTACCCACGACCAAGAATTCTGAGTGATCTCCCCGCCGAACCAGAAGAGTGGATACCTCCAGATCCAGTCTATGTTCAACAGCATAGATAAATACTCCCCATTTATGGGTGACCTACCATTTCCAAATTACATCTTACAACCAGCACTGTAACACCTACGAACTTCCTATATTAGGACACCACCTCAGAAACAGCTTGTTCAGCTCCGGGCTAGCCACCAATAACATCATGAGCCCAGCAACTACCAACCTGTTGCAGCAGTAACTTCTTGACCAGCTCCGGGCTACCATCCATCAACACCGAATAGCCCAGCAACTACCACCTGTTGCAGCAGCCTTGCCTGAAGAAAAAAATAAATAAATAAATAAATAAATAAATGTGTACTTCAAATAATATGCTTTCTTCCAACTCAGTCACATTCTGTGAGACAACAGTATACCTGTGTGCGACTGATGGGATAAAGGCATATCCTCCTCTTAAAATTTACTTATGTATAACTCTACATACACACACACATATTATGTTGCACCAAAGTGGATAGGCCACTTACCTTTACAACCCTAACCTCTCCCCGACCCATCCCACCTATTTCCCAATTTCCATCCTTACCCATCCTTCTTCCTTCCCCACCTTACCGACGCTCTGGTCAAATCCAGTCCAGTGGCGCGACAAGTGGCTCTCGGAATTTAACCCTACCAAATTCAAAGTCAAAGAGCATTGGGAAGGACAAGGAAGACCGCAGACGGAGTACAGCCTAGGGGGTTAAAAGACGCAATCTTACTCAAGTTAATGGATCTAGCGCACATAAACCAAATAACTGCTGCAGAATATGAGCGCCTAGCAAACCTAAGAATAGCATTTCAACATCTAATTAAAGAGTCATTTACCACACTTTACTGCGTGTACATCAGGCCCATATTGGAGTATGCAGTACCAGTATGGAACCCACACCTGGTCAAACACGTCAAGTAATTGGAGAAAGTACAAAAGTTTGCAACAAGCCTAGTCCCAGAGCTAAGGGGTATGTCCTATCACGAGAGGTTAAAATAATTCAACCTGATAGGGGGACATGATAACGACGTACAAAATACTGAGAGGAATTGACAAGGTGGAGAGGGGCCAGAATGTTTCAGAGATGGGACATAGGAACAAAGCGCACAACTGACAGTTAACAACTGTGATGCGTCTTAAGGATGTTAAGAAGTATTTCTTCAGCACTAGAGTTGTCAGGAAGTGTAACAATCTCGAGAGTGAAGTAGTGGAGACAGGATCCATACATTGCTTTAAGATGAGGTACTATAAGGCTCTTGGAGCAGGGAGAGAGTAGACCTAGTAGCGATTAGCGATGAGGCTGGGGCCGGGAGCTGTGAATTGACCATTGCAACCATAAATAGGCGAGTACAAATAGAAAAGTACACACACACACACACACACACACACACACACACACACACACACACACACACACACACACACACACACACACACATATATTATATATATATATATATATATATATATATATATATATACCCGTTGCAATGATGATTGTTACTTAATTGAAACCGTGACCAACAGCCATAAAAATTATGTAGATTGTCATATAAAAACAGGAGAAATAAAATGTGAAAATCTAGTCTGAATTTTTTTTTTCACTTGTTTGTATCAATCTGTCATTGTTTGTATCATTGTTTGTGTCATTGTATCATTGTCTTCAACTTTTCAAGGACTAAGATTTTGGAGTAAAAGATATATATTTGAAGAGAAAGTTTCTGGAGTAAAAGACATATGTGAAGAGAAAGTTTCTGGTGTGAAAGACATATATGAAGAGAAAGTTCCTGGAGAAAAGGACATATATGAAGAGAAAGTTCCTGGAGTAAAGGACATATATGAAGAGAAAGTTCCTGGAATAAAGGACATATATGAAGAGAAAGTCTTTATTGTGACAACGTTTGGCTTTGTGAAAACCTTTATCATGTCTTGATAACTTTCACTTGATGTCAGCATCACGTCCTTATAGCAGCTTAGGTTGCTTTAATTTGTATGAAAAACAATGTGAAAAACATATCTTCGCTTGGGGAACAGATGGGTGGGAGGATGTGCTAGGGGTGAGGCGAGGATGTGCTAGGGGTGAGGCGAGGATGTGCGGATCGGCAAGGAATGTAGGGGATGAGATGATGTGGAGGAAGGAGTGAAATGAAGATATAGGAAGGGGCGGGGTGAGAATGTGAGGGGGGTAAAAGGAGGGAAGTGAACATGTGTTGGGAGACAAGGTGAGGAAGAGTTGTTACGTGTAAATACCTTTCCCATCTCCCACCCCTACACACACAAACGCACTCTTGACCAACAAAGTCGTGTTTGCCGCCATGCACATCCTGGTATACTGACAGGTTTACAGTTACTAGAAGTGATCTGCAGCAGTGTGGGTATAACTCAGACTAAAACTCAGCCAGTATCAATAGCAGGTTGTGATTTAGCTCCATCTTATTCTCTAGGTACTATGGCAGTACCTGCCAGAAAGTGCTGCTAACTACCCGAAGTGTTTTAAAATGCAAGGTAGTCAACTTAGTCTCTTCATAACTAGTCTGTAATATGAAGAGGAAACTGACATATCATCTCGTTCTGGCTATTAATAAATTTATAACAACTTGACAATGATCCAGGAAGAACCGAAAAGTCACTTTATGGTTTCGTCTCTAAAATGTTGAGTGCTGTAAATTGTTTTAGCCTCAATATTTATTTTATTCCTGTCATTTTGGTGAATTTTCATTTTTGAATATTTTTTTTGTGTTCATTCAAACATTAATTATTTATGGCGTTACATAGTGTTAGTAAGAATTCTTCTCCAATTCGATCAATGGGTGTCCCGTGGCCTGGTTGACTACGCTCTGGCCTTACACTGTGTCCGTGGTTCGATCCCGACATGGGTGAAAATGCTAGGCGTGTGTCCTTACGACTGCTCTCCCTGCTCACCTAGTAGTAAGAATGTACCTGGTGTTAGTCGACTGGTGTGGGTCGCATCCTGGGGGGACAAGATTGAAGGACCGCAGTGGAAATAGGACACAGTCCTCGATGATTCACTGACTTTCTTGGGTTATTCTGGGTGGCTAACCCTCCGGGTTAAAAATCCGAACAAATCTTGTCTTGTTGTCTTCATGAGATGTACTGACAATAGTTTCCCCTTTAAACTAAATATGTTTTCATCCCTTGTGGATCAGACGCTGTAGTTGTATACTGTTATTCTGAGAACGTGAAATAACAAGACGCTATTTCTAAAGATCAAATATATATAGAACAAGCTAAACAAAGCTCTCCTTAGAACTTAACATTGTAACAATAAAAACTTGTTCTACTTACTATATGTGTGTCTGTCTTCATGGTTGTCAGCAGTGGGCTTTCAACCATGTTAAATCTGTCACACACATTGCTAAGTACATCTTATTATTTTGGGTGTTGCTCGAGGCTGCAGTCAGCATGCGCACAGGAGGTTGGGAGACTCTTGGCTACATAATAACCAGAAGATACATGCGTCAGCAACTGATATTACTAGGATAATGAGTAGTTCTGTGTCAGCACACAGCATTGCTAGAATATTGAGTAGAACTGTGTCAGCAGTCAGCATTACTAGGATAATTAGCAGATCTGTGTCAGCAGTCAGTATTACCAGGATAATTAGCAGATCTGTGTCAGCAGTCAGAATTACTAGGATAATTAGCAGATCTGTGTCAGCACCCAACATTACTAGGATAATGAGCAGGTCAGTGTCAGCAGTCAGCATTACTAGGATAATGAGCAGATCTGTGTCAGCACCCAACATTACTAGGATAATGAGCAGGTCAGTGTCAGCAGTCAGCACTGGGACAATGTCCCTTACTAAAAGGAAGAAAAACAATGGAAACAATTTTCTCATTAATGGTCTCTCTCAGAATTGTGTTGACGTTGATGGTACAATGTAAGGAGACCGGTGTGTTTTATTTACAAGGAAGTTTCTCCGAACAACTGTCGACACAACATAACTGTTGAATGACAGACATGTTCGCTCTAGTGACAATTTTTGACAGCTGATGATCTGATTGAGGGTACTGGTGAACATCAACAGATGCTTGGTTGATGGTGTTGGTGAACATCAACAGATGCTTGGTTGATGGTGTTGGTGAACATCAACGGATGCTTGGTTGATGGTGTTGCTGAATATCAACGGATGTTTGGCTGATGGTGTTGCTGAACACCAACAAATTGGTGTTCATCAACAAATATTTGGTTGACTGGTAGCGAGATGATCGTGTATCGTGTGACGAGATACCTTGTGAGTTCTATGCAAAAAAAACAACGGTGGTGTCTTTGGAACGGCGGTACCAGCAAGCGAAGGAGCTTGAGGAAGCACAGAGGGAAATGCGATAACCGACTCAATAAAACAATTAGATTCGTAGGAACCCTCCAGTGGTGAATCGTCAGGAAAACGATGGAAACTGGGCAGTAAAAGGCCAAAAAGAAACGTAGATGAAGAGCACAAGAAAGGATGGAGAGGTGGATATCACTAACAACTTTGCATGACGACCAATGTCAAAGCATAGAGGGACGTCGGTAAGAGGACGGGACACACACTTTGTCTGGGTTCGATTCCCAGCGAGGGTAGGAACATTGGGCGTGTTTCATCACACCGGTTGTCTATGTTCACCCATCAGTAAAATGGGTACCTGGGAGTTAGTCGACTGGTGTGGGTCGCATCCTGGGACAAAACTGACCTAATTTGCCCGAAATGCTCTGCATAACAAGCGGCTTTCTATATAGTAGTATGTCATTGATGTCAGTTATGGTCCGTATACCTTGTACATCCTTATTTTTTATTATTAACACATCGGCCGTTTTCCACCAAGGCAGGGTGGCACGACAAAGAAAAACTTTCATCATCATTCACTCCATCACTGTCTTGCCAGAGGCGTGCTTACACTACAGCTACAAAACTGCAACATTAACACCCCTCCTTCAGAGTGTCAGCACTGTACTTCCCATCTCCAGGAATCAAGTCCGGCCTGCCGGACGCTTGCTGGAAGTCCAAGCCCCTCGCACACAAAACCTCCTTTACCCCCTCCCTCCAACCTTTTCTAGGCCGACCCCTACCCCGCCTTCCCTCCACTACAGATTTATACACTCTCGAAGTCATTCTATTTTGTTCCATCCTCTCTATATGTCCAAGCCATCTCAATAACCCCCCCTCAGCACTCTGGACAATAGTTTTGCTAACCTAACACCACCTCGTAATCTCCGAACTACGGATTCTTTGCATTATATTCACACCACACATTGACCTCAGACATGACATCTCCACTGCCTCCAGCCTTCTCCTTGTTGCAACATTCACAACCCATGTCTCACACCCATACAAGAGTGTTGGTATAACTATACTCTCATACATTCCCCTCTTTGCTTTCATGAATAAAGTTCTCTGTCTCCACAAGCTCCTCAGTGCACTACTCACCTTTTTCCTCTCATTAATTCTATGTTTCACCTCATCCTTCATAGACCCATCTGCTGACACATCCACTCCCAAATATCTGAACACATTCACATTCTCCATACTCTCTCCCTCCAATCTGATATCCAATCTTTCGTCACCTAATCTTTTTGTTATCCTCATCACCTTACTCTTTCCTATATTCACTTTTAATTTCCTTCTTTTACATACCCTACCAAACTCATCCACCAACCTCTGCAACTTCTCTTCAGAATCTCCCAAAAGAACAGTGTCGTCAGCAAAAAGCAACTGTGACAACTCCCTCTTTGTGTTAGATTATTTATCTTTTAACCCCACACCTCTTGCCAAGACCCCGCGCATTCATTTCTCTTACAACTCCATCTATAAATATATTGAACAACCACGGTGACATCACACATCCTTGTCTAAGGCCTACTTTTACTGGGAAATAATCCCCCCTCTCCTACACACTCTAACCTGAGCCTCACTATCCTCGTAAAAACTCTTCACTGCTTTCAGTAACCTACCTCCTATTCCATACACCTGCAACATCTGCCACATTGTCCCCTATTCACCCTGTCATACGCCTTTTCCAAATCCATAAATGCACAAAAACCTCTTTACCCTTATCTTAACACTGTTCAGCTATATGTTTCACTGTAAACGTTTGAGCTACACACCCCGTACCTTTCCTATAGCCTCCTTGTTCATCTGCTATCTTACTCTCCGTCTTACTCTTAATTCTTTCAATAATAACTCTACCATACACTTTACCAGGTATACTCAACAGACTTATTCCCTTATAATTTTTGCACTCTCTTTTGTCCTATTTGCCTTTATACAAAGGAACAATACACACTCTCTGCCAATCCCTAGGTACCTTACCCTCTTCCATACATTTATTAAATAATAGCACCAACCACTCCAAAACTATATCCCCACCTGATTTTAACATTTCTATCTTTATCCCATCAATCCCAGCTGCCTCATCTCTTTCATTCTACACACTGCCTCACGAACTTCTCCCACACTCACAACTGGCTCTTCCTCACTCCTACAAGATGTTATTCCTCCTTGCTCTATACACGAAATCATAGCTTCCTTATCTTCAACATTTAACAATTCCTCAAAATATTCCCTCCTTCTTCCCGATACTCTCCATTTAATAACTCTACTCTCCTATTTCTAACTGTCAAATCCATTCGTTCCCTAGGCTTTCTCAACTTATTAATCTCACTCCAAAACTTTCTTATTTTCAACAAAATTTGTGATAACATCTCACCCACCCTCTCATTTGCTCTCTTTTTACATTTCTTCACTACTCTCTTAACCTCTCTTTTTCTCTCCATATACTCTTCCCTCCTTGCATCACTTCTACATTGTAAAAAGCTCTCATATGCTAACTTTTTCTTTCTTACTAGTCTCTTTACATCATCATTCCACCAATCGCTCTTCTTCCCTCTCGCACCTACTTTCCTATAACCACAAACTTCTGCTGAACATTCTTAAACCTACCCCATACATCTTCAACCCTGTTGCCTATACTTTACCTAGCCCATCTATTCTCAAATAGTTGTTTATATCTTACCCTAACTGCCTCTTCTTTAAGTTTATAAACCTTCCCCTCTCTCTTACTTGTTGTTTCTATTTTCCTTGTATCCCATCTACGTTTTACTCTCACTGTAGCTACAACTAAAAAGTGATCTGATATATCTGTGGCCCCTCTATAAAAATGTACATCCTGACGTTTACTCAACAGTCTTTTATCTACCAATACGTAGTCCATCAAACTACTGGCATTACGCCCTACATCATATCTTGTATACTTATTTATCCTCTTTTTCTTAAAATATGTATTACCTATAACTAAACCCCTTTCTATACAAAGTTCAATCAAAGGGATCCCATTATCATTTACACCTGGCACCCCAAACTTACCTACCACACCCTCTCTAAAAGTTTCTCCTACTTTAGCATTTAGGTCCCCTAAAACAATTACTCTCTCACTTGGTTCGAAAGTTCCTATACATTCGCTTAACATCTCCCCAAATCTCTCTCTCTCCTCTACACTTCTCTCTTCTCCAGGTGCATACACGCTTATTATAACTCACTTTTCGCATCCGACCCTTATTTTGATCCACATAATCCTTGAATTTATACATTTATATTCCCTCTTCTCCTTCCATAACTGATCCTTCAACATTATTGCTACCCCTTCCTTAGCTCTAACTCTCTCAGATACTCCTGACTTAATCCCATTTATTTCTCCCCACTGAAACTCTCCTACCCCCTTCAGCTTTGTTTCGCTTAGGGCCAGGACATCCAACTTCTTTTCATTCATAACATCAGCAATCATCTCTTTCTTATCATCCGAACTACATCCACGCACATTCAAACATCCCAGTTTTATAAAGTTTTTCTTTTTTTTTAGTAATGTGTACAGGAGAAGGGGTTACTAGCCCATTGCTACCAGCATTTTAGTCTCCTCATACGACACGCATGGCTTATGGAGGAAAGATTCTTTTCCACTTCCCCATGGAGAATAGAGGAAATAAAGAAGAACAAGAGCTATTAAGAAAAAAGAAGAAAAACCTTGATGTGTGTATGTATATATATATGCATGTGCATGCCTGTGTAGTGTAACCTGAATGTAAGTAGAAGTAGCAAGATATACCTGTTATCCAGCGTGTTTATGAGACAGAAAATGACACCAGCAATCCTACCATCTTGTAAAACAATTACAGGTTTCTGTTTCACACTCACTAGGCAGGACGGTAGTACCTCCTTGGGTGGTTTCTGTCTACCAACCTACTACCTAGTGCCTAGTGGTGGATAAGGGTCTGATCAACCAGGCTGTTACTGCTGGCCGCACGCAAACTGGCGTACGACCCACAGCCCGGCTGGTCAGGTACTGACCTCAGGTGCCTGTCCAGTGCCTTCTTGAAGACAGCCAGGTGTCTATTGGTAATCCCTCTTATGTATGCTGAGAGGTAGGTGAACAGGTTTGGGCCCCTGACACGTATTGTGTTGTCTCTCAGTGTACTCGTGGCGCCCCTGCTTTTCAGTGGGGGAATGTTGCATCTCCTGCCGAGTCTTTTGTTTTCATAGGGAGTGATTTTCAAGTGTGCAAGTTTGGTACTAATCCCTCTAGGATTTTCCAAGTGTATATTATAATGTATCTCTCTCGCCTGCGTTCCAGGGAATACAAATCAAGGGCCTTCAACCGTTCCTATTATACATTATATATATATATATATGGTTACACATGTGTGTGTGTATATTATAATATATATATAATATATATAATATGTATATTTATATAATATATATATATATATATATATATATATATATATATATATATATATATATATATATATATATATATATATTATATTATAATATACACACACACATGTGTAACCATACCAGTATGCAGAACCTGCACAGGCTTACTACTACTATGTATTACGAAATACCCTCAGAACGGTACCGGAAAAAATAATAAGTGACAGTAACATATTCTCACCTCCACCAACACACGGGAGATGCTATTCTTTCCTGAATTTCTCGTGTAGGGCGATACAGACGGCGGGATGCGCTATCCAACGGGCGAAACGTCTAGGACAGGTTATCCTGGTTATGGACCGGGCGGCGGGGGCGTTGACCCCCGAAACCCCCTCCAGGTTTACTCCTCCAATGTATGGTTGCATGAGCAATCCAGCGGTTTTTGTATAGCACCCTTGCTTAAGATTGTGCATACATGCGCACACTCATACATCCTCATATACACATACACACATGCATACATATGCACGAACATATATATTTATGTGTATACATATACACAAGTATTCGCATCCACGTGTACATATGCACATGCATATATGAAAAAAAGTTTGCATACGTACATGCATACACTCAGTACATGCATGCACACAATGCATACAAGCATACATATGTACTCATAAACACACATGCATACATATGTACTTATAAACACACATGCATACATATGTACTCAGAAACACTCATGCATACATATGTACTCATATATACACATGCATACATGTTCAACACAAGAACACATTTTCATATTTTGTTGCAATATAATTTTTTGACCTCCCTGAATTCTTATTTCCGCGTGCATTGAGGTAGATGCGGCTGAGCTTAGGAGATACGGGGATACCTTTCTCGGATCGCACAGTGACCGAAATACATCTAGCAAATATTATATTCATGGGGAAGCTCCAAGCCCGTAGGAGTCATATTGTACATGACCTGGACAGAGGGTGGAAATCAAACATGTTCCCAGGAATCAGGGAGTAATTACAAGTTCCTTGGAACAAGAACCCTTCAACGACCTCAAGTCATCTCTTTTGATGACTTTTGGTATTCCAATATGACAACAGAAGTTTTATCATTGTCTTGATTAACATCGACACAGAGCAAAATACTGCCTCTGTAACCTCTATATTCTTTTCCACTACTGTAGGCAGTGATTAAGACATCAGAAACAATTGGGAATCTTTACTGTTGAAACGTTTCGCCTTCACAGTAGGCTTCTTCAGTCACATACAGAGGCAGTAGGCGTGGTAGGGAAATGAAGATGATGTAATCAGTCCACTAACCTTGAAGAAATAGTATTTGAGGTGGTCAGTCCCTCAGCCTGGAGAAGAGTTCAGCTCAATAGTCTGGAATGATACGAAGCTGAGGGACTGACCACCTCAGTACTATTTCTCCAAGGTTGATGAACTGATTACATTATCTACATTCCTCCACTACACCTGCTGCCTCTGGGCGAACAGTTTCAACAATAAAGATACGCAAGTATTGCACATGTGTCATAACCATCAACTTGTGGGTAACTTATACCATTTATATCATAACTGCAGGCAGTGTTTGTGTCCTTGCATGAGAGGTTCTGGGCTGTTCCTCACCAGAAGACGAGTGTCTTCCTCTCTCACAACTGAGTTACCAATGTTTTTAGCAAAGTTACGACAAGTTTTCTTACCAGACGTTGTTTGCTGCTCCCGTCACTACCGTCTTCCACCTCTTATCACATCAATACTGGAAATGAAATACTGACAATAGTCAGCGCCGCTCCGAGTAACCTCAGAATCCAACTAAATTCTTAATATATTCGCGGAGGAGAGCTATACCCCGTAGGACTCCTGCAGCGCCTAGAGGAGTGGGCGGCAGTGTCAGGTTCGATCCAAGTAAGGGTAGGCTATATCAATTTCCTTGAAACAAGAGCCTCTCAAAGACGAACTGGAATAGATTATTTACCAGCGTCTTTTGACCGACTGATTGTTATTATTATTATTATTACACTGTATTTATTGTATTCGTTGTAATACAGCAATATGAGGCAGACATGTTTGATCCAAGGAAAGACGAGGCAGCTTCAATTTCAAACGTCGTTTAAAAGTGTCAAAGTTGGATCGACTTTGATGCAAAAACAAAAACTGATGTGTCATCTAATTTTTGAGATAAGATCTCATGCACTTTGTATACGTGTGTCTGCAACATACCCTCACTCATCACTGTGTCTGCAACATACCCTCACTCATCACTGTGTCTGCAACATACCCTCACTCATCACTGTGTCTGCAACATACCCTCACTCATCACTGTGTCTGCAACATACCCTCACTCATCACTGTGTCTGCAACATACCCTCACTCATCACTGTGTCTGCAACATACCCTCACTCATCACTGTGTCTGCAACATACCCTCACTCATCACTGTGTCTGCAACATACCCTCACTCATCACTGTGTCTGCAACATACCCTCACTCATCACTGTGTCTGCAACATACCCTCACTCATCACTGTCTGCAACATGCACTCACTCATCACTGTGTGTCTGCAACATGCACTCACTCATCACTGTGTGTCTGCAACATACCCTCACTCCTCACTGTGTGTCTGCAACATACCCTCACTCATCACTGTGTGTCTGCAACATACCCTCACTCCTCACTGTGTGTCTGCAACATACCCTCACTCCTCACTGTGTGTCTGCAACATACCCTCACTCATCACTGTGTGTCTGCAACATACCCTCACTCATCACTGTGTGTCTGCAACATACCCTCACTCATCACTGTGTGTCTGCAACATACCCTCACTCATCACTGTGTCTGCAACATACCCTCACTCATCACTGTGTGTCTGCAACATACCCTCACTCTTCACTGTGTGCCTGCAACATACCCTCACTCATCACTGTGTGTCTGCAACATACCCTCACTCATCACTGTGTGTCTGCAACATACCCTCACTCATCACTGTGTGTCTGCAACATACCCTCACTCATCACTGTGTGTCTGCAACATACCCTCACTCATCACTGTGTGTCTGCAACATACCCTCACTCATCACTGTGTGTCTACAACATACCCTCACTCATCACTGTGTGTCTGCAACATTACCCTCACTCATCACTGTGTGTCTGCGACATTCCCCTCACTCATCACTGTGTGTCTACAACTCAACGCCATCTATTGAAGGATTGTAAACTCTAGGATTGTCGTGCCGTGGGTTCGAATCACTCCCTGGAAGGTACGACCATCCTGTCACACGAGTGTTAAACTTATGCCTGTTAAATGTTGGACACTCTGACAGGATTGCTTCTTTTCTTTCTGCTTTATAATCACGTAAGGTTAGAGGTAAATCTTGCGAGTACTACTTACATACATCATAGATTTCATGCATAAATATATATGC
This sequence comes from Cherax destructor, assembly GCA_009830355.1. NCBI lineage: Eukaryota > Metazoa > Arthropoda > Malacostraca > Decapoda > Parastacidae > Cherax > Cherax destructor. The sequence goes on from WNWK01002724.1 coordinate 29,873, forward strand.
AAGACAACCACTATGAAAAAATAGAGGAATTCCAAGCGCTTTCGTGACTACTCACATTATCAAGTTCCTTGATAATGTGAGTAGTCACAGCCTGAATTCTCTATTTTTCATAGTGGTTCTTGCATATTTTGATATCACCTGTTTACTGTGATCTTTTTGCATATATATATATATATATATATATATATATATATATATATATATATATACACACACACACACACACACACTGTCGTGCTGAATAGGTTCTTGCTGTTTCCTTCATAAACTTCTTTTTACAATTTCTCATAACTATAAAAGAGTTTGTCAGGGATACGCTGTTAACAGGCAGAACGACATATTTTTGGGTTGGTGATTCCTCTTTAGTGTCGACATTGTTCCTGTTGGGAATGCATGTTGTTGACACCCTTTTTAGTTATAATACTGTTTTGGTAGTTAAAATTTAGCAAGTAGTTCTTCTATATACTTTGAATACAAGTCTATGCTTACCAGTGATATGTAACACATCTGAGAATGAAAAATGGTTTGTCTTTTTTTTCAAGTGTGAGTGTTGTGGTCGACACCAAGCCGTTGATTGTGTTGAGGATGCACTTCGCTTAGAGGTTCTTGGGCAAAATGACCAAAACATCTTCGACGTAGCGCAACCAAGTGACTGAGTCGGGGACTGCTGGCAGTATGCGATTGATTTCGAGAATTTATATACAAATTAGTCAGGACTGTGCTTATGGGTGAACCCATAACAAAACCAAACTGTTGAATATACTTTTGTCTCTCAAAATCGAAGCTACCAACTCGTCAGGTCTCGGTGACTTATATAGTTTCAATCTATCAAATTTTCCGAAAGACTAGGTTACTAGTGGCATTGTTCTGGCATAATTTATTTTCGTTCTGACCAACATATTTATTGATTTCTGATATTTCGTTTGTATCCTCTTATAGAAACAAAAAGGAAATAAGTAATAAAATCAGTACACATTTCATTATAAATAACATGAGCTTACCTGAGTTATATTTAAGTGGGCCAATCCTTTTCCTAATGTTATTCCTATTTAATGTTATTCCTATTTACCTAATAGAAACTTTACTTCTTGGTCTTTGATTCAATCACTTCCTTAACTTTATATTGTCTTTTGGCTTTTCTTATTCTATTTCTGAGTTGAATATAATGTAAATGCCTCTCTTGTTTTTACCGTACCAAGAGATATTTCAGTCAAATGTTTATTCATTTATGGTCATTTATGTTAGATCTATTTTTTGTAAGAGAAATAGATGCGGCTTGGGCAGGCGTTTGTTTACAGTGCTGAGGAAACCGTCTTATTGAAAACGAACGCGACTGTCTTTTGGGCCTCCCTCTAGATAATTCTTAGTGATTCCTTCTTCTTTGATGAGAAAAGAGCTTCCAGATCAAAAAAGTTTTCTGACTAGAGGATTTGAGTTTAACAGCTTTATATAAGCTAGTGTTGTAATGAAGCAAAATATTGATGCTCTCAAAAAATGAAAATTTAAGCTTGGGTAAATGTTGATCATCCCGCGTGTGTGTCACCAGTACTGCACATGACAATACTGTCGTCTAGTCTTACGTTATGGCAACGAATTCTCTTATTTAGAGGTTTATGTACATGTTCAAGCTCACTATATGTACTTACTTTATCTGACAATTCCCTGGGAGAGGGGAAGATCACACACCCATTTTGGTAGCAGTTATGCCATGTCCTCAAAATTCACTAGTATTTGCCTCACCAGTGAAGTCCTCAACGCCATTAGAGCTCTTTTTTTATGCAATCTCCTGTGCACAAAAAAAACAAAACACGACTGGAGGAATCAAACCCATTCTCAGTGGCAACTCTCTTGCCTCGTTGCCTGAGCAGCCATGGGAATACAGCAATGAGCCAGGAGATAGTCATCCTCTTAAAACCAACTGAAGTGGGATGAGAGACTCCACGCACATACATTACCATCTGAACTTGCAAAAAATATTTAATAAAATTTGACTTTCCTAATACATTCTATTTAGTCAAAGGAGATGCTGTACTAATGGCCGTTTACCATTATTTCGCTTCCTTTATCCATTTGTCCACTCGTTCTGCAACACTGGATTGATACTTCTCTTTAGTGAATACGAATTTGACTAATTTTTTTGTGTTTTAAATATCGCATATGGATTCTTCTTGTTGCTGCCACTGTCATGTTTCTATTGTTGCTATCTTCGTACTTCTGTCTTGATCTTTTATTTCATGGTGGATTGTTGATGACTGCTACTTTGGGTCCCCCTCTTTTGATTGTGCCCATTATTTAGTCATTTGACACTTTTCTGTTTATCCCTCTCATAACTTCACTAATTTCTAATCGGTAATGCAACTTCTATCTTTCCCTTTACCCGCTGTCTTTCTTTATTGCTTCATAGCCTGCTAGGAATGTGGCATTTCAATCTTGTCTCTGTGATAGCTATGTTGTCTAGAAATATCTCTGCTATCCATTCTTTCAAAAAAAAATTCTTGATTAATTATTCATCTGCATATATTTAACAAAAGTTTGAGTTTTCTTTCTTTGCTATGTTTTTGTCTGTTGTGTCCAAGCGTTGTTTACTGCTCATTAGTAGAGAGGGAAGAGAGGGAGATTTCAGACTGGGGTTGGTGTATACATTGGTATAGGGTGAGGGGCCAGGATTATTTGATGTAGAGGGGGGGAGGGAAGCTGTGAAATTATTGTTATTGTTTGGGAGGTAGGGGGGGGGAAGCTTTGAACTAGGTGTTTTGAGTGAGGGACTAGGGGTAAGTCTTGAGAGATTTGTCGAGGCTTCTAGCTATGCTTCTTTTTCTTGCAACTGACGATATTTTATGCGTTCCCTCTCTATTTTTATTCTCTCTTTCCAGGTATTCAAGGTTATAATTAGCATTTCTGAAGGCCGGTTTCAGTCTCAAAATTCTGGTTGGTGCAACTTGAGACCTGAAGGTTAGTTTAATCGAGCGTTGTTTTTTATACGAATAATTCCCACTCATTCGAAAATTTTCCGTTTGCTCTAATTCCTCCTCTCCTCATATAGACTCAATGATCAATACTCTGTTCCTACTCCCACCTTCTTCCTTCTGACCTACCATGATTTTCAACCAGTCTGGAGACCATCGCTGACCTCCCTCTTGTTTTTTTCCATTGTCTTTCGCTTCAGATTATTTCGTATCTTGTCAAAAATTTCTTTGCTGTTTCTCATATCACCTTTTATGCATCCAGGTCTTCTGAGAGCATCTATGTTTATGAGTTTTCTTGTTTTAATTTCTAATTCCTCTCCTCTTTCTCCTTTCACGATTACAGCCTTTTTAACTTTACCATCGTTTTTTCAGAGCCTCTTTCAGTTTTCTTCTAAATTTTTAGCACTTTCTTCATCCATTACTCTCCTTTTTTTCATCTTCGAATCTATTTTTCTTTGCCTTTTCATACGTTTTCGTAGTTTCCTTCTGGAGAGTATTGAACTTTATTTACAACTGTTCATCCAAATTAGTTTTCAGACCAGTATTATCATATCAAAAATTTAGATATCCATTAACTTCTTCCTCTACCACTTGTTTTCTATTGCTGCTTCAGTTAACCATTTTCTTTCTTTTTTGTATCTTTCTCGCAGTCAAGTATGAATATTCTTCCAGTTATTTCATTCAGTCAAGGGGACAGAGTGTCAGTGATGGCTCCTGGTGAGCAATTTGTCTTGGTGCAATATTACTTGCAGTCAGTGGGTGATGGTGAGTGCATGTGAGTCCACCTAAATGTACTCACATAATAGAGCTCACTCTCTCCTGGCAGCGTGAGCCCTGGCATACCTATTCTCAAAACTATGTAGTGATCCTTCCTCTGCCACTTTGCTATATATATAGTTCCATTTTCTGACCACTTTAAGACTAAAGAAATGTATTTTTTTAAATCCCCGTGACTGTTCTGCGTTTGTAAATTCCAACTGTGCTCGCACGCACCTGAGACTGTACTCACCTAATTGTACTCGCCTAATTGTACTCACCTAATTGTGGTTGCAGGGGTCGAGACTCAGCTCCTGGCCCCGCCTCTTCGCTGTCCGCTACTGGGTCTCTGCTCTCCCTGCTCCATGAGCTTTATCATACCTCGTCTTAAAACTATGTATGGTTCCTGCCTCCACTATATCTTTCTCTAGACTATTGTTGTGTGTGTGTTGTGTCTGTGTGTGTGTGTCTGTGTGTGTGTGTGTTGTGTGTGTGTGTGTGCGTGTGCGTGTGTGTTGTGTGTGTGTGTTGTGAGTACTCACCTAGTTGTGGTTGCATTGGTCGAGACTCAGCTCCTGGCCCCGCCTCTTCACTGATCGCTACTGGGTCCTCTCTCTCCCTGCTTCATGAGCTTTATCATACCTCGTCTTAAAGCTCTGTATGGTTTCTGCCTCCACTTGCCAGACTATTCCACTTCCTGACATCTCTGTGACTGAAGAAACACTTCCTAACATCCCTTTGACTCATCTGAGTCTTTAATTTCCAATTGTGACCCCTTGTTTCTGTGTCCCCTCTCTGGAACATTCTGTCTCTGTCCACCTTGTCTATTCCACGCAGTATTTTGTATGTCGTTATCATGTCTCCCCTAACCTTCCTGTCCTCCAGTGTTGTCAGGCCGATTTCCCTTAACCTTTATTCATAGGACATTCCACTTAGCTCTGGAACTAACCTCTGTGTGTGTGTGTGTGTGTGTGTGTGTGTGTGTGTGTGTGTGTGTGTGCGTGTGCTCGAGAGATTTTTAAATAACTCTACTTCATCATCAGGTGTTCTGTGAAATAAGTAACTTTAAATTGTTCTGAGATCTCTTAACCCAAAACAATATAGTAAAAAGTTATAAGTAAACTTATGAGAATTAAGAAAAGACACTTTGCAGAACAAACGTTTATTGGAACAATGTTTCGAATTACTAAGGACTTCATCACATAAATTGTTAGTTTTTATCAGTTCGAAACGTTGTCTAGATAAAAATATGTTCTGCTAAGCGCATTTCGTCTTCGTCAATATATTGAAAAGCTTAATGTTGAGGAGTTCAAAATCTGTTTAGAATATTTCAAACTGAAAAAAAAAACTGGAAGGAGATCATAAATAGAACAAGAATATATGACTTTACAGAAGAAAAAAGTTGAACTACTAAAAAAAAAAATCTGCAATTATCAAAATAAAAGAAAATTACTCCCAAAACCTGATTTAGAGCATAAACAAAAACCTTCACATCAAACAAAACACAAAACAAACAAAAAGTCGTTCTGGAAACGAGAAAAAATGCTAAATACTTTTTAACATATGTAGAACTCTCATAAAAAAATCCTTAATTAGTCCTTCACTTAAAAGATGTTCATACGCTGGTAACGAAAAATAAATGAACAGTATGAACCAGCAATCCAACAGAGATCATGCGAGTTGAAGATCTAGATCATTTTCCCACTATCTCTGCTCACTTTGCAAATTATATATATTATATTACCTCATATCCAACATATTTCGATAAGGAAATATGCAACATACCCAAACACAGAATTTTTGTATATACAAAGATATGCACAGAGCCATTAACACCAGCTGGTAGTATTCTTTGGAGGAGAGTACTGTAAATCCAGTCGAAATTCCATAGGCCTTATAAAATGCAAACATATCGTCTTTTCACAAAGGAGTAAGCAAAGCGAATGTAAAAATTATATACAACACTCACAAAAAAGAACTCTTTGGAAGGTTACTGCGAAGCAAATTATCTGATTCTATGTGAAAGCCTGACTGACACAACCCAAGTCAACATGATTATAAAGTAGATCATGCCTGTCACTTTGACACTGTTATGACAAAATAATTGAGGCTTCAGACGAAAACCAAAACGCAAAGGTATACATTTATTTTGCTAAGTCACTTAACAAATGTGATCAGGGAGTGATAACCCAAAATATGAGGTCAATAATTATATTAGAAAGGTAGGAATAATACACACAACCCGCACGAAGGAGACTGAAGCTTGTGACGACGTTTCGGTCCTACTAGGACCATTAACTAGCCACATATGGTCCCTGTCAGACCGAAACGTCGTCATGAGTTTCAGTCTCGTAAGTGCAGATTATGTCTGTATTGTTCCAGCCATGGTATTGTATAATTAAGCTTCAGGAAAGTAGGGAATTGGATATTAGAACGTCTAGTGAATAGAGCTTAAAACGTGGTTAGTCTCGGCAAAAATAAAAAGTTCAGTACCCCTAGACACAGTCCTAGCCCCACCACTGTTTTTCGTCTTATAAATTCAAAGTCGAAATGCATTCTGAAATAATGTAAACAACAGAAGAGAATTTTGAAGTTGGATCTATGAATTTGAACAAATGGTTTAGAAAACGGACAAGTTGATAAATGGGAGACCTGTGCAAAATTTGGGTACCTTAATTCTGGAGACGTTTCGCCAGCCAGTGGTTTCTTCAGTCCAATACAGATAAAGGTGCAAGATGTTGTAGAACTATTATTATCACTGTGACTCGCGAGAATGGTACGATGGCAGTGCTTCTCTTGTCTCTGCTTCAGGTGTAAATATGTCGTATCTGATTGACTTAAATTTAAATAACGCACAAATCAAGAATACGTGATTAAAATAGTTATAATGATGACCGTCATAGCTACGACACCAAGAGTTTCAGTCATCGCCACGACACTGACTCCCCTGTTCCGCTTCATATTGAACAAGGATGTTGTTCTTGCCTCCCTCCCATCCCCTCACCAGTTTTTACACATCTATGCCTCCTGCCATATTCCTCTTCTTCCTGCCTTCTTACTCTTGTTTCCGTCTTTTTCCACTTCCTTCGGTTTTCCTCCTCTTCTCACCTTGCATCTCCTCTTTCCACCCTTTATATCTTTCTCCCACCTTTTTTTTCCGCCTGCTTTTCTTCCCGTCCTTCCATTTTCATTCTTTCTCCCTCTTCCCTCCCTCTTTCTACCGTTTTCTTCCTCATCCTCCCATCTTTCTTTCTGATCTTCTTTCCTCTTCCTCCAGCCTTTTTCTTATTCTTGACTTTCTCCTTTTCCTCCCACCTTCCTCTTCTTCCCACCTCTCGAATTTTCTTCCCGTCCTGTTCCTATCTCCACAACACTTGAAACTAAACTAGACACCTACAAGTACACCTGCTGAGTTCCACACCAGCACACACCTGTACCACCGCCATCTTTCCTACATCTTCCATTATTCCGTCTTTCTCTCTCTTTCCCTTCACTTCTTTTCTCCATTTCCCATATCTCATCATATTTCCATTCCTTCTTCTCCCCTTCCCTCTTTTTTTTTATCCTCTATTTCCCCTTCCCTACCTCCCCTCATCCTCCTCCCTTGAGTGATGGAACATGAGGGGGAAATATAGCAAGATGTACAACCCTCTATGTAACTATCGAAGGGAACAAGGCATTAACACCTTGCCGGTGTCTTCTGTTTTTTTCTCAATAAAATAAGAAAAAACTGCATCTCTTCCTGAGAGACAGAGACAATCTCCTCTTGGCATTTTTCACAGGAAGCCAAAAGCAATTTTACATTCGGAATTGTCTCTCTAGTTTCCTAATCTGAAGTGTTACTGTGACACACCGCGACTCCTGATGTTCAGGAACACACTTACTATGAAACACCGTGACTCTTGATGTACAGTGACACTGTTATTGTGACTCACCCTGACTCTTGATGTACAGTGACACTCTTATTGTGACTCACCGTGACTCGTGACGTACAGTGACACTGTTATTGTGACTCACCTTGACTCGTGACGCACAGTGACTGACAGGTTACCCTGTGTAAAAGATTTAAAACAAACATAAACGTATAACCACCAGATGAAAAAAAGATAGAAAGGCCAGATAATTTAGAGATCAATTTAATAATACCTTTAATAAATATACCAGACGCGAACGAAAACAAAATTATAAATGAACGGATTAACTAAAGCTAAATAATGGGAAATAATCCTCATAAATAATGGGAAATAATTCCTTAAGAATACACGTCCACAGTACCTTTCTACTAGTTAGTAGAGAGGTACTGGGGACGTGTATTCTTGAGACATTAGTTCTCCACTACTGTGGGTCATTGATCAAGGAGCTAGGAATGTAGCAGTACAGCAAGTAACACGTAGCTTGATTAAATTATTCGTCAGGAACTGTGTCCTGACACGGGTCAAAAGATGACCAGTCTGAGGATCTTAAATATGTCGATATAATTCAGTTGTTCTCTGGCCATGATAAAGGTCTGGCTCTACATGGCCCCTGTGTGTCCCACGGTAAAATGTTTTATGTACAACAGCGGGTTAAGGCCATCAACCCCCCCCCCCCAATCATTGTCTCTGGGCCCTGTGTTAGGTGGTCGGGTATAACGTAGATTAGCAATATAGCGTTTTATTGGCAGGTCGTGTATAAGACGAGGGACGGGTGACCTGCAGGTGTTTCCAGTTGAGCTCTACCATACTAAATACTGAACTCACCTAAATGGTAACAACCTCTCCCACACTAAATGCTGAACTCACATAGACGGTAAAAAAGTTTATCTAATTACCTGTTCATTTTTTAACTACTGCATTCACTGGCAACAATGATGTGTGTTGGGCCTCTCTCCAATATCCATATATAGCATTAATAAGAGAAATAAAAAACTGGAAAATGTTGTTAGGTATAAAGGCCAATTAGATGACTCGTTGTTTGAGAGGTGTATTGCAGCGTCGGCCTCATCTTGTTCTGATGAATCTTTATCTTAGCAAAGTTGATATTCAATGATGTGACGGGTTATCAAGCTATTTCACTGGCATAAAACAGCATCATAAAGCTAAGGTTTATTCCAGTATTTGGAGATGTTTGCAGAGTTCCTGAGTCACCTGACAAGATTCACAAATGTTGGTCTATCAAGCGACCTTCCTGAGGTTGATTAAGTGCATCTTTCTGTGATCTGAGAAAGAAGGATGGAAAACTTAGACTCGTTGCTGTTAGTAACCCATTATTCCGCATTGTTGCTTTGTCTACAAAGAGAATAGTAAGTTGCAGTGCAGCCACCATGATGAACCCAGTTTAACTTTTGTTTTGGATTCCATAACTTTAGGAAGTATGAGCCTACGCAGCGTAGTCATACTTTGCTAACCTCACTGCTCAGGAACCCCTGACCAAACTGGCCTTTACGAATGTTTAAATTTGGTCACAAAGGAAATGGTATTCCCAGCTATTCATCAACATTCAATTTCATTTAATACATTCTCCCAGTCTTTCCAAACTGACGTTTTGCTACTTTTCTTCCGTGAAGGCAAAATTGGCTCATTTGTAGGCGAAAATAAAGCATGACTCTGCCTAGTCACTCTAGGCTGTAGAGTGATCTCAACTAGTTCTTGGATAATGACACTCTAGCTGGCCTTACAGAATCTCTGATAGAGAACAACAGAGAAAATCCTAGAGTGAAACTAAGACTGTCACTAAACCAAAATATATATATACGAAAACCAGGCCTCCTATCAGCAGATCATTGGCCAAGTCATATATAATATCGTATATATTATGTATTCAAGATCTGATCGATGGTCTGCTAGCTAGAGTGTAAACAACTGATCTAGTCGATAACACACTCCTCGGAGTACCGTATAATTCCATACCTCTCACTTAGTTCTAGGCAGACAACGTTCTGATCTAAAGAGGATAGAAGACTGGATCAGAGGCAGTGATGCACAAGACTCATGAAATCGTAATGACACGATTGCAAACAACCCCACGGTACCGGTGAAGTTAGAACTCATGGCAAGTGAGTCTGAAACTCCAGACCAGTGCGTAAGCCACTGGGCCAGCTGGCTACAATAAGAGTAATCCAACTAGGTATATTTATACACCATTTGTAGTAACAGTGGGGCCCATGCATGGGCCTCACTGTGACCGCACTGGCCATGGGTTCTATCCCCACCTATACGGTGTTAATTTTATGATGCACAAGATTGTTTCAGCCTCTTCACTACATGACTCTCTCTCCTGTTGCTAACCTACTTTCTCCCAAGTTTCTTATAAGAACATAAGAACATAAGAAAGGAGGAACACTGCAGCAGGCCTGTTGGCCTATACTAGGCATGTCCTTCACAATCCATCCCACTAACAGAGCTACCCAAGAAATAAGCTTTGATAATTCTATTTACTTGTGTGCAAGTCCCACTCAAATCCAATCCTTCTCACTCATGAATTTATCCAACCTAAATTTGAAACTACCCAAGGTCCTTGCTTCAATAACCCTACTAGGCAGACTGTTCCACCCATCAACTTCCCTATTTCCAAACCAATACTTTCCTATATCCTTTCTAAATCTAAACTTATCTAACTTGAATCCATTATTGCGGGTTCTCTCCTGGAGAGATATCCTCAAGACCTTATTTATATCCCCTTTGTTAACACCCATTTTCCACTTGTATACCTCGATTATGTCTCCCCTCATTCTTCGTCTTACAAGTGAATGTAATTTAAGGGTCTTCAATCTATCTTCATACGGAAGATTTCTAATGCTATGTATTAATTTAGTCATTCTATGCTGAATGTTTTCTAACGAATTAATATCCATTCTGTAATATGGAGACCAAAACTGAGCTGGGAAATCTAGGTGAGGCCTTACTAACGATGTATAAAGCTGTTATATAACCTCTGGACTTCTGTTGCTTACACTTCTTGATATAAATCCCAGTAATCTGTTAGCCTTATTACGTACGGTTAGGCATTGCTGTCTTGGTTTAAGGTTGCTGCTTACCATAACCCCCAAGTCCTTTTCGCAATCTGTATGGCTAAGTTCTACGTTATTTAGCTTATAAGTGCTTGGGTTATGGACACTCCCAAGCTTCAGAACCTTGGATTTATCTACATTGAACTGCATCTGCCACTTTTCTGACCAGGAATTTAGTCTGTCTAAATCCTCCTGAAGTTCCCTGACATCTACGTTTGAATCAATTATCCTACCTATCTTCGTGTCATCGGCGAATTTGCTCATATCACTAGTAATTCCCTCATCAAGGTCATTGATATATATTATAAACAACAACGGGCCTAAGACTGATCCCTGTAGAACACCACTTGTTACAGATCCCCACTCGGATTTAACCCCATTTATGCACACTCTCTGTTTCCTATTGGTGAGCCATGACTCGATCCATGACAGCACTTTTCCCCCAATGCCATGAGCTGCCACTTTCTTTAACAGTCTCTGGTGCGGTACTCTATCAAAAGCCTTACTAAAATCTAAATAAACTATATCGAATTCTCAGACAAAGAGATTACGATATACTTCTGAAGCTCATGATAGAAAAGTCTTAAAACTTTTTTTTCTGGATAAGCAATTGCTGCAAGACTCACCTCAAGTGAGATTAAAAGAATAAGAAATACGTGTGCAGCTTTACTCATTTAATTTAATGATCTAATAAAACATATTTTAGAAGATAAACTAGATAATTTAGCGGAAGTGAACGCGACCTTAGCTGGTCCTATTTGGTGGGGAAGTTCTAGAGGAATGTTTTCGTGGCTCCAATACCAAGACCAGCTGTAATGCTGGAATATAAACAAACTCTATGACGATATGCTCTCTAGGAAGCAACATCCGGAAAAAAAAACTCGTCTCACAGCTATGAATTACTCTCACTCTTGAGATTTCTTAATATTTTTAATTTCTACAATGGATACTCGTTTCGACCCACAGATCCTCTAAACTGTAGTGACTCTCCGCCTTCCTGTCTCCACAATGGACTCCGCGGTCTAAATCCAGCAAGTTCTAAGGAATGGCATATATAACCAAATAATGCTAAAAGTATCAAGAGATATTTTGTTTCAGGCCGAGAGTGAAACAGTAATCCAACTAACAGCACTGATGGCGTCTAGGTATGTGAGTGGCAGATGACTGGTGTGGCACTTCTCATGTGCAACTACTCTCAATGACAACTAAATCAGCTTCATTGTTGTCAAAATGGTGGTGATCCTGATTATAGGGAAACACACGAACAAAATAAATATGAATACTTAGTCCCAGGTAGATAAGAGACCCTTGACCCAAGGGAAAAAGGTGCTAATGCTGTCCTCAGATAAATGAATTAGGGACTAAAGAACACAACTAAAGCCTCAAGGGCTGCCACCTTCTTGTTCTAAAATCTTAGTGTGTCGATTCAAAGAGAAAATACTTACTATGTCCTATGTGACGTCCGGCTTCTTATAAGCTGAAGGAGAATCACATATCTTGTAAATGATAAAGACTATATACATGTAGTATGATTGTGTAATATATTTTATTTATTTAAACTGGAAGTTTTGAGCGAAGAAAATTCTCAAACAACCTCAGCGAGAGACCTAAAGTATTTTCCCCAAGTTTCTTTAGATACTTTTCCGACGCTATAGATCCTAATTCACCATCCCTCTCTCTCTCTCTCTCTCTCTCTCTCTCTCTCTCTCTCTCTCTCTCTCTCTCTCTCTCTCTCTCTCTCTCTCTCTCTCTCTCACTCTCAGGGTTTTAAAGGATAGGTTAAGGATTCCTAACTTTACTTACGAGCTAAGAGCTGTTAACTACATCATCTCATTTGAAAGCCTTTTTATTGTTATGAAACATACAATTGTGGAACATAATAAAGTTGGAGCCATCTGTGGGCCAGCAATTTCATTTGATCAACTGACTTTATTTCGTTGATGTTGTGATGTACATGTTCCAGACTCGAGTCATCCTGGGAATAAATAATCTTCAGATGAAGTGATGTTCTGGAGAAGGGTAAAGTCATAGGGAAGTTGCTGTTTGTTGCCCGTCTTGATGTGTAGAAGCCCACCTCTCACTGTCTTCGGACAGCGAGAGGTGGCTCCAGCCAAGTGTGGTACTTTGACAATATTGACTTTGCACAGAACAGTAAGGCCAGCCACATCCGTCTGGTGTTGAAGGCTCTGCTGAAATAACAGATCTATCCAGGCTGGGTCCAGGTGAGAGATGAGTCGTCTTGCTATGTTCTCTATTATGTCAGGAAGTTGCAGATGAGACGGGGGGCAGGCAATCCAAGAATGTGGAGCTTACTCAAGGTGTGAGCGTACATGTGCCTTGTACAGAATCTTGCAACCTCTATTGTCGAGCAGATACGAGATACGTCAAGGTGATGTAAGCTTCCTGGCATCCTTGTTTGCAAGATTTACAACGTGGTTCTTCATTGTCATTTTGGAGTCAAATTTCACCCCAAGAATATCAACTTCATCCCCAGGTACCAACACTCTCCCATTCATACTTACTACTTCTCTGGCATTACCATCATGGTGCCTAGAGACCATCTTCATTTGTGTTTTCTCAGGAGCAAATGTTACCTGCCGCCGTTTACTCCAGGCTAATATAGCTGTAAGCTGGTGATTGATGTAACTTAAAGCATCTGCCATTTACTCTCTTTGGATAAGTAAATGTCAGAGTACAGTCGTCGCATATGCATGGGATTCTGGGACGAGTTTAAAAATGTCACAGAAGTAGACATTCCGTTACAACGGCCCAAGCACACTTCCCTTTGGTACACTTGCATCAGGAGGATGTCTTGCTGACTATGTCCCGTTGAGAACTACGCTTAGAGATCTATCTACCTTGAAGGTAATAATTGAAGAGACATAGTGTAGAGCCTGCAATTCCCAGTGCTTACAGTTTTGCTAAGTGTCCCATGTGCCATTCTCGATCGGTTTAACAACAGATCAGCCATATTGACGCTCACAAAGAAGTGTGACCGACAGGAGTAACATTGGTCTGTAGTTATTGATTTCCGCTTTGCTCTTCATTTTGTTTACAGGGATTACATTTACCACTTTCCATTCATGCTCTTTCTCCTCCTATCTCTATTTACTCAGCGTTTAACAAGGTTAGGTTAGGATTTCTAACTTTATTTACAAGGTAAGAGTTCTCTCTCTCTCTCTCTCTCTCTCTCTCTCTCTCTCTCTCTCTCTCTCTCTCACATATATATTTACAAATAATTTTTTAGACAAATTCTACTAAATATATCATTGATTACTATAAATTATTTAATAATAATTAATATCAATTATATTTATTTACTTTAACACGCCCCCCAGGTAGCCTGCCAAAATTCCGAGATGCCCACTTAGCCATCAATGTCACATACATCAGGCACCCAGTATCACCGGATGTCACTCCCTGATGCAGCCATATACGTGGCTGTAGCTTGCCAAGATTCCCGGCCAGTGCAGTTTATTATTTGCTTAAAACCACTTGTTCGTGGATGTATTAACATATATACTGTTCGTGTGATTGGTATTCCAAAGGGGAGGAGAATTAAATTAGTCCTGCAGCTTCCACAACCACTTACATATCAGGGAGTGACATGTCCAGTGCTACTGGACGTGCTGTTGGAGTGTGAGCAAAGTAACATTTATGAAGGGATTCAGGGAAACCGGCAGGCCGGACTTGAGTCCTGGAGATGGGAAGTACAGTGTCCGCACTCTGAAGGAGGGGTGTTAATGTTGCAGTTTTATAACTGTAGTGTAAAGCACCCCTCTGGCAAGACAGTGATGGAGTGAATGATGATGAAAGTTTTTCTTTTTCGGGCCACCCTGCCTTGGTGGGAAACGGCCGATGTGTTAATAAAATAAAAAAAAATGTCTTGCTACTTCTACTTACACTTAGGACACACTACAGAGGCATGAACATGCATATACATATACATACACTCATCTAGGTTTTACCTCCTTTTTCTTAATAGTTCTTGTTCATCTTTATTTTCGTTATTTTCCATGGGAGAGTGGAAAAGAATCTTTCCTCGGTAAGCCATGCGTGTCGTATGAGGCGACTAAAATGCCGGGAGCAATGGGCTAGTAACCCCTTATCCTGTAGAAAATACTAAAAAAGAAAAGAATAACTTTTTAAAACTGGGATGCCTAATGTGCGTGGATGTAGTGGATGATAGAGAGACTCTTATTTATAAGTCTTGATATGAATTCCAGAATTCTGTTCGCTTTATTGCGAACACTTTCGCTTTAGATTACTGCAAGCCAGAACTCTTAAATCTTTTATGCGTTCAGATTAATTAAGATATGCATTATTTAGTTTATAAGTTCCATGGTTGTTTTCTTTTCCAAGGCTTAGAAATTTACATTTGTCTATATTGAAAGCTACTCCGACCACTGCATCAGTCTATTCAGATCTTCGTGTAGCGGTGTATTTTGGTGCCGTCGGCTCCAAAATACTTGATTACGTTTGATTACGTTTTTATTTATTCCCACATCTATGTCGTTTATATATATTGTGAACAACAAAGGGCTCAACACTGACCCCTATGGAACACCGATTGCGACGCGTCCCCACTCTTATTTTTTTCCCATTTATGCAAACTCTGTTGCCTATTTGTCATCCACGACTCAGTCCAGTAAAACATTTCTCCTCCTAGTCCATGTACCTCTGTTTTCCTTAACAATCTTCGTTGTAGAACTCTATCAAAAACTTTTACACAATATTATATTTATTACCATGATCTACCTTCTTAAATTCCTTAGTGAAAAAAGTTACTAAATTCGTAAGGCAGGAACACCTCTTTATAAAACCGTGCTGAGATTCACTGATTAATCTATTTCTTTCAGGGTTGGTTCAAATAGCCTCTACAAATATTGATTCCACAATGGAAGTTATGCTAACTGGTCTATAATTCGAAGCTAAGAACCTGTCTCTTGCTTTGCAGATAGGAATCACTAGTTTGTAGTGATATGTTGATAAGACATAGCTAATGGTTTACTAAGTTCCTACCTTACATTCCTTTACTGACCTTGCGAATAGTTCATCAAGGCTCGGGGATTTATTTTGGTTTAATCTCTGTATTTGTCTGAGAACCATATCACAAGTGACTTTGATCGTGCATAATTTATTTTCAGCCTGGTCTATATAGAAAAAAAATATTTATGAATCTTTTCAAGTATCTTTCACCATAAAAACTGAGAGAAAATATGTGTTGAAGATTTTACTCAATTGTCTGTCACCGTCAGTGAGCTGACCTGATTTTAGTTTACTGCTACTCACTACTAACCGCTGCTGCCCGCTGCTGCCTGCTGCTGCTGCCCGCTGCTGCCTGCTGCTGCTGCCCGCTGTTCTCCGCTGATGCTACCCGCGTCACGTGTTCTGGAGGCTGCTGTGATTCACTCGTTATCACACGTTAACATTATATGTTATGAGCCTTTACAGGTGTGTGAGGGCGGCACTCATCAGATAAACTGAATCTACCCTTCTTCTCCCATACTATCTTTCATCTTCTTCCTACCTTCCTTCACCTTCTTCCCTCGCCCTCCCTCCTTCATTCTTTCTTCCATTGTCTTCCCTCCTGTTTTTGCCCTCTCCCTAGTTGGCGTGAGTGGACTGTATGTCTTGTTAGCTCTACACCCAGTAGAGCTCCCAGATGAGGGAGTGCCTCATCCCTCAGCTCGTCCTTCAAGCTCATTCTCCAAGCTCCCATGAGGAGGAGGACGAGTGGATGAGAAAGTGAAAGATCAGAGAGGGGCGTTGCAGGACGGGGCAGGACGGGGCAGGGAGGGGCAGGGTGGGGCAGGGTGGGGCAGGGAGGGGCAGGGTGGATATCCGTGCTCAATTTAAAGAAGGTAGTGGACGCTCCCTTCCTCTGAAAAGATGTTGAGTGAACAACAAGTAAAGGGAGATTGGTGCAGGTATGTCGTCAGCAGCACACTGTGAGTGTAGCTACAATATCTACTTGTTGAAACGTGAAGAGGTTGTGTAGGCCATCTACCCTTACTCTTCCTTACTCCTAGATTCATCCTCCCTTCCTTCACCCTTCTCCTTTCTTTCCTACTTCTTTCTGATCCTTTCTTTCTCCTTTCCATATCTCCCTTCCTTTGTCATTCCTGCTCCCTTCTTTCTTCGATTCATCTCACTTCCTTCTTCTCTCTCCATTTCTCTTCTTTTCCTATTTCTTTCGTTCTTCCTTTTATCTCCTTTCCTTCTGCTCTCCCTTCCTAATACATTATCCTCCTTTCCCATCTCCTTTTCACTACCTCACTTTCCCCCTCCTCCTCCTCCTCCTTCCATTCCCTCTTCCACCTTACTTCTCTCTTTCCTTCAAACCAGTCGTAAAGGAATACAGAATTTATCAGAGCCTTGTATTCTTGGAATATTGTGCGACGATCAATGTGTAATCACTGGGGACATCAGGATCACATGAACGTACTTTCACAACACTTGCAATGTGTTTGCAACCCTACCAATGTTATCTGGTGTTGAATGGCACCACGCAAACTTCACACTCAGCCGAAGATGCAATCAAGCAGTGGGGAATTTGCCCCTGGTCCAACACACCAACAACTTGTGTTTAACCTTGGACACGCTTGCCACTGGGAAATACACCTCTTGTGGATTTAAGAATACAGTAGCGGAAAACTGTATTTTTAACAGAGGCTTGTAAATACAGCAGGGACTTGTGCTGTCATCAAAAGATTTCTAATGGCGGCTTGTGGTTACGATGGAGGCTTGTGTTTACAACTGATGTTACAACAGAGGTAAAGAAATAGAAGTTACTGGTTACAGCAGATGTTTATGAGGATTATGGTTACAACAAAGGTCTGTGGCTGCAAAAAAAGCTTGTTGTTGCAACAGAGGTTGGTGGTTACAGCAGGGGGTTTGTGGTTGCAACACAGGCTTGTGGATTCAACAGGTCTTTTAGTTTCAACATGGTCTTTCTTCAGAATTTATGGTTACAACCAGAGGCGTCTGGTAACATCATAGGCTTGTGATACACCATAAGCTTGTGTTACATCATAAACTTGTGTTACATCATAGGCTTGTGTTACATCGTAAATTTGTGTTACATCATAGGCTTGTGTTACATCATAGGCTTGTGTTACATCATAAACTTGCGTTACATCATAGGCTTGTGTTACATCATAGGCTTGTGTTACATCATAGGCTTGTGTTACATCATAGGCTTGTGTTACATCATAGGCTTGTGTTACATCATAGGCTTGTGTTACATCATAGGCTTGTGTTACATCATAGGCTTGTGTTACATCATAGGCTTGTGTTACATCATAAACTTGTGTTACATCATAAACTTGTGTTACATCATAAACTTGTGTTACATCATAAACTTGTGTTACATCATAAACTTGTGTTACATCATAAACTTGTGTTACATCATAAACTTGTGATATATCATAAACTTGTGTTACATCATAGACTTGTGTTACATCATAAACTTGTGTTATATCATAAACTTGTGTTATATCATAAACTTGTGTTATATCATAAACTTGTGTTACATCATAAACTTGTGTTACATCATAAACTTGTGTTACATCATAAACTTGTGTTACATCATAAACTTGTGTTACATCATAAACTTGTGTTACATCATAAACTTGTGTTACATCATAAACTTGTGTTACATCATAAACTTGTGTTACATCATAAACTTGTGTTACATCATAAACTTGTGTTACATCATAAACTTGTGTTACATCATAAACTTGTGTTACATCATAAACTTGTGTTACATCATAAACTTGTGTTACATCATAAACTTGTGTTACATCATAAACTTGTGTTACATCATAAACTTGTGTTACATCATAAACTTGTGTTACATCATAAACTTGTGTTACATCATAAACTTGTGTTACATCATAAACTTGTGTTACATCATAAACTTGTGTTACATCATAAACTTGTGTTACATCATAAACTTGTGTTACATCATAAACTTGTGTTACATCATAAACTTGTGTTACATCATAAACTTGTGTTATATCATAAACTTGTGTTACATCATAAACTTGTGTTACATCATAAACTTGTGTTACATCATAAACTTGTGTTACATCATAAACTTGTGTTACATCATAAACTTGTGTTACATCATAGACTTGTGTTACATCATAGACTTGTGTTACATCATAAACTTGTGTTACATCATAAACTTGTGTTACATCATAAACTTGTGTTACATCATAAACTTGTGTTACGTCATAGGCTGACAACAGAGACATGAACTCACTACAGAGACTTGCACATGCAACACAGGTTTGCTGTAACAACACAGGCTTGCACATGAGACACAGGCTTGCTGTAACAACACAGGCTTGCAGTAACAACGCAGGCTTGCAGTAACAACACAGGCTTGCAGTAACAACACATGCTTGCAGTAAAAACACAGGCTTGCTGTAACAACACAGGCTTGCAGTAAAAACACAGGCTTGCTGTAGCAACACAGGCTTGCTTTAACAACACAGGCTTCCAGTAACAACACAGGCTTGTTGTAACAACACAAGCTTGCAGTAACAACACAGGTTTTCACATGCAACACAGGCTTGCAGTAACAACACAGGCTTGCAGTAACAACACAGGCTTGTTGTAACAACACAAGCTTGCAGTAACAACACAGGTTTTCACATGCAACACAGGCTTGCAGTAACAACACAGGCTTGCAGTAACAACACAGGCTTGTTGTAACAACACAAGCTTGCAGTAACAACACAGGTTTTCACATGTAACACAGGCTTGCAGTAACAACACAAGCTTGCTGTAACAACACAGGCTTGCAGAACCAACACAGGTTTGCAGTAACAACACAATCTTGCAGAAACAACACAGGTTTGCAGTAACAGCACAATCTTGCAGTAACAACACAGGCTTGCAGTAACAACACAGGTTTGCAGTAACAACACTGGCTTGCACATGCATCACAGGCTTGCAGTGACAACACTGGCTTGCATATGCAACACTGGCTTGCATATGCAACACAGGCTTACATATGCAACACAGGCTTGCATATGCAACAAAGGCTTGCAAATGCAACACAAACTTGCAGTAACAACAATGACGTGTGGTCGCAAAAATGTTGATGCATTACGTATGATAAATAATTTGTAGCATTAAAAATATTACACGAGGAACAATATTATAACTTATTATAAACATTTACACACGAGGAGAACAATTAAGCTTATCATAAACATTTTCACATGTTGAAAACAATTAAGCTTATTATTAACATTTACACACAAGGATAACAATTGAGCTTATTATTAACATTTACACACAAGGATAACAATTAAGCTTATTAACATTTACACACAAGGATAACAATTAAGCTTGTTAACATTTACACACAAGGATTAAGCTTATTATTAACATTTACACACAAGGATAACAATTAAGCTTATTAACATTTACACACAAGGATAACAATTAAGCTTATTATTAACATTTACACACAAGGATAACAATTAAGCTTATTATTAACATTTACACACAAGGATTAAGCTTAATATTAACATTTACACACAAGGATTAAGCTTATTATTAACATTTACACACAAGGATAACAATTAAGCTTATTAAAATTTACACACGAGGAGAACAATTTACAAAGAAAACTGTACAAATTAAGCTGACTGTAAAAGATTATTATATTCAATAAAAAGCGATAAACCCGTCGGTGTCATGTACCACAGGGGAATGGAAAGTAAGATGGCTTGATACATGGAAGTGGAGCGCAGATGTAATTCTCTGGATCAAGAGCACTTCCCCATGAGGGACATAAAGGGCAGAGAACAGGCAAAAAGAAAGAAAATACAAGACAAGTGTAAATAAGAGAAATGGAAGAATTGTGTCAAGGAATTTATGGAGAATAAAATGGAGTTTTGTAGAGAGGAAAAAAATGATGAAACTCTGAGAGGAAATGTTGAGTGGTGAGTGTTGAGTGGTAGTGGTGAGTGGTGGTGGTGAGTGGTGAGGTAGTGAGTGCAAACGTGGTGAATATTACAATTTATTTGGGTCCTGTGCAAGCTGGGATCAATAATAAGGCTTCGGGATCTTGTACACAGACAGTGTGCCCAGGCCCGGAGGGCCATGCCCGTGAGAGAGTGACGGAGTAAACACTTGTTGACGGAGTCACGTCGGCTGCCAGAGTGAGACAGGGTAAGCGGGGTGCGTGCTGAGATTGGTAGGCCTATGCCACTTGATGTCAGCACCATAGTGCAGCGAAATATGATCCCAACTAGGCATATATCACTCGGCCACCTACCCATGGTCGTCCTCGACCACGATTGACTGAAAACAAAACTCGGTCTCTCTCTCTCTCTCTCTCTCTCTCTCTCTCTCTCTCTCTCTCTCTCTCTCTCTCTCTCTCTCTCTCTCTCTCTCTCTCTACAGGTGTGAAGAAAAAAAAGGGGTGAAAAACAAAAAAATTGCTTCAAAGTTCTCACTGAGGGAAATTTCCGAAATAATTTAATAAGCAATAACAAAACACAAAAATCACTGCACTGGTTAGAGAATTCGTAGAGAAGAGGTGATAGCAGAACACTCTGGGACTAACGATGACAGAAGCACTGCAGGCGGCTTAGGGTTAAGCCAACTGAGGTCCCACGTGGACAAGCCGGGTAGAACTTCGTGAAGAACACAGCTAGGTCAGCAACACATGCAGAATGCAGGCTGGACACAGAGAAAGCATAGAACGTAGCAGGGACGAGAACAGGAGATGGATGGTGTAAGAGCTGGCGTAGCCTAGAGTAGGCTGGACACTGCTTCACCCCATGGGAGCCAAAAACACCAAGACAACCTCACCTCGACTTCCATAGCTTGGATGGGTGAAGGGACGTTGTAGAAGGGCTGAAGAAGGCAGCAGAGAAGCACTGACGTGCAGCAGGGCATTAGATGAAGTGTACACATGACCGCTGGACCTGGAATGCCGCCATGACAACAACGTCCAAATTTTGCGGGAAAATCGAAGGACAAGGATTTGTCCCTGTCGCTGACAAGACGCTGTGAGCAGCTGTGAATGCTGTAAGCAAGCGGTGCCGTGGATGGTCACTGCAGCTGGATGAAAGGCTCTGTTTCTCTCAACTCCACTCTGCCACTGGAAAACCGCTGTCACTACTGTTTTAACTGCCTCTTGGGTTGATCTCGTAACTTGCCTGGTAGCATACAGGTGGGCAGAAGGGAAAAAAAAAGGAATTAATCCCTGCAGGACTGGCTTTAACTTATCAAAAAATTGACATAATTCTAGCAGGCCTCAAAAACTTTCCCATATATCAGGTGGAAGAGAAAACGGCATGCTCAATCAGCATAGTGGAGTATGGAGCCAGAAGATGCCAGTACTGGAACCTAAATCTTTTTATATACAGGTTGTTTACAGGGCTGTGGTCATCAGGCTTGTCTGCACATCAAGGGACACTGAACCATCCTCACATTAGTAAACAATGACTGACAGTAGCATTTCCTAGGGTGTGACATGTTACATAAAAAGGCGGCACTGCCCTGGTTTATAATACAGACCTTAAAACACGCGCTGTGTGCAACAAACTTGCAGTGGCATTATTTAAATGAAATTTATTATAACAACACTATTGGTACACTTAGAAAAACATAGATTACATATATACATGGTGTTGTTCACCCTGACCCCGCTGTTTGGAATAACTATAAGTGTATGAACATTGATACCCCTTTCAGCAAGAAGACAGCGTAGTCAGCCTAGTCAGCCTAGTCAGCATAGTCAGCATAGGAGTCAGACAAGTCAACAGGTACGTCAATGTCACAGAAATGTACTGCTTTCCTGGGTCTCAGACCATAGGTATGTGGCTGTACAGGACTGTCATTGGTCGTAGTAGCAGAGGGAAGGGAAATAAACAGGTTGTCACTAGTATTAGTCAGGTTGTGGCTTCGCAACTATCGTTTCTCCAGCTCAGCCTCTGCTTGTATATTGTCAATGTACTTCATTTGATCAAGGTGAGCTTCCTTGGTCGCTCCTGTGGCAGTCTCCCTCACCTCGAACTTGTTGCCATGGAGCTGTCTGAGAACTTGGTAAGGACCAACGAATTTAGGAACTAGCTTATACATACCAGGGGTTTGCGTAGGATTTTGCAACATTACTTTGCAACCTGGTTCAACTTTACTCTCTTTAGCAATAGTGTTATGATTAGACGTAAACTTATCTGTTGCTTTCTTGACGTTTTCTCGTACTGTCTGAAAGACAAGCTGTGAAGTCAGCATCTTGCTGACACTGACATTGTCAGTGTCATATATAGGCTGAGGAAAAACAAACAGAATTTCATACGGCAAACGCTTGTCATAGCCATATAATGAGAAATGGGTGTCTCACCAATCGAGCTGTTGTGTGATGAGTTTAGGGTACACTGCACATCTGGAATGACCTCATCCCATGTGGTACAACTCGGATTGATAATCACTCTGAGCACCTCTAGGATTTTGCGATTTGTGCGTTCAGCAAAGCCGTTACTTGCAGGATGGCAAGGAGCTACTGGCGCTTGGTGAATGTTAAATCTAGAGCAAAGATCCTGCATTGTGGCATTTATGAACTCCGACCCATTGTCTGACAGAAGTACACATGGGCAAGTATGACGGAGAAACACACATTCCAGGAAAGCATTTGCAACAGTCTCGACAATTTTATCAGGGATGGATACTATAGCTCACAGTACCGTGTCAAGTTATCCACCATTACAAGTGTTTATTACCACTCTTCGAGGTCGAGAAGTTTGTCAGCAGGTCGACAGAAATTCTCTCACAGGGCTCCTTTGTAATGGGATACTTGTGCTGGAGACAACATGCTTATGCACGTACTTAGCAATTTCCGCTGCCATCTTAGGCCAGAAGTATTTTATTAGTGCCTGTCTGATGCTGCTGGGTGTGCTGTTCCTGGGACGTCGTGAATCAACTTCAGAGTTGCTGATACCATGGATTCTGGTATCACCAACTGGTGTACGGTTCTGCCAGGATCTGCCAGCTTTACCACACGGCACAGCACTCCTTGGTTGACCACTAAGTTCTTCAGCGGTACGGGTGACTTGACCTGAGGGTCAGCAGCCTCCTTGGTCAGGAATCGAAGGACTGATGACCACACAGGGTCCTGCCATTGGGCTCTCTCTAGATCCTCAACTGAGAATGAGTTGTCTGCACTAACAAAAGCTATATGCCTCGACAAGGCATCAGCAACGACAATTTGCTTACCCTGAACATAGCAGATTTCTGGGTTGTAGTCATTGAAAGTGAGACCACCGAACATGCTTTCCTGAGAGATTCTTATTTGCAAAGAGAGACAATAGAGTTAAGTGGTCTGTTTATATCTTGATAGGATACTGGTAAATAATATCTCGGAAATGACTCAGTCCATACCATGGCTAAGGCTTCTAGCTCTGTCACTGAGTAATTGACTACAGCTTTGGTAAGGACATGACTAGCATAAGCTATTGGCTGTTGCTTACCACTGGACTCTTGCAACAAGACTGCACCAATGCCAACTTTGGTGGCATCAGTCGTCAAAGTAAACTCCATGGTGAAGTTTGGAAATCTAAGAACTGGGGCTGATGTTAACTTGTTCTTAAGTGAAACAAAGGCTCTTTCCTGGTCGCAAGACCACTCAAAGGGCACATCTTTCTTGAGAAACCGAGTCAAAGGTGTAACTATGGTGGAAAATCTTGCCTAGCCTCCTTCATAGGCTAGGCCTATGAAAGAGCGAACAGTGTCAGCCGTCATAGGTCTAGGGAATTTCTGCTCAGCCAAGATTTTGGTCTGTCGTTATGCCATTTTGAGTCACTACATGGCTCAGAAACTCTATTTCTTTCTTAAGGAATTAACATTTTCAGAGCTTGACTTTGAGATAAGCCTCAGCTAGTTTTTCCAGTACCTACTCAAGTTTTACGAGATGTGTATTCACATCCTGGGACATCAGGGTGTCTCCTAGAAGAGTATGGAAAATCGTCGTCATCAAATGACTGAATGCGATAGGGCTTCCCCGTAATCCAAAACACATCCTTTTGAACTGATAATGACCAGTAGGCGTGAAGAGAAATCTGCCAAAAACCTTGGAGTAGGTCAAGAGTCGAAAAATCCTTGCTAACGCCAATGTTCTGCAACAGGTCAATCAGAACTGGCAATAGAAAACTATCTTGAATCATACATGTATTTAGTTTCTTGTTATCAATTACAGAACGCCATGTTCCATCTTTCATGGGAACAAGGATGAGTGAAGCATTCCATGGGAAAGTGCACTCCTCAATAACTCCTTCGTGAAGAATCTTAGTAATGAGCTCTTCGGCGAAGACCCTTTGCGCATGAGGCAATCTGTAGGCAGGTACATAGATAGGTTTGGTACTTTTATCAGGAGGAATATGGTGAGAAATAAATGGAGTCAAACCCATGGGCTCACCATGCCACCAATATTACAATTGATTTTGTCCTGTGTAAACTGGGATCAATAATATGGCTTCGGAGGCAACGTTACCTTATTTGGGGTCTTGTACACAGACAGTGTGTTTATGTTGCCCAGGCCCGGAGGGCCATGCCCGTGAGAGAGTGACGGAGTGAACACTTGTTGACGGAGTCACGTCGGCTGCCAGAGTGAGACAGGGTAAGCAGGGTGCTCGCTGAGATTGGTAGGCCTATGCCACTTGATGTCAGGACTATAGTGCCGCGAAATATGAACCCAACTGAAAATACACGAGGTGGTGAGCGGTGAGTGTTGACTGGCGAGGTGGTGAGTGTTCAGTTGTGAGGCGGTGAGTGTTGACTGGTGAGGTGGTGAGTGGTGAGTGTTGAGTGGTGAGTGGTGAGTGTTGAGTGGTGAGTGTTGAGTGGTGAGTGATGAGGTGGTGAGTGTTGACTGGTGAGGTGGTGAGTGTTGAGTGTTGAGTGGTGAGTGTTGACTGGTGAGGTGGTGAGTGTTGAGTGGTGAGTGGGGAGTGGTGAGTGGTGAGTGTTGTGGTGAGTGTTGAGTGGTGAGTGGTGAGTGATGAGGTGGTGAGTGGTGAGTCAATACTCACCACTGAGTGGTGAGTGATGAGGTGGTGATGACGTGGTGATTAGTGAGTGGAGAGTATTGAGTAGTGAGGTGATGAGTATTGAGTTGTGAGGTGGTGAATGGTGAGTGTTGATCTGTGGGGTGGTGAGTGATGAGTTGTGAGGTGGTGAGTGTTGAGTGGTGAGGTGGTGAGTGCTGAGTGTTGAGTTGTGAGTATTGTGAGGTAGTGAGTGGTGAGTAGTGAGGTGGTGAGTGGTGAGTAGTGAGGTGGTGAGTGTTGAGTGGTTAGTGTTGAGTGGTGAGTGTTGAGTTGTGAGGTGGTGAGTGGTGAGGTGGTGAGTGCTGAGTGTTGAGTTGTGAGTATTGTGAGGTAGTGAGTGGTGAGTAGTGAGGTGGTGAGTGATGAGTGGTTAGTGTTGAGTGGTGAGTGTTGACGTAGCGAGTGTTGAGTGATGACGTGGTGAGTGTTGAGTGGCGAGCTTTGAGTAGCGAGCTTTGAGTGGTGAGTGTTGAGTGTTGAGTGGCGAGTTTTGAGTGGTGAATGTTGATTGGTGAGGTGGTGAGTGTTGAGTGGTGAGGTGGTGTTGAGCATTGAGGTGGTAAGTGGTGAGGTGGCGAGTGTTGAGTGGAGACCTGGTGAGTGCTGAGTGGTGAGGTGGTGAGTATTGAGTGGTAAGTGTTGAGTGGTAAGTGTTGAGTGGTGAGGTGTTGAGTGGTGAGGTGTTGAGTGGTGAGGTGTTGAGTGGTGAGGTGTTGAGTGGTGAGGTGTTGAGTGGTGAGGTGTTGAGTGGTGAGGTGTTGAGTGGTGAGGTGTTGAGTGGTGAGGTGTTGAGTGGTGAGGTGTTGAGTGGTGAGGTGTTGAGTGGTGAGGTGTTGAGTGGTGAGGTGTTGAGTGGTGAAGTGTTGAGTGGTGAAGTGTTGAGTGGTGAGGTGTTGAGTGGTGAAGTGTTGAGTGGTGAAGTGTTGAGTGGTGAAGTGTTGAGTGGTGAAGTGTTGAGTGGTGAAGTGTTGAGTGGTGAAGTGGTAAGTGTTGAGTGGTGAGGTGGATGTTAGTGGTGGATGATGTGGTGAGGTAGATGTTTGTTGGGGTGGATGGTAGTGGTTATGTCGATGGTACTGGTGAGGTGGATGTTAGTGACAGTGGATGGTAGGGGTAAGGTAGATGGTAGTGGGGGTGGGTGGTAGTGGGGTGGATGGTAGTGGGGTGTATGGTAATGGGGTGGATGGTAGTGGGGTGTATGGTAATGGGGTGGATGGTAGTGGGGTGTATGGTAGTGAGGTGGATGGTAAGGTAATGTGGATGGTAGTGGGGTGGATGGTAGTGGGGGTGGATTGTAATGGGGTGGATGGTAGGGGTGGGGCGCATGGTAGTGGGGCGTATGTTAGTTGGGTGGATGGAGATAAGATAAGATAAGATAAGATTTTCTTCGGATTTTTAACCCAGGATAACCCAAGAAGTCAGTGCGTCATCGAGGACTGTCTTATTTCCTCAATCTTGTCCCCCAGGATGCGACCCACACCAGTCGACTAACACCCGGGTACCTATTTGCTGCTAGGTGAACATGACAACAAGTGTAAGGAAACACGTCGAAATGTTTCCACACCGCCGGGAATCGAACCCGGGCCCTCCGTGTGTGAAGCGAGAGCTTTAGCCACCAGGCCACAGGGGCACCGACCATGCCACAGGGGCACCTACAAGGCCACAGGGGCACCTACCAGGCCACCGGGGCCTCAAATTCTTGAATAAAGTTGAAAGAGGAATTTAACATTATTCCTGGGTGAGCATTAAGAGAATCTAGGCTTCATATTTTACTGGATTTACTATGATCACTGAGGTTATAATTGATGGTAGATGTTATTTATCCCCACCTCAACGGGTCTAACCTTAAAGAACACAAAGACACAATACCGTGACTTCAACAATACACAAATAACCTGCGCATAGGACAGAGGAGCTTCCAACGACGTTTCGGTCCGACTTGCACCAAATGGTTCAAATCGGACCGAAACGTCGTCGTAAGCTCCTCTCTCCGACTTGCGGGTTGAGTACGAATCCTTACCTAACGTAAGCTAGGAAAGAAAGTGTTCGTAGAGAGAATGTCTTAGGCATTTAAAGTGAAAATAACGTCGTTGTTGGCACAGACTTCCAACACATTCACCTGAGTGGGATGAAGAGAGATGAGCCGCATTAGAATGAGTGAAGAGCCGGAAGTGTGATGGAGCGTAGGAGTCAGGAGGTTGAGAATGGGTGAGTCAGTACTGATGAATGACCGACACAAAATGAACAAAAAAAATACGTTGTTATACGTCCTGTACTTTTGAGCACTGTGCAAACCTAGACAGGTATTCAGTGATATGTTTGTAAACTAACCATACCACGGGTGAGGTTCGAACTCGCGGTCACAGAGTCTCAAAACTCCAGACAATCGCGTGAGACACTGTGACCGCGGGTTCGAACCCCACCCGTTGTATGGTTTGTTTGCAATCGTGTCATTACGATTTCGTGAGTCAGATATGTTTGTAGTTTGGAGAATCGTACCTTCTGGTGTCGCCACTTGGTTACAATGATCGACATTACTTGTGTTCGACATTTACAGTAGGGCTCTTATTATTTTGCTCCTCAATGCCACTTCGTTTATGAACTCAAATTAAGTTGTAACAAACAACTGTCGAGGAATAATCAAAGGGGTGGAGTAGGGGGTTCAAACCGCGGTCCGTAAATTGAAAGTCCGATGCTCTACCGTCTCGGCTACCAAGGCCTCGAAGAAGAAGGATGTGGCCTTGAGGGGGAGAGATGAATAGACTTACGGTTAAAGCTCCTGGGCCGTGGGAAAGAGGTGAGTTGGGTTACAGGTGGTGTCTCTGTCGTATTACAGTAAGTATTAGTTCCGATTCCTCCTCCTTAATAGAGGCCATGCGTGTCGTAAGAGGCGACCAAAATGCCGGAAGCAAAGGGCTAGTAACCCCTTCTCCAGCATACATTACTAAATTTAAAAACGGGAACTTTTGTTTTTCTTTTTGGGCCACCCCGCCTTGGTGGGATACGACCTGCCTCAACTGTAAGGGCACTCACCATACCCTTGCAGCCAAATGCCCTCTAAGGAATGAAATCCTTACTAAAAAACTCAGAGAAGAAGCAAAGAAAAACAACCAAAAATCGCCGACATTTACCGCTATAACCAAACTACAGTCAGACACTAAAAAAAATCTCCAAGCAACGCAACAGTCTTCCTTAACTCCGAACTCTCTCTCTCTGCACTTCCCGACGCCGCTCCATGCAAGGTGAAGTACTGCATAATGTATGCACACCTTGCAAATGCAACAACTCCCGTTTAAATAACATGCCAACTTTTGACTTTCCTGACTCCACATTCACAAGACTTCTTCAAGATTATCCCAAACATCGTCAACTTCACATCCAACTCAAGCAAAACTCCCGACCCTGGACCAGAACCCACTTCAGAACCTTCATCACCGACCCTAGACCAGAACCCACTTCAGAACCTTCATCACTGACCCTGGACTAGAACCCACTTCAGAACCTTCATCACCGACCCTGGACCAGAACCCACTTCAGAACCTTCATCACCGACCCTGGACCAGAACCCACTTCAGAACCTTCATCACCGACCCTGGACCAGAACCCACTTCAGAACCTTCATCACCGACCCTGGACCAGAACCCACTTCAGAACCTTCATCACCGACCCTGGACCAGAACCCACTTCAGAACCTTCATCACCGACCCTGGACCAGAACCCACTTCAGAACCTTCATCACCGACCCTGGACCAGAACCCACTTCAGAACCTTCATCACCGACCCTGCACCAGAACCCACTTCAGAACCTTCATCACCGACCCTGGACCAGAACCCACTTCAGAACCTTCATCACCGACCCTGGACCAGAACCCACTTCAGAACCTTCATCACCGACCCTGGACCAGAACCCACTTCAGAACCTTCATCACCGACTACAGCTGCCCCTCAACAACCACAATCTTTCCAACAAGCCACAAATTATCAAGATTCCCAGCCTCCACTCCATACAACTACAGAAGAAACAGAAGTACATGAATTTCCTGATGAATCCTCCGACGAAATAGAAGAAAACACCGAAGAAAACACCGAAGAAAACACCGAAGAAAACACCGAAGAAAACACCGAAGAAAACACCGCAGAAAACACCGCAGAAAACACCGCAGAAAACACCGCAGAAAACACCGCAGAAAACACCGCAGAAAACACCGCAGAAAACACCGCAGAAAACACCGCAGAAGACCACGAAGAAGACCACGAAGAAGACCACGAAGAAGACCACGAAGAAGACCACGAAGAAGACCACGAAGAAGACCACGAAGAAGACCACGAAGAAGACCACGAAGAAGACCACGAAGAAGACCACGAAGAAGACCACGAAGAAGACCACGAAGAAGACCACGAAGAAGACCACGAAGAAGACCACGAAGAAGACCACGAAGAAGACCACGAAGAAGACCACGAAGAAGACCACGAGGAAGACCACGAGGAAGACCACGAGGAAGACCACGAGGAAGACCACGAGGAAGACCACGAAGAAGACCACGAGGAAATCCACGAGGAAATCCACGAGGAAATCCACGAGGAAATCCACGAGGAAAACATCGAGGAAAACATCGAGGAAAACATCGAGGAAAACATCGAGGAAAACATCGAGGAAAACATCGAGGAAAACATCGAGGAAAACATCGAGGAAAACATCGAGGAAAACATCGAGGAAAACATCGAGGAAAACATCGAGGAAAACATCGAGGAAAACATCGAGGAAAACATCGAGGAAAACATCGAGGAAAACATCGAGGAAAACATCGAGGAAAACATCGAGGAAAACCGAACCACTAAACACACCTACTTCAAGAACGGTACTTTCTACACCACCTCTGCCTTCCCTGACGAAATGCACCCTAAAGAACTCAGTACTCGCCTGCTAGATGGAACAGTAAAACACGTTTGCGAACCACATTGTAAACTAAACTATAGACAAACACTGTTTGCACTCATACCCCAATTGGAAAACTCCACTCAAAAATTCAAACTTTATTACATGTCTAAGAGGGACTTCAAAAAATTAAAGACTGAAGCTCCTGACGTACTTTTCCCTATCTAAAAGATACTC
Organism: Cherax destructor; assembly: GCA_009830355.1. NCBI lineage: Eukaryota > Metazoa > Arthropoda > Malacostraca > Decapoda > Parastacidae > Cherax > Cherax destructor. Next base: position 60,770 of record WNWK01002724.1, read on the forward strand.
CTTCCCAAGTATTAAACCCAACAACTGCCTCGACCTGAGTTCCCGTGCACCTGACGCCTAGCCAGTCTCTCATGATCCAGCCACCTGACAACAAGCCAGCGAGCACTGCTCTTCTGCTATGGCCCTGCTATGGCCCTGCTCTTCTGATATGGCCCTCATTCATCGCCTCATAGCGCCTCGCAGCTGGGTTTAGCCCTGGCTCTTTATCTTCGACTCAAGATCTTCCTCTCACCGACTATTCTTCGTCTGTTCACACTTCCCCACTCACCCATTTATGGGTCTTACCTGAGAGTATTGTCTGTCTGTCTGTCATCCACTTCCCCATGGATATGAAAGGAAAAGCAATAAGAACAAGAACTATTAAGTTAAAATCAAAGAAAACTCAGATGAGTGTGTATACAAAACGTGTATATGTATGTGTAGTGTGACCTAAGTGTAAGTAGAAGTAACAAGACGTACCTGAAATCTTGCATGTTTATGAGACAGAAAAAGACACCAGCAATCCTACCATCATGTAAAACAAATACAGGCACATATATACTATATATATATATATATATATATATATATATATATATATAATATATATATATATATATATATATATATATATATATATATATATATATATATATATATATATATATATATATATATATATATATATATATATATATATATATATATATATATATATATATATATATATATATATATATATATATATATATATATATATAATATATATATATATATATATATATATATATATATATATATATATATATATATATATTGGTGTGTGTGTGCGCGTGTGTGTACGTGTGTATACAGTATACATATCTGTATACTTATACAGCCACATACATGCATAAGAAAACATCTACCCTCATATACATATAAAAAAATTAAATATTTAAATGTACACATTCAGGCATATGCACACAAATACATATACATGAATATATGTGAAAATGTATATATGCCCAGAAACTCGTACTCACAAACATTCAGACACGTATACATATTTTTATATTAAATTGTATAGAAATTTTATGATATAAGTATTCATTTTACATGCATTGGGGTAGAGAGGGCAAGGCTTGTGGGATGTGGGGATACCATTGAGGTAGAGAGGGCAAGGCTTGTGGGTTGTGGGGATACCATTGAGGTAGAGAGGGCAAGGCTTGAGCGATGTGGGGATACCATTGAGGTAGAAAGGGCAGAGCTTGTGGGATGTGGGGATACCATTGAGGTAGGGCAACGCTTGTGGGATGTGGGGATACAATTGAGGTAGAAAGGGCAAAGCTTGTGGGATGTGGGGATACCATTGATGTAGAGAGGGCAAGGCTTGTGAGATGTGGGGATTCCATTGAGGTAGAGAGGGCAAGGCATGTGGGATGTGGGGATTCCATTGAGGTAGAGAAGGCAAAGCTTGTGGAATGTAGGGATACCATTGAGGTAGAGAGGGTATTACAACCTCAGGTTCTCAAGGCCTGTTATCCTGAGTGTAAAAGGGAGCTTGGAGCAAAGAAACACCGTAGAAAAACTTTGAATTGTATTTTCCTTCAAGTTTTTGTATACCTGAATTATATTTTCCTTCACAAAATATTTATATATTAGGCTTTATACAACTATGTACACTATATACAATAGAGTGGTATTAGTGCACGTCATAGTAGTCAAGGCAAAACAGCAGTCAAGCGACAATGGCCAACCTTGCATCAACCAGCGTAGAGTGGGAATGATAATGGTAAACATGTGAGTGGAATCCACGTCACCTTTACCATTGCCAGATCCACATTATGATTGGCTGAACTTAGGTGCTGATCTGATGATGGGGCCCCGATCACCAAACCCTTAGCAAGGTGGTTCGCTGGTTGGTGAGGCAGCCTATATGGGTGTGTTTAACTTGCTCCGAATAAGGTGACGTACTCTTTGCATGCAACAGAGGGCAAGGCATGTGGGATGTGGGGATACCATTGAGGTAGAGAAGGCAACGCTTGTGGGATGTGAGGATACCACTGAGGTAGAGAGGGCAAAGCTTGTGGGATGTGGAGATACCATTGAGGTAGAGAGGGCAAAGCTTGTGGGATGTGGAGATACCATTGAGGTAGAGAGGGCAAGGCTTGTGGGATGTGGGGGATACCATTCTCAGACCTCGCAGCTACAGAAACGCATCTAGTTATTATTATTGTTTATTATTATTTTTATTATTATTACTGTTATTTCTATTATTATTTTTATTATTATTATTATTATTTTTATTATTATTATTATTATTATTATTATTATTATTATTATTATAATTATTATTATTATTATTATTATTATTATTATTATTATTATTTCCATAGAAAGGCCTTTAAGAAATTACCTGAGTATTTTCCTTTCCTCCAACTTTTTGATTTCATTTCGCTAATAACTCAAGAACCTTGGATTCAAATTTTGAACATTTGTGTACGATAACGAGGACGAGACTCTAGGTACAACGAACAAGTGCAAATACAAGTGCAAGTGCAAATACAAGTGCAAGTGCCTCTTACCAAAGTTACTGAACCCATTCCTGGCATCCTGGAATAGATGAGATAATTTCCAAAATCTTCACTGGCGTAGCTTCAAACATTGAAAAAAAATGTTACATCCTAATTCGACGACGTCGGAGTCAAACTGAAATATGTATGTGCGGATTTAACCATTTTATTTACAATAGTGTAGAATTTTTATTCTCGTTAAATCACGTTAAATAAATTTCAGTTTAGGTCTTCTGAACGACTTCAGTATTTAATGGCTGCTGCATCTTGGGGCCAGGAAAGTACCCATTAAGTTTCTTTTGCATGCAGATAACTTTGTTGATATTGCAAAATAGTTAAAAATATTTGAAATATTTGGAATCCGCACCATAACTGGAGAATGATTTATTTGGTCGACTTCAAATTTTCACCACTGTTGTCGTTTGCGCACCAGAAGGCTCTAGCTCCTGTTGGGTGACATCACTGATGATCGCTTCTTCTGACTGCCTTCAATATATTATTGACGAAATTTTCTTTAAGAAGAATACCTCATAAGTTTAGTCCGTGTTGGTGCAAAATTGAAACTTTATTGAATATTTAAAAAAATTGAATCGTTGGATTGATATATCAATTACAGGAGAATGCCTTTTCTTATTGGCTTCAAACTTCCATTATTACGAGCTGTTGGTTCTCTTGATATTAGAGGGAGAAAATACAAAAAAAGTGATATAAATGTGAGAATAAAAATCTGAAAAATAAATTTGTGTCCTTATTCATCACGATGATCTACCTCCTCAAACACCTTAGTGAAAAAAAGTTAGTTAATTCGTGTTGAGATATGAATATGTAGTAATGACCTAGCGGCCACAACATTAGTGACATGTCAGTTATCACAAACATGTCAGTTATGACAAACATGTCAGTTATGACAAACATGTCAGTTATGACAAACATGTCAGTTATCACAAACATGTCAGTTATGACAAACATGTCAGTTATCACAAACATGTCAGTTATCACAAACATGTCAGTTATGACAAACATGTCAGTTATCACAAACATGTCAGTTATGACAAACATGTCAGTTATCACAAACATGTCGGTTATCACAAACATGTCAGTTATCACAAACATGTCAGTTATGACAAACATGTCAGTTATCACAAACATGTCAGTTATCACAAACATGTCAGTTATCACAAACATGACAGTTATCACAAACATGTCAGTTATCACAAACATGTCAGTTATCACAAACATGTCAGTTATGACAAACATGTCAGTTATCACAAACATGTCAGTTATCACAAACATGTCAGTTATGACAAACATGTCAGTTATCACAAACATGACAGTTATCACAAACATGTCAGTTATCACAAACATGACAGTTATCACAAACATGTCAGTTATCACAAACATGTCAGTTATCACAAACATGACAGTTATCACAAACATGTCAGTTATCACAAACATGACAGTTATCACAAACATGTCAGTTATCACAAACATGTCAGTTATCACAAACATGTCAGTTATGACAAACATGTCAGTTATCACAAACATGTCAGTTATGACAAACATGTCAGTTATCACAAACATGTCAGTTATCACAAACATGTCAGTTATCACAAACATGACAGTTATCACAAACATGTCAGTTATCACAAACATGACAGTTATCACAAACATGTCAGTTATCACAAACATGCCAGTTATCACAAACATGTCAGTTATCACAAACATGTCAGTTATCACAAACATGACAGTTATCACAAACATGACAGTTATCACAAACATGTCAGTTATCACAAACATGTCAGTTATCACAAACATGACAGTTATCACAAACATGTCAGTTATCACAAACATACCGTCAGACTCCAAACTGTTTCACTATAAAAGACTATAAATGTATCAGGCATTTTTTTTAGGAAATTTCCTACCTTTGTTTTAAAGAAAACTGGTGTAAGGCCAACACACGTAAACAAAAGGGAGACGATCCTAGTTAGAGACTAACACCACCCAGCTCTTCAGCAGACGCTGGTGAAACAAAATAGAGGGCAGGAAAAATAGACCCTAAGTACCCCTCTATTCATTCGTGTAGAACTACATTTACTACGGCTCAAAAAATTCTTATAGGAATGTTTACCATTTTTTCTATAATTACCGAGTCTGAAGTATTTCTTTCCATCCAAGAGGAACAAGGAACCAGGACTCTAGCTTCTGACTAATTTGCAAGGTTATTGCAATCCTGGGTGTGATTGAATATCGCAGTTCATTTCTGAGCTGTTCGTATCGAATACTGGTGTTGTATTAACCTAACATCAAGAGGTTTGCCAATCTGTCCCACATAAGATAAGTTGAAGTAATTAAAACCAATCCTGTAAACACCGTCAATACAGTACAGTGTTAAGGGAAATTACTGATTAAAATGTAAATTCTTAAAAACTACTTGTATGTTGAATCTTTTAACGGGAATCGACAGGACAGATCAATTATCATTTTATAGGAGAACCAGCACATTCTTACTCTGGGGTGTTATCCTGGGTTCAATCCTATGATAAGTTTTCCTACCTGCCAGCAAAGCCATTTCTTCAAGCTCCTCAGGGTACTGTAGTTTCGTAGAAAATCAAAGATTTCCATATCAAGAGTTGGGTGGGGTTAGTCTCTCTAACTAGCATCGTCTCCCTCTTCTTTAAGTATGTTGCCCCTAGACTCACTTTCTTTAATTAATGTAATGAAAGGAAATTTCCTAAAAACAAATACCGGAAACATTTGGAATGAGAATTTATAGTCTTTTATCCCGACACAGTTTGGAATCTGACAGTACGTTCGTGATAATTGACGTCACTAACGTGGTTGCTGGGTCATTACTATATATTCATTGCTTATGGGCTTTTTATGCTTTCTGATTATATGCTACAATAGGCTGCCTGCATTTTCTGGTACTTGGCACTCTGCCCAGTGCCCATAACTGTTATTCTGGAAAGATTCGTTTCCGTGAACGAAGCTCCTGATGATGTATTGATTACTACACGAAATGTCTAGAGCTATTATTCAGTTTCCCTTGTGGTTATTTTGAATCTTTCATCTCTCGTTCGTAATTATTGCATACTTATGCAAATATATGAAAAAATGTATATACAATAATTTACTCAATAATACATGCGCTTGTGCATATCCACACATATAGATACAAACATATATATATATATATATATATATATATATATATATATATATATATATATATATAGCGTTAGAATTTCATCACCGCTCTGCATTATTCATTGTATGTGGATTGAGGTAGAGGAGGCGGCTGGGCTTATGGAATACTGGGATACCTGTCTCGGGACCCGCATCAACCGAAATACTACATCTAAACTCTGATCGCGGGTTCTAACCCCACCCGTTGTATGGTTTGAAATACATCTAGTTATTATTATTATTATTATTATTATTATTATTATTATTATTATTATCGTTATTACTATTATTTCTTTTATAATTATTATCATTATTATTATTTTATTATTATTATTATTATCATCACGTTCATGTTAAAGCTATAAAACTCATACACAGAGTGAAGGTTCACTGGTAGTGGATGAAGGTTCACTGGTAGTGGGTGAAGGTTCACTGGTAGTAGGTGAAGGTTCACTGGTAGTGGGTGAAGGTTCACTGGTAGTGGGTGAAGGTTCACTGGTAGTGGGTGAAGGTTCACTGGTAGTGGGTGAAGGTTCACTGGTAGTGGGTGAAGGTTCACTGGTAGTGGGTGAAGGTTCACTGGTAGTGGGTGAAGGTTCACTGGTAGTGGGTGAAGGTTCACTGGTAGTGGGTGAAGGTTCACTGGTAGTGGGTGAAGGTTCACTGGTAGTGGGTGAAGGTTCACTGGTAGTGGGTGAAGGTTCACTGGTAGTGGGTGAAGGTTCACGGGTAGTGGGTGAAGGTTCATTGGTAGTGGGTGAAGGTTCACTGGTAGTGGGTGAAGGTTCACTGGTAGTGGGTGAAGGTTCACTGGTAGTAGGTGAAGGTTCACTGGTAGTAGGTGAAGGTTCACTGGTAGTGGGTGAAGGTTCACTGGTAGTGGGTGAAGGTTCACTGGTAGTGGGTGAAGGTTCACTGGTAGTGGGTGAAGGTTCACTGGTAGTGGGTGAAGGTTCACTGGTAGTGGGTGAAGGTTCACTGGTAGTGGGTGAAGGTTCACGGGTAGTGGGTGAAGGTTCATTGGTAGTGGGTGAAGGTTCACTGGTAGTGGGTGAAGGTTCACTGGTAGTGGGTGAAGGTTCACTGGTAGTGGGTGAAGGTTCACTGGTAGTGGGTGAAGGTTCATTGGTAGTGGGTGAAGGTTCACTGGTAGTGGGTGAAGGTTCACTGGTAGTGGGTGAAGGTTCACTGGTAGTGGGTGAAGGTTCACTGGTAGTGGGTGAAGGTTCACTGGTAGTGGGTGAAGGTTCACTGGTAGTGGGTGAAGGTTCACTGGTAGTGGGTGAAGGTTCACTGGTAGTAGGTGAAGGTTCACTGGTAGTGGGTGAAGGTTCACTGGTACTGGATGAAGGTTCACTGGTAGTGGGTGAAGGTTCACTGGTAGTGGGTGAAGGTTCACTGGTACTGGGTGAAGGTTCATGGGTACTGGGTGAAGGTCCACTGGTAGTGGGTGAAGGTTCATTGGTACTGGGTGAAGGTTCACTGGTACTGTGTGAAGGTTAACTGGTACTGGGTAGCGTTCACTGGTACTGGGTGAAGTTTCACTGGTACTGGGTGAAGGTTCACTGGTACTGGGTGAAGGTTCACTGGTACTGGGTGAAGGTTCACTGGTACTGGGTGAAGGTTCACTGGTACTGGGTGAAGGTTCACTGGTACTGGGTGAAGGTTCACTGGTACTGGGTGAAGGTTCACTGATACTGGGTGAAGTTTTCCTGGTACTGGGTGAACGTTCACTGGTACTAGGTGAAGGTTCACTTGTAATGGGTGATTGTTTACTAGTACTGGGTGAAGGTTCACTGGTACTGGGTAGGGTTCACTGGTACTGGGTAGGGTTTGCTGGTACTGGGTGAGTGATTCACTGGTACCGGGTGAAGATTCACTGGTATTGGGTTAAGGTTCACTGGTACTGGGTGAAGGTTCATTGGTACTGGAAAGGGTTCACTGGTACTGGGTGAAGATATACTGGTCCTGGTGAAGGTTCACTGGTTCTGGGTGAGGGTTCATTGGTACTGGGTGAGAGTTCACTGGTACTGCGTGAAGGTTCAGTGGTCCTGGGTAGAGTTCACTGGTACTGGCTGAGGGTTCAATTGTACTGGATGAAGGTTCACTTGTACTAGGTGAAGGTTAATTGGTCCTTGGTGAAGGTTCACTGGTTCTGGGTGAAGGTTCACTATGTATAAGAGAATGTACACTGATCTTGAGTGAAGGTTCACTATTTCTAAAAGAAGGTTCACTTATCCTGGTTGAAGGTTCACTTATCCTGGTTGAAGGTTCACTGATCCTGTGTGAAAGTTCACTGATCCTGAGTGAAGGTTCATTGATCCTGGGTGAAGGTTCACTGATCCTGGGTGAAGGTTCACTGATCCTGGGTGAAGGTTCACTGATCCTGGGTGAAGGTTCACTGATCATGGGTGAAGGTTCACTGATCCTGGGTGAAGGTTCACTGATCCTGGGTGAAGGTTTACTGATCCTGGGTGAAGGTTCACTGATCCTGGGTGAAGGTTCACTGATCCTGGGTGAAGGTTCACTGATCCTGGGTGAAGGTTCACTGATCCTGGGTGAAGTTTCACTGGTACTGGGTGAAGTTTCACTGGTACTGGGTGAAGGTTCACTGGTACTGGGTGAAGGTTCACTGGTACTGGGTGAAGGTTCACTGGTACTGGGTGAAGGTTCACTGGTACTGGGTGAAGGTTCACTGATACTGGGTGAAGTTTTCCTGGTACTGGGTGAACGTTCACTGGTACTGGGTGAAGGCTCACTGGTACTAGGTGAAGGTTCACTTGTAATGGGTGATTGTTTACTAGTACTGGGTGAAGGTTCACTGGTACTGGGTAGGGTTCACTGGTACTGGGTAGGGTTTGCTGGTACTGGGTGAGTGATTCACTGGTACCGGGTGAAGATTCACTGGTATTGGGTTAAGGTTCACTGGTACTGGGTGAAGGTTCATTGGTACTGGAAAGGGTTCACTGGTACTGGGTGAAGATATACTGGTCCTGGTGAAGGTTCACTGGTTCTGGGTGAGGGTTCATTGGTACTGGGTGAGAGTTCACTGGTACTGCGTGAAGGTTCAGTGGTCCTGGGTAGAGTTCACTGGTACTGGCTGAGGGTTCAATTGTACTGGATGAAGGTTCACTTGTACTAGGTGAAGGTTAATTGGTCCTTGGTGAAGGTTCACTGGTTCTGGGTGAAGGTTCACTATGTATAAGAGAATGTACACTGATCTTGAGTGAAGGTTCACTATTTCTAAAAGAAGGTTCACTTATCCTGGTTGAAGGTTCACTTATCCTGGTTGAAGGTTCACTGATCTTGTGTGAAAGTTCACTGATCCTGAGTGAAGGTTCATTGATCCTGGGTGAAGGTTCTCTGATCCTGGGTGAAGGTTCACTGATCCTGGGTGAAGGTTCACTGATCCTGGGTGAAGGTTCACTGATCCTGGGTGAAGGTTCACTGATCCTGAGTGAAGGTTCATTGATCCTGGGTGAAGGTTCATTGATCCTGGGTGAAGGTTCACTGGTACTGGGTCAAGGTTTGCTAGTCCTTAGGAAGGTTCACAGGTGAGGGGTAAGTGTTGCTGATAACATAAGATTTTGTTTGGATTTTTAACCCCGGAGGGTTAACCACGGGGACAGATGTAAGAAAATATGACCAATGTCTCCTCCCGTTCGGGGATTGAACCACAGACATTCAGTGTGTGAGGCGACAGCGTTGTCTACCAGGCCACGGTAAGGTTCAACGGTGTTTGGGGAAGGTTCACAGGTGTTGGGAAAGGTTTACAGGTGCTGGAGTAAGGTTCACTGGTGCTGGAGTAAGGTTCACTGGTGCTGGGATAAGGTTCACAGGTGCTGAAGTAAGGTTCACAGGTGCTGAAGTAAGGTTCACAGGTGCTGGGGTAAAATTCACAGGGGCTTTGGTAAGGTTTACAGTTGCTGGGATAAGGTTCACAGGTGTTGTTGTAAGGTTCACCGGTACTGTACTAAGGTTTACTGATGCTGTAGTAAGGTTCACAGGTACTGGAGTAAGATTCACAGGTTCTAGAGTAAGGTTCACAGGTGCTGGTCTAAGGTTCACGTATTCTCAGGTGCTGTAGTAAGGTTGACAGGTTCATATGTTCAGGGGTAAGGTTCACAGGTGCTGGAGTAACTTTCACTGGTGCTGGAGTAAGGTTCACTGGTGCTGGAGTAAAGTTCACTGGTGCAGGAGTAAGGTTCACTGGTGCTGGAGTAAGGTTCACGTGCTGGGGTAAGGTTCACTGGTGCTGGAGTAAAGTTCACAGATGCTGGAGTAAGGTTCAAAGGTGCTGGAGTAAGGTTCAAAGGTGCTGGAGTAAGGTTCACTGGTGCTGGAATAGGGTTCACTGGTGCTGGAGTAAGGTTCACTGGTGCTGGAGTAACGTTTACAGGTGCTGGAGTAAGGTTCACAGGATCTGGTGTACGGTTCATGTGTGCTGGGGTAAGGTTCACTTGTGCTGGGGTAAGGTTCACTTGTGCTGGGGTAAGGTTCACTTGTGCTGGAGTAAGGTTCACTGGTGCTGGAGTAAGATTCACAGGTGCTGGAGTAAGATTCACAGGTGCTGGAGTAAGGTTCACTGGTGCTGGAGTAAGGTTCACAGGTGCTGGAGTAAGGTTCACAGGTGCTGGAGTAAGGTTCACAGGTGCTGGAGTAAGGTTCACAGGTGCTGGAGTAAGGTTCACAGGTGCTGGAGTAAGGTTCACAGGTGCTGGAGTAAGGTTCACAGGTGCTGGAGTAAGGTTCACAGGTGCTGGAGTAAGGTTCACAGGTGCTGGAGTAAGGTTCACAGGTGCTGGAGTAAGGTTCACAGGTGCTGGAGTAAGGTTCACAGGTGCTGGAGTAAGGTTCACAGGTGCTGTAGTAAGGTTCACAGGTGCTGGTGTAAGGTTCACATGTTGTCAGGCGCTGGAGTAAGGTTCGCTGGTGCTGGAGTAAGGTTCGCTGGTGCTGGAGTAAGGTTCACAGGTGCTGGAGTAAGGTTCACAGGTGCTGGAGTAAGGTTCACAGGTGCTGGAGTAAGGTTCACAGGTGCTGGAGTAAGGTTCACAGGTGCTGGAGTAAGGTTCACAGGTGCTGGAGTAAGGTTCACAGGTGCTGGAGTAAGGTTCACAGGTGCTGGAGTAAGGTTCACATGTGCTGGTGTAAGGTTCACATGTTGTCAGGCGCTGGAGTAAGGTTCGCTGGTGCTGGAGTAAGGTTCGCTGGTGCTGGAGTAAGGTTCGCTGGTGCTGGAGTAAAGTTCGCTGGTGCTGGAGTAAGGTTCGCTGGTGCTGGAGTAAGGTTCGCTGGTGCTGGAGTAAGGTTCACAGGTGCTTGAGTAAGGTTCACAGGTGCTTGAGTAAGGTTCACAGGTGCTTGAGTAAGGTTCACAGGTGCTGGAGTAAGGTTCACAGGTGCTGGAGTAAGGTTCACAGGTGCTGGAGTAAGGTTCACAGGTGCTGGAGTAAGGTTCACAGGTGCAGGAGTAAGGTTCACTGGTGCAGGGGAAGGTTCACTCTGACAGTACTACACTACTAGGGTAATTACTGTCACTAACGAGGTAGTGTCAGTGGTGGGGTCCAGGTGGAGGGTATTAGGGAGCCTAGCTTTGTTCACGCCTGATGTGGAGGGAAGGAAGGAGGGAGGGAGGGAGGGATGGAGGGAGAGAGGGAGGGATACTGGAGGTCGAAGTAGGGATAGGGGAAGAAGACGGGAGGGAGGGAGGTAATGAAGGAGAGAGGAAAGGAAGGAGGGGAGGGAGGAAAGGAAAGAGGTAAAGGAGGGAGGGAGGAAAGGAGATAGGAAAGGAAGGAGGGAGAAAGTGAGGAATGGACGGCAGGAAGAAGAAATGGAGGAAAGGAAGGAGGGAGGGAGGGAAGGAGGGAGGGAGGGAGTGACGATAGAGATCTGAAGAAGTGAGGGAGGGGTCGGGGAAGGTGTTGTGAGGAAAGATGGGAGGGAGGAAAGGAAGGCGGAAGTAAGGAAAGGAAGGAAGGAAGGAAGGAAGGAAGGAGGGAGGTAGGTAGGTAGGTAGCGAGACTTGACCCACAGTTATCATACTTAAATCACAAGTGCCTGTTAAACCTGGGGAACCATATGATCAATGTTTTCATACCACACGGACCGTGTCACCTCCCCTCAACTACACACCATTCCCTCATTTCCACACCCTTTGCTTCTTTCCACACCCCCTTCCCTCATTTCCACACCCTTCCGTTCCTTTCCTCACACCTCCGCTCCTTACCGCTGACTTCCGTTCCTTTCCACACCCCTCTCATCCACACCCCCTATCCTTCCATGTACACCTGCTGACAGCCCTCCCCGCTGACAGCCCTCCCCACTACACCTCTCAGTCACTACCTACAGTGGACAGAATTGGCCAGGATGTACAGACCTGACAGAAGCCGCCAAATTTAGCTTATAAGGTTTAAAGGTGGGCCAAATTTAAAAAAAAAAAAGGAAACATTTGGGCGGAGCTCTGTATCCCGTCCAAATTATGAGGTATTATTTTTTACAGTTGTGTTGCATGTCGATTTTAACCAGGGTGTAATTATTATTATTATTTATTATTATTATTATTATTATTATTATTATTATTATTATTATTATTATTATTATTATTATCGAAGCTAAACGCTAAACCCACAAAGGTCATACAGCTCCCGGCTGTAATAATTTTGAATCATCGAATCAGATTTAATTATAATGCTGGAGGAATGTTCCTATAAAAACAATTTTCTATATTGCAAGTAATGTTTCCAGTTGACTACGAGTGGTGAATCTCCATTAATAATGAGGAAGAAGATAAAATCCTACGTTTTAGAAACTCATACACTTAAAACAAACCATACCACGGGTGGGGTTCGAACCCGCGGCAATCGTGTCATTACGATTTCGTGACTCATACACTTAGTTTTCAAATATGCATCAAAGATTTCCAATTAGATTTGACTTGTTTGGGAGAGAATATTTCATAAAGCATCGAGGCAGTTCTTTGTAAACAATAGTATTGAGTGTTAACTGGCGCTGCGTTTATAAATTTATTATGTTTCATGTGACAGCTGCATCTTATTGTATTCAAACTTGTTATTAATATAAATATTTCAAATAACAGTTTATATTTACGTGTAATAATCAGAATGCTGAGTAGGTAAGTAGTTAGTGTCCGTACAAGGCATTTAGGAGTGAACTACTACTTGGACAATAAAGAAATTCAATGAGCACATTTTTTTTATATCTGTTCAAGAGGTGTTTCTCCCATACATAAGAATGCATTATTATTATTATAACAATAATCGAGGAATAATAGACAATTAGGTTTGATTCAAGGATGGGGGAAATTCCATGCAAATCATTGGATCAAGATCCCCTCAGCGGTGTCAGGACACTTCCTCTGAAGGGGACATAAAAATTCAGGTAACCCTGGTGACCGTATCAGACCTTGAAACCAGATTGAAAAAATGCAAGATAATGACCGATATGGACAGGCTGATGTGATTCAGTTTCATTTCAAGAATACCGAACATCTGAAAACTTTCCTAAGAGTAGATTCAAACGAAACAGGACTATTCAGATTCCTTTGCCATTGCAATGGAACATTTTATTTTTTTGAAAGTAGCATTACCAATGACATGGCAAAACGAATACCATGATTCCTCTTCTTCTCAGTGGTAGGTACTTAAGGTTTTGGTAATATTATCAGGTGGGATATTCTTTATATATTCGTTGGGCGACAGTTAACCACCCAGCCAGAGGCCAAACTGCTGGCTCCCTTATGACAGTGTCAACAAGACTACACACTTGAAGACGTAAGTGCTTCCCTACCTACGTGTTGAGATAGCTCTAGGCTACAGTTGGGTAAACACCTCCGTCTTACCATGCACACCTGGCTTCATCTCGATAATAACAGTGAGTGTGCATAACTCAGTCTTGTCATGCACACCTGGCTTCATCTCGATAATAACAGTGAGTGCGCATAACTCAGTCTTGTCATGCACACCTGGCTTCATCTCGATAATAACAGTGAGTGTGCATAACTCAGTCTTGTCATGCACACCTGGCTTCATCTCGATAATAACAGTGAGTGTGCATAACTCAGTCTTGTCATGCACACCTGGCTTCATCTCTTTTCTTTGTGAAATATCAATCTCGTGGAAGCAGTCGGAGAACTTATTCTTCAGAGTTTATTAAGTTCAACATCCAATTAAAAATGTTTAGTACGAAGTTTAAGTTACATTCTTTTCACATATACACTTTATGGACGTAGGATATTCTTTGATTAATGAATATTTGCTTGAGTACTTATTTGAGTAGTTATTTTTAAATTACATAACCACATATAAAATTAAAATATTAGAAAAGTTTAAATTTTCATTTGATTCTTTATTAAATGAAGAATCTTGAATGATGAATCTTGAATGATGAATCTTGAACTATAGGATGACTACTTAAAACACGTAATAGCCAATAATGAGGAGAATGCTGCATTTTCACTTGGACCCAAGAAGAAGCAGTTAGCAGAATGATGCTGTACGTTGCACATTTATCCCATCAAGGCTACATCTGCCATTATGCAGGCCATAGATAGAAGTTGACGCACTTGCAATTGCAACAAAAAGTTCCAAGACTGAAATATGTGTGGCCTTTTTAGACGGCAAATATTTTTGATATGTCAAAGTATTCAGTTTAGGTGCAGAGCGGTCAAGAGGACTTCCCTTTCTGCATACAATGTGACACTGTCTCTGTTCTATGTTGGACTGGGAAGACAGTGAGAGGTGTGGAAGCAAACCTACGAATTTTGGAATATTGTTCAGCCGACTGTCTCCACCATGATCATGACAGGGACATAAAAGAACTTGATTTATAGTTACTTTTGCATATCAATGCTTCCTCTTTAACGTAACCAAGTTCTCATTTTTTCCTGAATCTCACTTCACTTACAAAAACTAATTCTCCTTGTGACACCACCTTCACCTTCCCCGGCCAAAACTCTTGCAGTAGCTTATCATGTAGTTGACCTGCTGTAACTCGCCTCCTAGCTGTGCTCACTTCAAAATTATTGATCACAGTTACGGTTAACGCAGTGCTCTATCACATTTAAAATACCTAGAACTCTTCATACCTAGGTTAACTTAAAATAACACTTCAACGACAAGAAAATCCCGCTGTAAAACGTAAAATGCGTGGACGACAGAAGGAGTGCCTGCGCGCGCGCGCGTGTGTGTGTGTGTGTGTGTGTGTGTGTGTGTGTGTGTGTGTGTGTGTGAGTGAGAGAGAGCTCACTTAGTTGTACGCACCAAACTGTGATTGCAGGGGTTGAATCTCAATTTCTGGCCCCGTCCTTCTGCTGGCCACTGTGGCCATGTGTATGTGTGTGTTTTATAACCTCTTTGTAATTTAGTGTTTGTAGCTAGAGGAGAGAAGTTCAGCTCGTGGAGTCCCGTCTTCAATACTCTGTTAACTGCATATTTTTGTTTAATTTCCAGTGATTGCAATACATACTGAATCCTTTTATTAACACACATACTTCTGCTAAAACCAACAGCTGCTAAAAACAACAAACATAGCTCCACTCCACAAAGGTGGCAGTAAAGCAATAGCAAAGAACTACAGACCGATAGCACTAACATCCCATATCATAGAAATCTTTGAAAGGGCTCTAAGAAGCAAGATCGCCAACCACCTAGATACCCATCAATTACACAACCCAGGGCAACACAGCAGGTCGCTCCTGCCTCTCCCAGCTACTGGACCACTATGACAAGGTCCTGGTTGCTTTAGAAGATAAACAAAACGCAGATGTAGTATACACAAACTTTGCAAAAGCCTTTGACAAGTGTGACCATGGTGTAATAGCACACAAAATGCATGATAAAGGAATAACAGGAAAAATTGGTAGATGGATTTATAATTTCTTAACAAATAGAACATAAAGTGTAGTAGTAAACAAAGTAAAGTCTGAGGCAGCTACTGTGAAAAGCTCTGTTTCACAAGGCACAGTACTCGGTCCCATCCCATAGACAGGGATGTAAGCCACAGCACAGTGTCTTCCTTTGCAGATGACACCCGAATTTGCATGAGAGTATCCTAGATTGAAGACTGCAAGACTCCAGACGGACATAAATCAAATCTTTAAATGGGCAGCAGAAAACAATATGAAGTTCAATGATGAGAAATTTCAATTACTCCGATATTGAAAACGTGAGGAAATTAAAACTAAATCGGAGTATATAAAAAATTCCAACAACGTAATAGAGCGAGAAACTAATGCAAAAGACCTGGGAGTGATAATGTCGGAGGATCTTACTTTCGAAGACCACAACATTGTATCAATCTCATCTGCTAGAAAAATGACAAGAAGGATAATGAGAACAACAGGTCGCTTGTTCTTTCTAACCTGGAATATTGCACTTTTCAAAGCAGGTGAAACTCCTGACCTAGAAAATGTACAGAGAACCTTCACGGCACACAAGTGCGATAAAACACCTCAATTACTGGGAACTCTTGAAGTTCCTCAACCTGTACTCCTGGAACGCAGGCGGGAGAGATACGTGATTATATACACTTAGAAAATCTTAGACGGATTAGCATCAAATTTTCACACGAAAATCACTCCCAATGAAAGCAGACGATGCAACATCCCCCCAACGAAAAGCAGGGGTGCCACTAGCACGATAAGAGACAACACAATAAGTGTCAGGGGCCCAAGACTGTTCAACTGCCTCCCAGCATACATAAGGGGGATTATCAATAGACCCCTGGCTGTCTTCAAGAAGGCACTGGACAGGCACCTGACCAGCCGGGCTGTAGTTCATACGTCGGGTTGCGTGCGGCCAACAGTAACAGCCTGGTTGATCAGGCTCTGATCCACCATGAGACATGGTCACAGACCGGGCCGCGGGGGCGTTGACCCCTGAAACCCTCTCCAGGTATACTCCAGGTATACTGGTCATCCACTCTGAATAACACCACTGGTCAACTACTCTGAATAACACCACTGGTCAACTACTCTGAATAACACCACTGGTCAACTACTCTGACTAAATCTTATAAGTGCCAGAGGGCCAAGTGGTGAGCACACTGGCCTGTGAGTTTTAGGACTCATTTACCATAAGTTCGAGCCCCCACCTGTTCCCTGATTAATTTCCGTCAAATACAACCTCGTTTAAAATATGCTTTTCCAGTTTGGTTTCAGCTAGACAAACTATATCAAATTTATCTTCATTTATAATAGCCCTAAGTTTTAATCTTATTAAGATTACTCAATATCAGTATAAAAAAAAATCTTCAGAAATGTGTTATTCTCACTATGGTCTTTTTTTCATTTGTTTTAACATGGTTTTCATCTGTCCTGTTGCTGCTTTTTGAAAAAGAAAAAAAACTGATGGATTTGCATGTCGCTGTTACACTGTAAGAAACGTCATTTCTGCCTCACTTCAACCATCATTCAACCTCTTAGTGGTATTAATGAAATATTTATTTTCACTCTATCTTCATCTGAAAGTTCTTGTTTAATTCGTATAGCTTTATAAACCTCCAACACCTTAATGACCTTAGTTGTTTTGTTAACATTTCTTCCTTATGCTTAATTTGTTATTTTCAGTGGCTTATGCGTGTCTTTCTTGGAGGCCTATGCGTGTCTTTCTCAGTGGCCTATGCGTGTCTTTCTCAGTGGCCTATGCGTGTCTTTCTCAGTGGCCTATGCGTGTCTTTCTCAGTGGCCTATGCGTGTCTTTCTCAGTGGCCTATGCGTGTCTTTCTCAGTGGCCTATGCGTGTCTTTCTCAGTGGCCTATGCGTGTCTTTCTCAGTGGCCTATGCGTGTCTTTCTCATAATTTCAAATGCGCTTGTCACAATATTTCATTGAAAACCGAAATCCATAAATTATTTTGTCATCTCATTAATCTGCTGTTCTTTCTGTTTGAGTCTGTCTATTCGTGATTTTATTTCTTTTTCGAGACAGCTAAAAACAATAGGTGTTTTGCCTCTGTCAATAGCGTCCTTCAGTTATTAGTAATCTCCT
This sequence comes from Cherax destructor, assembly GCA_009830355.1. Classification (NCBI taxonomy): domain Eukaryota; kingdom Metazoa; phylum Arthropoda; class Malacostraca; order Decapoda; family Parastacidae; genus Cherax; species Cherax destructor. The sequence goes on from WNWK01002724.1 coordinate 78,503, forward strand.
TTTCATTTTCTTAACTAACACTGGCTCAAGCAGTGAATTCTTTAGCTAATACCATCTGCTGATACCACCTGTAAAACTTATTTTCAGTCTTAGGTTTCTATTTTTACAGACCTTTTCTCTCCTTCTCTAAACTTTTCAAAGTCGACATTTTCAGAAATATCTTATGCTAGCTTCACCTGCTGTTCTAATTCTGTATTTTGTTTAGTTATTCCCTGAGTTACGCAGAATTTATCCGACTGGTCTTAAAACAAACCTAAGTATCATACATGCAAGTAATTAGGAAATGAGAACATTACAAGCATGGTATTGGCATTTATGACTGTATTACCATGATAGCGTGACTGTCACTATTACCAAGATGGATTGATTGTGTCAATATTGCCATGATGGGACGAGTGTATCAGTATTACCAAGATATAGCTAAGTATTACCATAATGGCGTGATTCTGTTAGTATTACCATGATAACTTGACTAGTTAATTCTGATCGGATGAGTTAGTATTACCATAGTGGCATGACTGTCTCAGTGTTACCAGGATAGCAGGATTATTATGATTATAAATAAGTGATCAATTATTATAACTAAAACTAAGCGCCTAAGCGATCAATATAGCATAACTAAGTCTTCATTACCATGATGGTGTAACTGTGCTAGTGTTACCATAACATAACTACTTTACTGTAACCAACTTAATATTACTGTAACCAACTTAATATTACTGTAACCAACTTAATATTACTGTAACCAACTTAATATTACTGTAACCAACTTAATATTACTGTAACCAACTTAATATTACTGTAACCAACTTAATATTACTGTAACCAACTTAATATTACTGTAACCAACTTAATATTACTGTAACCAACTTAATATTACTGTAACCAACTTAATATTACTGTAACCAACTTAATATTACCAAGATAGCTTGATTGTCAGTGTTACAGGGAAAGCGTAACTGTGTCAGTGTCACCATGATAGCGAAAGTGCGTCAGTGTTACCATGGTAGCGTAAATGAGCCAGTGTTACCATGATAGCGTTACTGTCAGTGTCACAATTGTAGCGTAACTAAATCAGTGTTACCATGATAGCGTTACTGTCAGTGTCACAATTGTAACGTAACTGAATCAGTGTTACCATGTATAACGGACACAACTGTGGCCTGCACACCTGCTTGTAACTGCGTCAACACGATAACCAACGAACGAATGAGCAAAAAGGCAGCAAATAGTAAATACTTAATATTTTCCTTCCCTAAATATGAGTGCAAGTATATGTATACAATGTATACACATTACATACAGAATAACAAGTCTACAAACAAGAGAGACAGTGAGAACCGTGAGTGCCGGTGTTATTTAATGAGTCCCAGTCGTCTCTTCACAACTTTGACCGACTTCGTTCTGATTGGCTGGATTGAACCAGACTGTTTAGCATAACAGGTGGGTCCAGCTGTCATACTCTTAACAGCTGGTTCGCTGGTCGGGTTCCATGCTTATGTGGGTTTGTGACATACGTCGAATAAATGTAAGGTTCTCTTCTTATGCCACACTATGATAGTGTAAATGAATCAGTGTTACCATGATAGCGTGACTGTGTAAGTATTACCATGATATCGTGACTATGAGTGTGATAAAAGCTTGGAATACAACAGTTTAGTTGGCTGTAATTATCAACGTGGATTTTTTTTATAGGTATGTGAATGATTGTTCTGGTGACGGTGGTGGCGATGGTAGTGGTTGTGGTGGTGGTAGCGGTGGTGGTGGTGGTGGTGGTAGTGGTGGTGGTAGTGCTGATGGTGGTGGTGGTAGTGGTGGTGGTAGTGCTGGTGGTGGTAGTGATGGTAGTGGTAGTGATGGCAGTGGTTGTGGTGGTGGTGGTGGTGGTAGTGGTGATGGTGGTACATCTTGAGAATTATGCACAGTCATTCCGTATAAGGACAAAGGCATTACTCAAAGTACAGTCTTGTATTACAACGATGTTTCACTCTGTGTAGAGCTGTATGAAATGTTGTATTGCTCGATCAGGTTTCTGTATGTGTAAAGCTAGAGCTTTTTTAAAGCATTTATTTGCATTGTACTATAGAGTTCCATCAAATAACGTTTACTCTGTGTCGAGCTTAATCATGTAACGTTTCGCTGAACTCAGAACTTGATCGAGACATGTTTTGCCCTGTTTAGAGCTTTACCGATTCGTGTTATTTTGTGCTGAGCTTCATAGTCATGTTCACTGAGGTGGTTTGTCGAGTAACATTTCGCTCTGTGTAGAGCTTAATAAAGCTTAACACTGACCGAAACATTGCTGAAACAAAAGCTTGTTCTGAAATTTGTGCTAATACTTGTCAGCACTACACCAGTCCTGACACAAGCACTCGCAAGTCCTGACACAAGCCCTCGCAAGTCCTGACACAAGCACTCGCAAGTCCTGACACAAGCACTCGCAAGTCCTGACACAAGCCCTCGCAAGTGCTGACACAAGCCCTCGCAAGTCCTGACACAAGCCCTCGCAAGTCCTGACACAAGCACTCGCAAGTCCTGACACAAGCCCTCGCAAGTCCTGACACAAGCACTCGCAAGTCCTGACACAAGCCCTCGCAAGTGCTGACACAACCCCTCGCAAGTGCTGACACAAGCCCTCGCAAGTGCTGACACAAGCACTCGCAAGTCCTGACACAAGCCCTCGCAAGTGCTGACACAAGCCCTCGCAAGTCCTGACACAAGCCCTCGCAAGTCCTGACACAAGCCCTCGCAAGTCCTGACACAAGCACTCGCAAGTGCTGACACAAGCCCTCGCAAGTCCTGACACAAGCACTCGCAAGTCCTGACACAAGCCCTCGCAAGTCCTGACACAAGCCCTCGCAAGTGCAAAGATATTCTTGCAACACTTTATTAGGGGGAAACACACAAATAACCCTCACATAGGAAAGAGGAGCTTACGACGACGTTTCGGTCCGATTTGGATCATTTACAAAGTCACAATAACAAAAGGTAGGTAGGAATACTCTCAGGTAAGACCCATAAGGGTGAAAATGGAGATTTGGATAGATGAAGAGTAGTAGGTGAGAGGAATTTCGATAGTTGAAGGGAAAGAGCCAGGGCTAAACCCAGCAGCATAGCGTTGGTTGGCATGATGGAGGAGGCGTTCCTGGGTGTGATGATCTGCTGTGTTGGTTTGCTCAATGTATTACTGGACTTGGCTCGGGAGGCACGACACTGTTCCCATAGGGCGGCAACCAAAACGTCATTGCTGGTTTGCTTTTTTGTACTGCTTTATCCCAGAATGCATTGATTTTTTAGGGGTTATCAGGGGCTTTTTGGAGGGTACAAAGGACGTCTTTTAAGGTCCACCCCTGCAGAGGGCAGGGTAGAAATTAGGAGTTAGATAGGAGGGATAGTTTTAGACGTATAGAGGAGTAGGTGCAGGATTATCAATAGATTGAAATAGATTTAGGTTGATGTCTGGCTGTCTGATGGTTTCGTCTAGGAAGGTTGTCCATGTGTCTTGATAGGTTTCAAGTCGGTCTATTTGTCTATCACTGAGTTCTTTCCAGAACACGTTCAGTGCAGGGGTGCTAGTCCTGTTGTGTAAGGACTCACTGGTGGCGAAGTCATCCCACTTCGTTCCCAGCACCCACCGCAATGCTCGGTTCTGGATTCGCTGCAGTTTCAAGATGTTTGTTTTGGCAGCAAGAGAGAGGGCAAGAGGTGTGTATGTGATGAGTGGTCTTATGAGAGCCTTGTACAGGTGTAGTTTGGTGTTTGGGTGTGAGTCTCTGAGCTTGAGCAGTCTACCGAGGGCATTACTGGCCATAACTCTTTAGTGTTTATGTGGGTGTGTAATCTCAGTCTGAGTCCAAAGTAACTCCAAGGACTGTAGTGTTTCGTGTACGTGGAATGGGTGTTCGTGTAGTGGTAGTTCTTAGGTAGACAGGCATTGGTCTGCGGTTTCCTCTTTGGAAGAAATACGTAATCTTTGATTTGTTTGCATTGGTTTTTATTCGCCAGAGGATCTCCCATGCACTAATCCTGTCTACCTCACGTTGTGTTCTGAGTGATAGGTATCTACATTGTTCGTGTGCAATGAGTTGTGTAATGTCATCTGCGTAGGCCAGTGTGAGTGTAGTGCAATGTGCTGGGTCAGGAATGTCGTTAGTGTAAAGGATGTATAAGGTAGGAGAGAGCACAGATCCCTGGGGGACTCCAGCTTGAAGGGTAAAAGAGTCAGAGAGACAGTTTTTGAACTTAATTCGCATTGTACGGTCATCAAGGAAGTTGCATAGTAATTTTTTGGCATTCTGAGGAAGGTCAAAAAGGTTACATAGCTTGTACTTGAGCCCTGAGTGCCAGACAGTGTCAAAAGCTTTTTCCACGTCTTTTGCAACCAGGGCTGTTGTACGTCCTTGTGCCTTATTAATTTGAATATAGTTTAAGATGATATTTAGGGCTTCTTGTGTAGATCTGTGTTGTCGGAAGCCGAATTGGCGGTCTGTCAGGAGGTGGTTTGTCTCAAGGTGAGTCCTTAGTCTTTTATTAATGAGTCTTTCAAACGTCTTACCTAAGGTTTCAAGAAGGCTAATCGGTCTGTAGTTCTTTGGGTCAGTTGAGTCTTTGTTCGGTTTAGGAATGAGAGTGGCAATAGCAGATTTGAAAAGGGGAGGAAAATAGCCAGATGCAAGGCATGCATTGTAGAGGTCAGTAAGAGCAGAGATAACAGAGTCGGGGAGGTGTCGGAGAATGTGGTGGGAGAGGCCAGAGGCTCCTGGTGCTTTTGGAGGAAGCTTCAGGAATAGCGCTTTGACATTAGGTTGGGAGAGAGGAGTGTTTAAAATGTGAGTGGAGGTGAGAGAGGAAAGCTGAATGATTGGGTCAGGGTTTGTGATGTGTCTGTGTGTGGAGACCCAGTGTTCTACTGCTTGTGAGTGTTGTATTGCAGCTGGGTCAGGAGGGTGTGGGTGAAAAATGTGTTCCCATATGTATTGGAAGGCATGTGCTGCTTGGGTGGGGTCTGTAATGTTTATGTTGTTATGTGTTATGTGTTATGTGTTGGAAGTGTGTTGTTTTTGGGACTCCTGTAACCTTCCGGATGAAGGTCCAGAATTGTTTAGGGTCCCGAATGCGGTGTGTTTCCGCAGCCTGGATGAGGGATTGCCAGTGTTTGGCATGGTCCTCATCCAAACTGCGGATAATGTTGTTTCTTAGGAAGGTGAGGTCTCTACTGACCTGTGGATATCTGTGGTGGTTGGTGGCAAAGCGGTGTCGATAGTATAGGAGTAGACGTTTTGTCCTTGTAGAAGGACGAAAGGAGTATCTGGTCGTGTATTGTGTTTTAGGAATGGAGTTTTCGGCAGCTTGTGTTATAGAATTTTGTATACGATTTAATTGAGTGTCAATGTCTGATGTGGGTTTGTTGTCAAAGTTATGTATTAGGTTAGCGAATAACAAAAAGGAGAGAAGGAAGGAGTATATATAGGCCAGCAGACAGGGACGGGACAAGAGAGGTAGTAGGAAAGGAGGAAGAAAGGTAGTGGTAGAGGTAGTAGTAGTGGAGTCTGTCAAATACTAAGAGAGAGGAGCACTGCAAGAGAGCTAAGGGCCCACAAGGAAGCTAGGGGCCCACAGAGGGTAGGAACAAGAACACAAAGGAGGGGGGGAGAATAATAATAATGGACCAAATACCCAAGGCAGAAGAAAGAAAACCAAAAGGAGACAGAGGAAAGAGGAAAAGGGAAAAGGGAGAAGTTGAAAAAAGAGAATCAGGTTAAGTCACGGGTGTTCTGAAGTTTGGAGCATTTTACAATGTAATGGGAAAGGAAGGTCATCTACAGAGACAAAGCCACGACTAAGATTCATACAAGGAAAGTGTATTGTTCCAGTCACGGTATTGTGCCTTTTTTGTTATTAGTGGGAAAGATACGAGTGTGTCAGGGAAAGCTCAGTACTGTTTTGTGTTATTAGTGACTGGATGAGTGATGTAACTCCCGAGAAACAAGACGTCGAGATAAGAGTACGAGGAGAATATCAGATACACAGCTTGACGAAAGTTGCACAGGAAGCAAGAAACACCAGGTAAAGCTATTGTTCGTGGGAAATATCACGCAGGAATTAAACAGACTGCTGGAGACTGCGTCCACACAAAAGATGAAGCGATAGCACTCAGTGAACTAATTACGATTACAAAACAAGCCAGTGGATATGACGTAACTTCCAGTGGATGCATTAATCATCCACGAACAAGTGGATGATTAATGCATCCACTAACAAGTGGTTTTTAAGCAATTAACAAACTGCGACTGGCTGGGGATTGAACACGTGTTATTTCAGCCTGCCTCGAAAGAAGCAAATCAAATTCATGACGCTCTAACCAGTGAGCCATCAATCCTAGTAGGGTTAATGGCTAAGTGGTTAGAGCGTCGTGGATTTTGAGCGTCGTGGATTTTGAGCGTCGTGGATTTTGAGCGTCGTGGATTTTGAACGTCGTGGATTTTGAGCGTCGTGGATTTTGACTTCCCACTAGACGGACTTAAATAACACGGGTTTGATCCATTGCCAGTCGCCATGGATATGAAAACGCAGCATCACCTACTCGGTAAAGTACTGTACAAGATAACTGGAAAGAGATCAGTGAAGCATTTCGGGAGTACCAACATTGTTAGTTATTCAACACTGATCTAGGGATGGAAAGTCTTGCTTCGAGAACTTAAGAAAATAAGAGAGACCTTAAAAGAAATTCAAGGATGGTAAACTGCATCTTTTAGGACTGCATAATAAACATTCGATACAGTAACTTAAAAGAGACTGATTCACCAACTGAAACATGCAAAAAAATCATACAAAAATCATACAAAATCATACAAAAAATATATTACATAAAATACGGAGAGTGAATCGAAAGAGTAAGGTATCAAGATAAAGTGGGACCCCAAGATAAAGTGGGACCCCAAGATAAAGTGGGACCCCAAGATATTATTACTAGTACTGTTTCTGGTTTATGTGAAGGACATTTCAGATGTTTGCTGTTGTTGAAAAACTAATGAGGAGAACATAAACAGAAGAGGACAAGCAAAGTCTAGAAATGAATCTGGACAATCTGTAAGAGCAGTGAAAGAAGTGGTTGCTGGAATTCCTCTACCACAACAAATTCAAGGTTTTGAAGACTTGAGAAAAGCTTTAAAATCCGCACAGAGAATAGACTCTGAAGACGAGAATTTGCAGACCTCACTCAGAAAGACAGGGGTGAACATAGTGCCAAGTATATCGCCAATGACACATTAATCCAAGAACCTTTGCAGGCAATACTCTGGTAAATCTAAGAGTTGCTTTCAGGAATCTTGACAAAGATTAATTCTGGGTCCTTTATATAACATTTGTCATTTCCATCTTGGAGTACGCAACACCGGCATGGCGTCCATCTTGGAGTACGCAACACCGGCATGGCGTCAACACATGAGAAAGTCATGGTAAGAAAGTGCAACGTAGCTACTTCCAGAGATAATGGTATGAGCTACGAGGATTGATGAGCGGAATTGAACTTAACGTCAATGGAAGACAGAATGACCATGGGAGACATAACATAGAAAATACTCAGAAACACACACACACACACACACACACACACACACACACACACACACACACACACACACACACACACAGGAAAAGAATGGTGGAACACCTTGAGCGGAACAGGATAATAAACACCAGACAGCACGGATTCCGGGAAGGCAAATCCTGTGTAACAAACCTCCTAGAGTTCTATGATAAAGTAACAGAGGTAAGGCAGGAGAGAGAAGGGTGGGTTGATTGCATTTTCCTGGACTGCAGGAAGGCCTTCGACACAGTTCCTCACATGAGATTAGTAAAGAAGCTGGAAGAACAAGCAGGTATAACAGGAAGGGCACTGGAATGGATCAGGGAATACCTCAAAGGGAGGCAACAACGGGTCATGGTGCGTGGTGAGGTATCACAGTGGGCGCCTGTGACGAGCGGTGTACCGCAGGGGTCAGTCCTAGGACCAGTGTTATTCCTGGTATATGTAAATGACATGACGGACGGGATAGACTCAGAAGTGTCTCTATTCGCGGATGATGTGAAAATAATGAGGAGAATCACATCGGAAGAGGACCAGGCAGGGCTGCAAACAGACCTGGACAAGCTCGACATCTGGTCTAGCAGATGGCTTCTCGAATTCAATCCCTCCAAATGCAAAGTCATGAGGATCGGAGAAGGGCAAAGAAGACCGCTGACAGAGTACAAGCTAGGCGGACAAAGGCTACAAACCTCGGCAGAGGAGAAAGACCTTGGAGTGAGTATAACGCCAAGCACGTCTCCGGAGGCACATATCAACCAGATAACTGCGGCAGCATATGGGCGTCTGGCAAACCTTAGATTAGCGTTCCGTTACCTTAACAAGGAATCGTTCAAGACACTGTATACCGGTCAAGCACGTAAAGAAACTAGAGAAAGTGCAAAGGTTTGCGACAAGGCTAGTTCCACAACTCAGGGGTCTGTCTTATGAAGAAAGATTGAGGGAAATAGGACTAACAACACTGGAGGAAAGAAGGGTCAGAGGAGACATGATAACGACATACAAAATACTGCGGGGAATTGACAAGGTAGATAGTGACAGGTTGTTTCAGAGAGGGAACACAAAAACAAGGGTATAAACCTCTCCTGAGCTTCCTTGCAAATTGTTGTCATATATTCCATCATCTCGTCTACTGACTTCCCTGCCAGCTCTCTGTCCCACTGAACTCCGTGCAGGAAGTTCTTCATGCCCACATAGTCACCTTTCTTGTAGTTTGGCTTCATACGTGCAGCCCTTCCTGCTTTCCCCCTCCACGTGTAACTCTACTATGTATTCGAAGCTTAGAACCATATGATCACTGGCCCCAAGGGGGCTTTCATGTGTGATGTTCTCAATATCTGCACTACTCAGGGTGAATACTAGGTCCAGTCTCGCTGGTTCGTCTTCTCCTCTCTTTCTCTCTGGTATTGTCCCTTACGTGTTGGTACATGAAATTTTCCAGTACCACCTCCATCATCTTAGCCCTCCACGTTTCTTGGCCCCCATGTGGCTCTAAGTTCTCTCAATCGATTTCTTTATGATTGAAGTCACCCATGATCAGTAGCTTCGCCCTGCTCGCACGAGCCCTTCTGGCCAATTTGGCCAGTGTGTCAACCATCGCTCTATTACTCTCATCATACTCTTGCCTTGGCCTCCTGCTGTTCTGTGGTGGGTTATACATCACTGCAATTACCACCTTTGGACCTCTGGACTGAAGCGTTCCTATTATACAATCTCCTGCTTCTCCTATGTCCCCTCTCTCCAGCTCATCAAATTCCCATCGGTTTTTGATCAGCAGTGCCACTCCTCCACCCTTTCTGTTCCCTCTGTCTTTCCTCAGGATCTGATATCCCGTTGGAAAGACGGCATCTGTTATCATCCCTGTGAGCTTTGTTTCAGTGAGGGCTATGATGTAAGGTGATGTCTCATTGACTCTTTCATGCCACTACTCCCACTTATTCGTTATTCCATCTGCGTTGGTGTACCATACCTTCAGTTTCCTCTCCAACACTGTGTTTTGGGGGGTCTGTGGGGGTGGGGACCCTGGCGGTGTGCCGGGGGATTCTACAGCATAGTGAGGGGTGGGGGATGTAAGTGTGGATTGTGGTCTGTGTTGGGATAGTGGGATAGTGTGTGTGTGTGTGTCTCAGGGACCAGCAGCGGTGTTTGGATATGATCATACTGTAGAAACATTTATTTTCACTCTCCGTACCTTTCTCACAACTTACTTTGTTCTTATTCTCTCTCCTCCCTGCCTCCCTTCCTCCCTATCACCCTCTTTCTTACTTCCTTCACTTATTCTTCTAAGTATTCCTTTGCCTCGTCCCTTTTCTAGCCATTACCACTCTCCCTCGCTCCCTGTTCTAACTATCGTTCTCCCTCCTGGCACCCCTTTCACGTCAATCTTCTCTCACTGCTCCCTATTCCTTTCGCTCTCCTCCCTCACATTCGTTCATTAATTGTTCTTTTATGCTCGCCTATTCATATAGCCATTATGTTGATGTTTACTTTTCCATTGCTAAATGTTTTTCTTTGTGTTTATTGTTCTCTCTCTTTCTCTCTTTCTCTCTCTCTCTCTCTCTGTCTCTCTCTCTCTCTCTCTCTCTGTCTCTCTCACCTTGTTTATCATCCACTATTCTAAACATAAACAGTCTTTTCTTTCTACAACATTCAGCACACGTGTCTACACAGACTCTTACATGTGTACGTCAATATTCATTTTGAGTCATTGCAATGAATGTATACACACACACACACACACACACACACATGGTGGCTAAAGCTCTCGCTTCACGCACGGAGGGCCCGAGTTCAATTCACGGCGGGGCGGAAACATTTTGAAGTGTTTCCTTACACACACACACACACACAACAGGCCTAGTTTTTAATCGACATATGCCTAGGACAAAATGGTAACACACACACACACACACACACACACACACACACAACCCAGTAGCGGCCAGTGAAGAGGCGGGGCCAGGAGCTTTGACTCGACCCCTGCAACCACAACTAGGTGAGTACACACACACACGCGCGTGCGCGCGCTATGAAATAATGTGTGTAAAGGAGGAATTAAAAAAAATTAACATAATATTAAATATATTAATAAACAATATTTTATACAGTATATATAGAATAAATAAAAATTAAAATACAACTTATGCTGTACTATGTAAGGTGTTTAGAAAAAATCTTAAGGATTTAACCCTTTACGAAAATAGGGAAGAGTTGATACGAGTAAGTGGAGTAGTATTAAGAGGACGAGAAAGAAGAGACGGAGATGAAGAAAAGATGTTGGAAATAGAGAGAGAGAGAGAGAGACAATAGAATGGAGTGAGAGAGAAGATAAGTGAGGGGCTGATATACCCCAGGTGGCCACACTTCACAGATCTAACTAACAAAAAAGGCACAATACCGTGACTGGAACAATACACACACAACCCGCACATATAAAAAGAGAGGAGCTTACGACGACGTTTCGGTCCGGACCGAAACGTCGTCGTAAGCTCCTCTCTTTTTTTATATGTGCGGGTTGTGTGTTTATTCACAGATCTACTAGCGGGAGGCTGACACCTTGGGTCACCTAGTTTACCTGCGCTCCAAGCTGGCGCTCAAGTTTGCCTGAGTCCCGGGCTGGATTCCCAACAATTGCACAACCCAGGGCAACATGAGTTCAGAGCAGGTCGCTCCTGCCTCTCGCAACTACTGGACCACTATGATATGGTCTTGGATGCAATGGAAAATAGAATGCAGATATAGCAAACAGATTTTGCAAAAGCCTTTGACAAGTGCGATCATGGTGTAATAGCGCACAAAATGCATGATATTACACATTTCTAACCAATCGATCACAAAGAGTAGTGGTAAACAGAATTAATTCGGAAACTACCAAAAGGCACAGTACTCGCCCCTATCCTGTTCCTCATCCTCATATCAGACATAAACAGAGATGTAAATCAAAGCACCGTATCATCCTTTGCAGACGTTACTAGGATCTGCATGAGAATGTCATCCATTGAGGACACTGTAAATCTCCAAGAAGATATAAACCAAGTTTTTCAATGGGCAACGGAGAACAATATGATGTTCAACGAAGACAAATTCCAACTACTCCGTTATGGAAAACTGAAGGAAATAATAATTAGAACTGAGTGTACTACAAACTCTAATCACACAATAGAGCGAAAAAGTAATGTTAAGGACCTGGGAGTGGTAATGTCTGAGGATCTCACCTTCAAGGATGACAACAGTGCCACTATAACATCTGCGAGGAAACTGATAGGATGGATAGTGAGAACATTCAAGACAAGAGATGCCAAGCCAATGATGATCCTTTTTAAATCACTTGTTCTCTCTAGGCTGGAATACTGCTGTACACTAACATCTCCATTCAAGGCAGGTGAAATCCCAGATCTAGAGAATGTAGAGAGAACCTTTACTGCACATATAAGTTCCATAAAACACCTTAACAACTGGGAATGCTTGGAAGCACTTGACTTGTGCTCACTGAAGCGCAGGCGAGAGATACATCATAATCTACACCTAGAAAATCCTAGACGGACTGGTCCCTAATCTTCCCACAAAAATCACTCCCTACGAAAGCAAAAGACTTGGCATTCGATGCAACATACCTCCAATGAAAAGTAGGGGCGCCATCAGTACACTAAGAGAAAACACAATAAGTGTCCGGGGCCCAAGACTATTCAACAGCCTCCCACCAGCCATACAGAGAATTACCAGTAGACCCCTGGCTGCCTTCAAGAGGGAGCTGGACAGATACCTAAAGTCTGTGCCGGATCAACCGGGCTGTATTTAGTACGTTGGACTACGTGCGGCCAGCAGTAACAGCCTGGTTGATGAGGTCCTGATCGCGGGGGTCAACGCCGCGGGGGCGTTGACCCCCAGAATGCCCTCGAAGTAGACAGAGAAAAATATTCTAACAAGCTGACCCACACCTGAACAAATAAATAATACGGATGTAGTTAAATTACTTTAATTACATTAATAATTAAGTAATTGCTTTATGTATGTTAATAATTAATTGCCTGCGCTGTATGACTCTTGTAGGTTTAGCGCTTCCTTTTGATAATTATAATAATTACTTTAATTACGTTCATAATTCCCCTCAATAAAAGTCCCTTAATGCGGAGGGGCTTTTGATCTAGGGAATTGGATCTGTGCTCCAGTTCCCTGAATTCACCCTCAATACCTTCCATCCCTCCCACAGACACTGTATAATCCTATGTGTTTAGCGCTCCCTCATGATTATAATAATACGTTTAATTACGTTAAATAATTGTTTTAATTACGTGAATAATTAAGTTTTTGCTGCCACTACGGGGTGTGATCAGTAGAAGAGATAGAACTGGAATAAGAGTCAAGCTGATGGTAGAGCTGAGAGAGACCTGGGAGAGAGCAGGAGCACACAAATGTAGACTTATCCCATTAAAAAAATAGAGCATTTAGTGGAAACGTTATTGGTTCTTAGAGGACTGGTTCTCATGGTGACGTGGTAGTGAGAGGACTGGTTCTCATGGTGACGTGGTAGTGAGAGGACTGGTTCTCACGGTAACGTGGTAGTGAGAGGACTGGTTCTCATGGTAACTTGGTTCTGAGAGGACTGGTTCTCATGGTAACTTGGTCTATGAGAGCAGGAGGTACTCTATTATAAAGAACAAGACGACACAATACCGTGAATGACACAATACACAATAACCCGCGCACAGGAGAGAGAAACTTACCAAGACGTTTCGGTCCGACTACAAGTCCGACCCAAGTCGGACCGAAACGTCGTCTTTAGCTCCTCTGTCTTACGTGCGGGTTATTTGTGTAGTGCGTCACATTACTGACGCTACAGGATCGTTATATTATACCTATAAGGAACTTGTTTATGTTGCATAAAATAATAAAATTAAAAGTTGTATAAAGCGAAGTTTAACTAAAAGTAAAGTTAATTAACACTAAATGCTGTATGACCCTTTTAATTTTAGCGCTTAGTTATAATAATAATAATAACAATAATATTAATAATAATAATAATAATAATAATAACAATAATAATAATAATAATAATAATAGTCATAATAGTCATAATAATAATAATAGTTATAATAATAATAATAATAATAATAGTTATAATAATAATAATAATAATAATAATAATAATAGTAATAATAATAATAATTAATACTAATGTTAAAGTGGACGTGTCAAAATATAAAATACATAACACATATTACATAAGTTGGAAAATGGTTTTCTTAAAATAACATATCAGCATTAATTCCGCAGGAATTCCCCAGGAGTTGTACGAATATAACAATTTCATATAACCTTGCTTTCCAATTGGTGGGTCATCTTTCAGTAGCTTCCCTGGGAGACTCTTCCAGGTTTTATTCACTACAGAAATTTTGGTCAAGATGAATTACAATTGTTGTGGGATATAAGCTACGAAGGGGAAGATAACGAATTAAACCTGATGGACAAAAGAGCTAGAAGAAGCATGATAATTATTTAACAAATACTGAGGAAGTGGGAGGGTGGAGAGAGAAGGCTTCTCGAGAGGCGGGAAACAGGTAAACGAGGGTTCAGCTGGAAGTTAAAAACTCAGGTGAGTCACTGGTACGTTAGGAAACATTACTAAGCCTGTAAGTGAAGCGACCTGAACAGTGAAGTAGTAAAAGTAGGATGTATACATAGTTTTAAGACTAGGTACAATAGGGCTCGCTAAGCCAGGAGAGTGAGAACTCAGTAGCAGCAGTTTTGAAATGCAGGGCATGGCAATGAGACACGACCCCTACGACCATAAATAGGCAAGCACAAATAGGTGAACACACACACACACACACACACACACACACACACACACACTTACACATACACACACTTACACATACACATACACACAGAGTAAAGGAATGAGAAAGGAATGAGCTTATCAACGACAACTAGCACGGTTTCAGGGACGGGAAATCCTGTGTCACAAACCTACTTGAGTTCTATGACTGGGTGACAGCAGTAAGACAAGACAGAGGGGGGTGGGTAGATTGCGTTTTCTTGGTCTGTAAGAAGGCTTTTGACACACTCCCACAGGGAAGGCGCTGCAATGGATCAGGGAATATCTGTCGGGAAAGACATCAGCGAGTCATGGTACGTTACTAGGTGTCAGAGTGGGCTCCTGTGATGAGCGGGGTTCCACAGGGGTCAGTCCTAGGATCGGTGCTGTTTCTGGTATATGTGAACGACATGACAGAAGGAATAGACTCAGAAGAGTCCCTGTTTGCAGTTGATGTGAAGTTGATGAAGAATTCAATCGGTCGAGGACCAGGCAGAACTACAAACGAATCTGGAGAGGCTGCAGGCCTGGTCCTGGAATTAGCTACTAGAGTTCAACCCCACCATGTGCAAAGTCATGAAGATTGGGGAAGGGCAAAGAAAACCGCAGACGGAATACAGTTTAGTGGGCCAGAGACTACAAACCTCACTCAAGGAAAAGGATCTTGGAGTGAGTATAACACCGGGCACTTCTCCTGAGGCTCACATTATCCAAATAACTGCTGCAGCATATGGGCGCCTAGCAAACCTAAGAATAGCATTCAGACATCTCAATAAGGAATCGTTCAGGACCCTGTACACCGTGTATGTCAGGCCTATATTGGAGTATGCAGCACTAGTTTTGAACCCACACCTAGCCAAACACGTACGGAAATTAGAGAAAGTGCAAAGGTTTGCAACAAGACTAGTCCCGGAGCTAAGGGGCATGTCCTACGAGGAGAGGTTAAGGTAAATCGACCTGACGACTCTGAAGGACAGGAGAGGTAGGGAAGATATGATAACGACATATAAAACACTGAGAGGAAATGACAAGGTGGACAGAGACAGGATGTTCCAGAGATGGGACACAGCAACAAGGGGTCATAATTGGAAGTTGAAGATTCAGATGAATCACAGGGATGTTAGGAAGTATTTCTTCAGTCAGAGTTGTCAGGAAGTGGAATAGTCTGGGAAGTGATGAGTGGAGGCAGGATACACACATAGCTTTAAGAAGAGGTATGATAAAGCTCAAAGAGCAGGAAGAGTGACCAAGTAGCGACCAGTAAAGAGGCGAGGCCAGGAACTGTGAATCGACCCCTGCAACCACTACTAGGTGTGTATACACACACACACACACCAGTGTTTACCCCACAAAAATTCCTTTGACTGCTGTAAATTTTGCTGATTGGGCCAAGGATGGTATGAGTGCCGGAGCACTCGGTGTAGCAGGCACTTCTCACGGGGGTGGAGGGTTGGAGGGAGGGGCGGTGGGGATATGTTGGTGGATCTGGAGTTGGTGGGGTCCCCATCGTGGGCCGAGGGGAGGGATCTTGGTGGGATTGTTGTGGAAGGTTTGGTGGGAGGGAGGGTCATGGTTTCGTCCTGTGGGGCGGGTGATGGTATTTCCCACCACAGAACTTATTATCCTAAGAGTTTGTTGCCCCCTCTCCTCTTCCTCCCTCCTTCCTTCCTTCCCTCCCTCCCTGCCTGCCTCCCTCCCTTTCTTCCTCCCTCCCTGCCTTCCTCCATCCCTACCTTCATGCCTCCATCCCTCCCTCTCTCCTTTCCCTATCTCTCTCCCTGTTTCCTGTCACCCATCTCAGTTGTCCTTTTTTTCAGTCACCTTCTCTTTAAATGCCCAACAGATGTCCAATGTCACCTTTCCTAATGCCCAACACGTGTCTAATGCTACCTCTCTTAATACCTAACAGGTGTGTAATATTACCCTCGTATACCATTACCCTCACTTTTACCCGAGATATAAAACGCCAAAATGCGAAGTACAATTAGCAATGCCTGAGCTCACACTCTCTTTACACATTAAATCTTATACACTCTTATAATACTCTTTGTGTGAAGATAATTACCCTGAGGTCGAATGAAACATAATTAAGAATAATTGGTCTATTTTGTTGACTGAGAATTACTGCTGCCTTAGGTTCACGGGAAAGCTTTAAGCTGAGTGCATTGTTCGTAAGCTTACTGGAAAGCAATTATGCTGAGATTTAATAATGTTTGAACAAGCTTGAAGGTCTCTAGCGTGTACCTAATTATCCAACCACTGCTTACGTAAGTTACTTATTTATTTTTCGTTATTCGTTGTTGATTAACTATAGTCATCATTTACCATACTTATCATTAATCGTAGTTTATAAACTTTTTTTTTATATCGTTGATCAAATATTATTTTTTTGTAATTATCGCTAATTGTAGCGTTTTTCATATTTATTGTAATCATAGTTACTCTCGTAAAATAATAGCTAATTAGCGTTTACTGTTAATTATTTTTAGTCATAGTTATTTATTGTTAATCGTAGTTAACTATCGTTACTCATAGTCAATTTTAATCATTGATTTTGAAAGTTACTCAATCGTTGTTCGTTCGTTAATCGTCTGTACTCTCTCGTTAATTAATCATCTACACTTTCGTTAACCATCTCTACTCGCTTGTTCTTAGCATATACTCGTTTGAAATTCATATGTACTCATTCGTTAATTATCTCTTCTACTACGTTAATCATCTACACTCTTTCGTTAATGATCGAACCTCCGTATTCACTGCTTAAATGCTCACTAATCTACACATGCTCGTTATTTTTGCGCTTGTTCATTAACGAGGAAATAATAGGCATTGACTCGAACCGTGGTACATCTATTCTAAAACTTTTAAAGTCTTTGTAGTCTTTATTCTTAGGATAAAACGTACTGAGCGAGTGTCTGTGTAAACAGAAAAAATGGACTGTGACTTGAGCTATAGTCCGTGACTGGAACAATTCGCAAATAACCCGTACAGAGGAGAGAGAAGCTTAGGACGACGTTTCGGTCCGACTTGACCATTTACAAGTCGGTCCAAGTCTGAGCGAAAGGTGTCAGCTGGTGGTAATTGATCATACTGATCGCTAAAGCTATACTTCATTGTTAAGCTATACATACCCTTTAAATCTGTTCCTTCTCTTTATTCTGTACGTATTCGTTAATCATGATCGTTAATCTATTCATAATCGTTAAGCTATTAGTGCTCGTTAATCTACAAATGATCTTCAATCTGTGCTAATATATAATTGCTGGTCTCTGCTTACTAGTTAATTATTACTTATTCATTAATCTACAGTCTTTGTTAATTACACTTTCTCTTTAATAATTTTGCATCACCTGGTAAGCTGTGGTAACCGTTTGATTACTCACACACAGGATGGATAGGTGAGATATGATAACAACATATAAAATACCGAGAGGATTTGAAAAGGTAAACAGTGACATAATGTTCCATAGATGGGACACAACAACAAGGGGTCGCAACCGGAAGATGAAAACTTGGATGAGACACAGGGATGTTATAAACTATTTCTTCAGGGTCTATAGGTCTATACATAGCTTTAAGAAGAGCTATGATAAGGCTCTTGGAGCAAGGTGAGAGTGATCTAGTAGCATTTAGCGAAGAGGCGGGGCCAAGAGCTGTGAATCGACCCCTGCTTGCACATATAGGTAAACACACACACACACACACACACACACACACACACACACACACACACACGGGTAGTGGAATAGCTTGGGAAGCGATGTAGTGGAGGCAGGTTCCATACATAGCTTTAAGGAGAGGTATGATAAAGCTCATGGAGCAGGGAGCGTGACCCAGTAACGGCCAGTGAAGAGGTGGGGCCAGGAGCTATGACTCGACCACTGCAACCACAACTAGGTGAGTACACACACACGACCGTAGAAACAACAATTGGCCAAACAAAGACATTTTTATCATCGTTTCGATACTTTCTAATGTTATCTTCAGGTCAATAAATGGTAAGAAAACTTTCACTTATAAGTGTAAAATTAATAAGAAAATTACCATTACTTTTTAATGGGGTGGACCAGCAAGCCAGTGGAAGGTTTCGGTTTGAGGACCAAAAGCTCTAGTGGCGGGTTATGGTATGACTTAAGATCCGCGTCAGGAAACACTTGCCCTGTTTATTGACGATTTCTTACCTAACCTGAACGGTAACTGATTAGCACCATCAAGTAGTCCTACCATTCTAACCAATGTACGGGTGGGGTTAGAACCCATGGCAAGTGAGTCGTAAAACTCCAAGCAAGTGAGTAAGTCACTGGACCAGCTGGCTACAATTTAAACCACCTATATATATATATATATGTCGTGCCGATTAGGTAAAACTGGTCAATTAGCAAGAACTCATCTAAAATTAAGTCCTTTCTAAAATTTTCTCTTATACGTTTAAAGATATATTTTTTCATTTATGTTAATGTAAGAATTTATAATTTTGTACCAAGAGAAACTTTGAAAACCTGCCTAACCTTATTACAACAAGCGCAATTTAATTTAGCCTAACCCAACTAAATATATTTTAGATACGTTAACATTAATTTAATAATAACCAAACACAATGTAATATATTTTTTTCGTTATGTTCAGAATGATTTTGGCGAAATTATTGCGTACACAAATTTTCACTTGTCTTATATGGCAAGGTGAGCGTTGCTATTTAAGCCAAAATCGCAAGTTTTACCTAATCGGCACGACTATATATATATATATATATATATATATATATATATATATATATATATATATATATATATATATATATATATATATTATATATATATATATACTATAGGAAGGTTAGCATGGGTCCCAATGTAACCACTGCGACCCTCCCGCCAGCACGGTAATGAGTCCTCAAAGCCGTCATTATGACTCACAAAATCGTAAAAACACATCACCGTATTGTTGTTCGTCTGCAATCGTATTATTACGATTTCGTGAGTCAGTCTTGCAATTTATTCGAAATTATGGTTACAATGTTAGAAATAAGTTAAATTGCATAGGAATTTTTATCAACAAAGTAGTTCTTAAATTATCTTTAGGAATATTGTTACTTTACAGAGTTTCTTTTAAAGTTAAATTATTCGATCCTGATAACCTATGGTCTTCTACTTGATATCTATATACGTGTACGAGATGTGCCTCGGTACATTTGTAAGACGAGGCAGCTCAGGGCAAAAAATGCTAAACATTTAGATTAGTTTTTTTTAGAACAGGACAATTGCTAGGTAAGCCTTCACAATTAGCAATTAGGGAATTTACGCATGTGCAAGACGGACCTGTCATAGAGGCGTCTTTCAGGCAGCGTTGTCAATTGGTGGGAACTTTCCCACAAATTTTTGGTAGAATTGACCTCACAAGGACACTTTTGTGGAAGGACATTTATATCAAGAAATCTGTAGGGATTGTTTGTGGTTATTTAACGTTTAGTGAGATGCTTCATGGGAATTTGAAATAGTGTGGGATTTTTGTGGGATGGATTGTGAAGGACTTGCCTATTATGGGCCAACAGGCCTGCTGCACTGTTCCTCCTTTCTTATGTTCTTATGTTTAATTTCTCTATTTGTCTGAGGACCATGTCACTAGTTACCCTTATAGTGCATAGTTTATAATCTTCATGTTCTACATAATTTATTTCTGGAATTTCTCTAGTATCTTCCTGAGTAAAAACCGAGAGGAAGAAGGCTTTGAAAAGTTCACACATATCCTTATCACTGTCAGTGATCTGACCTTAGCTACTCTTAAGTGGGCCGATCTTGTCCCTAATCTTACTTCTGTATGCCTGAAACAACCCTTTTGGGTTAGTCTTCGAATCCCTTGCGACTTTAGCCTCATAATCCATTTTTGCTTTTTTTATTCCTTTTTTTATTTATCTCTTTAATTGAATATATTGATTTCTTAACTGCCCTTTCCCTCTTTTGATACGCGTATATATGCCTCTCTTTTGACCAGTGAGATGTTTTAATCTATTGTTTATTCATTTGGGATAATTTTTGTTAGATCTAATTTCCCTACTCGGAACAAAAGTTGTCTGGGCAGCTAGAACTATGCTCTGAAATACGTCATATTGGCACCCAGCCCTACCTACCTGACCCATAGTCAGGTCATTCCAATTAATCCCACCCAGGTAATTTCTGAGCCCCATGAAGTCGGCCAAGCGAAAGTCTGGAACAGAGACTTGATTGCAGTTATCTGGGTAATTCCATGATACATTGAAACTAAGTGATTTGTGATCGCTTTCCCCAAGCTCTTCATTAACCTCAAGATTACTAACTAGTGATTCTTTGTTGGCAAGAACCAAGTCAAACAGGTTGTTTCCTCTAGTTGGTTCTATCACAAACTGTTTTAAAAAAACAATCCTGAACCGTATCAAGAAAGTCACTAGACTCAAGATTACCTGTCACATTGTTCCAATCAATTTGTCTAAAGTTAAAATCTCCCATTAACACAACATTTTCATATCTAGTCGCCTTATGAATTTCGTCCCATAGAAGTTTACTGCACTCCCTATCAAGATTTGGGGGCCTGTAAATCACACACAAGATTACACACACATACACATGCGTGCGCACGCACACACACACACACACACACACACACACGGGGCCAGGAGCTATGTCTCGACCCCTGCAACCACAACTAGGTGAGTACACACACACACAGGTCAGAGGAGACATGATAACGACATACAAAATACTGCGGGGAATCGACAAGGTAGACAGTGACAGGATGTTCCAGAGAGGGAACACGGAAACAAGGGGACACAACTGGAATTTGAAGACTCAGATGAGTCAAAGGGATGTTAGGAAATATTTCTTCAGCCACATAGTAGTCAGGAAGTGGTATAGTCTAGAGAAAGATATAGTGGAGGCAGGAACCATACATAGTTTTAAGACAAGGTATGATAAAGCTCATGGAGCAGGGAGAGCAGACAGCCAGTAGCAGACAGTGAAGAGGCAGGGCCAGGAGCTGAGTCTCGACCCCTGCAACCACAATTACGTGAGTACAGGTATGATAAAGCTCATGGAGCAGGGAGTGACCCAGTAGCGGCCAGTGAAGAGACGGGGCTAGGATCTATGACTCGACCCCTGCAACCACAACTAGGTGAGTACAACTAGGTCAGTACACACACACACACACACATGCACACACATGCACACATACACACTCACACACACAGTAGAGATGCCGCGTGGGCTAGTCACAACTTGTAGGGCTCTGTGAATATAAGTGTTTTTGAGGGCTACCCAAGGGTACTGCAGGGGTTATCAAGTGTGTCAGGGTAGTGAACAACCCTTGAAGTGATTTACAAGTTGCCCTGAGCCACATAAGTGTGGGGAGAGCCATAATTTTATAAGTGAACTAGAAATAAATATTTGGTGGCGGGGTCAGAGTGGGCCTAGTGTGCTCCAGGCGACGTTGCCACGTGTGTCACCCTAGATAATAAAGTGAAATAAATATGTGACAAGTGAAAGAAATACAGTGAATAGGTTATATTATATATCGACAAGAAACGAAAGTGGATATACGCCAGAACATCACATCGAGTTGGACAATCTACAGGATACTACACGCTGGACAGCTGCATCGCAAGTATTCACCTATGCGTGGTTTTCGGGGTGTCGGGTGTAAGTTCCAATTACCTAACCGCTAAGCTGTTTGTGAACGGTCAACTCTCATAGTAAGATAAGGAATAGGATATCAAGTACTCAGTAACAAATAGCAATTGATAATTTCTAGTAGAAAAGGGCGAGCAGACAGGTGAATCATAGAATACATTAACTGGTAGATCAGGTGTGTCAGGTCAGGCCAGGTAGAGGAGCACTGTAGACTACGTGTTACTCGCAGACCCAACATACACACATACATACATACACACTCATACACCATAACACAATTTCACCACTACTTTTCACACAATAAATCCACACACACACACACACACACACACACACACACACACACACACACACACACACACACACACACCAGACAAACAGCCTCTAAGACACGTTCTTCTGTCAGGAAATCATCTCATATCTCTCAATAATTTTATATCTCAGGTCTCCTCCCTCTCCTCTCTCTCTCCTTGTCCTCTTTCCTTTCATTCTCATCGTTTTGTCCTCATCCCTTTCATCCTCATTATCCTTGTCTTCCTCCAATTCATCAACTTTTCATTCCATTTATAGTCACATTTTATTTATCTCACTTTAACTTGCTCCTTCATCTCCTCTCTTTACTAATTTAATTCCATCCCCTTTCCTTCATTTCTTCCCTTCTTTCTTTCCTTTCTTACTTCCTACGTTCCTAAGAACATTACCTATTTTCCCCACTCTCTCTTTTTCTTTCTCACTCTCTCTTTCTTTCTCACTCTCTCTTTCTTTCTCACTCTCTTTCTTCTCTTTTCTTCCTAACCTCATGCCTTCTACTTTAGGATCCCATCATCTCCTTCATTCTACCTTTCTTCCTCTATCCTAACTCTCTAACTTGTTTTATGCCTTCCTTCCTTCCTTCCTTCCTTCCTTCGCACCGTCTTTACCCCTTCCTTCCTTCACACTGTCTTCCTTCCTTCACACCATCTTCCTTCCTTCCTTCACACCGTCTTCCTTCCTGCCTTCACATCGTCCTCGTCCTTCCTTCACATCGTCCTCGTCCTTCCTTCACACCGTCATTATCTCTTCCTTCCTTCCTTCTCACCATCTTTATCCCTTCCTTCACACCGTCTTCCTTCCTGCCTTCACATCGTCTTCGTTCTTCCTTCACATCGTCCTCGTCTTTCCTTCACATCGTCCTCGTCTTTCCTTCACATCGTCCTCGTCTTTCCTTCATATCGTCCTGGTCTTTCCTTCACATCGTCTTTGTCCTTCCTTCACATCGTCCTCGTTTTTCCTTCACACCGTCCTCTTCTTTCCTTCACATCGTCCTCGTCTTTCCTTCACACCGTCCTCTTTTCCTTCACATCGTCCTCGTCTTTCCTTCACATCGTCCTCGTCTTTCCTTCACATTGTCCTCGTCTTTCCTTCACATCGTCCTCGTCTTTCCTTCACATCGTTCTGGTCTTTCCTTCACACTGTCTCTGTCTTTCTTCACATTGCTCTGTCCTTCCTTAATACTGTCCTGTCCTTCTTCACTGTCCTCTAATTCTTCACACTGTCTCTGTCCTTCCTTCACTGTCCTGTCCTTCTTACACTGTCCTGTCTTTCTCTTCACACTGTCTCGTCCTTCTTCATCGTTCTGGTCTTTCCTTCACATCGTCCTCGTCTTTCCTTCACATCGTCCTCGTCCTTCCTTCACATCGTTCTGGTCTTTCCTTCACATCGTCTTCGTCCTTCCTTCACATCGTCCTCGTCTTTCATAAGAACATAAGAAAGAATGAACACTGCAGCAGGCCTACTGGCCCATGCGAGGCAGGTCCAAGTCTCCCACCGGCCCAAGCCAATGCAACGACCCAGCCAGGTCAGGTTACATTCACTTAGGGAAGGAGTACGACATCTGACCTAGTAGCACAAACTAGTCAGGTCCAACTCACACCCACTCATATATTTATCTAGCCTTTACACCGTCCTGGTCTTTTTTTCACACCGTCCTCGTCCTTCCTTCACACCGTCCTGGTCATTTTTTCACACCGTCCTCGTCCTTCCTTACACCGTCTCGTCTTTTTTCAACCGTCCTGGTCTTTTCACACTGTCTCGTCTTCCTTCACACCGTCCTCGTCCTTCCTTCACATCGTCCTCGTCTTTCCTTCACATTGTCATGTCTTTCTTACACTGTCTTGTCTTTCTTCTACATGTCTCTGTCTTTCTTCACTGTCCTCTGTCTTTCTTTATATTGTCCTTGCTCTTTCTTCACTGTCTCTGTTCTTTCTTCTTACATTGTCTCTGTCTTTCTTTCACATCGTCTCTTGCTTTTCTTCACATCTTCCTTGGTTTTACATTGTCCTGTTCTCTTTTACAACTGTCCTGTCCTTCTAACACTGTCATTGTCTTTCTTCATCACTGTCTCTGTCCTACACTGTCTCTTTGTCTTTTCTTACACTGTCTCGTCTTCACTGTCTCTGTCTTTTCTTACACTGTCTCTGTCTCTTTCACACTGTCTCTGTCTCTTCTTCACACTGTCTCGTCCTTCCTTCACATCGTTCTGGTCTTTCTTCAAATGTCTCTGTCTTTCCTTCACATGTCCTGTCTTTCTTCACATTGTCCTGTCTTTCTTCATTGTCCTTGTCTTTCTTCACACTGTCTCGTTTTCTTTCTTCACATTGTTCTTGCTTTCTTACATCGTCCTGTCTTTCTCTTCAACTGTCTCTTGTCTTTCTTCACTATCCTCGTCTTCCACTGTCCTTCTTTCTTCAACTGTCCTCTGTCTCTTCTTCAACTGTCCTGTCTTCTTCACACTGTCCTGTCTTTTCTTACATTGTTCTTGTCTTTCTTCACATCGTCCTTTTTCCTTCTTACACTGTCTCATCTTCACTGTCTCGTCCTTCTTCTTCACTGTCTCTGTCTTTCTTACATCGTCTCTGTCTTTCTTCTCACTGCCCTGTCTTTTCACACTGTCTCATCTCTAACTGTTTATTGTCTTTCTTCAACTGCTCTGTCCTTCCTTTACTGTCCTGCGTCTTTCTTCAACTGTCCTCTGTCTTTCTTCATCGTTCTGGTCTTTCTTACATCGTCCTTCTCTTTCTTCACATTGCTCTTGTCCTTCTTTCACTGTCTCTGCTTTCTTACATGTCTCGTCCTTCTCTTCACTGTCTGTTTTCTTCATTGTCCTGTTTTCTTCACATTGTCTCGTTTTCTTCTCATTGTCCTTCTTTTCTTCATCGTCTTGTCCTTCTTCACTGTCTCTGTCTTTTCTTCAATTGTCCTGTCTTTCTTCACATTGTCCTGTCTTTCTTCACTGTCCTCTGTCTTTCTCTTCAATTGTCTCTTCTTTCTTCATTGTCCTTGCTTTCTTCATTGTCTGTCTTTCTTCACATTGCCTTGTCTTTCTTACATCGTCTTGTCTTCTTCACATCGTCCTCGTCTTTCCTTCACATTGTCCTCGTCTTTCCTTCACATTGTCCTCGTCTTTCCTTCACATCGTCCTCGCCTTCTCTTAGGTATACTAATGATTGGTTTCCTTTTAAAAAGTGTATTGTTTACCTTCCAGAGTCATTAAGTTCTCTCTCTCTCTCTCTGTTTCTCTTTTTTTACACAGGGTTTGACAAGGGTAGGTTGAGGATCCCTAACTTTATTGACAAGTTAAGAGCTGTTACCTACATCAGCTCATTTGAAAGCATTTTTATTGTTATGAAACATACAAGTAGGGAACAGGATGAAGTTGGAGCCATCTGTGGGCCAGCTGTGAGCCATCTGTGACCAGCATTTTCATTTGATTAACTGACTTTATCTCGTTGACTTTATAATGCTGTACGAATGTGTTCTGGACTCGAGTCATCCTGGGGATAAATGATCTCTGATGAAGCGATGTTCTGGAGAAGGGTACAGCCAGAGTGAAGTTGCTGCTTCCTGCCCGTCTTGTGGTATAGAAGCTTGCTTCTCGCTGTCCTTGAAGAGGAGCCAAGTGTGGTACTTTCTGTCTCTCTCACTTTCTTTCTATATATCCAAATGCTTTCTCCTTACCTTCCATCCATCATCATCATCATTATATTGATTATTATATGATTATGATTATTATGGAATTATTATGATTATGATTATATATGATTATTATTATGATTATTGGATTATTATTGATTATTATTGATTATTATGATTATGATTATTCATTATTATGATTATTATTATGATTGGATGATGATTATATTGCGATTATTGGGATTATATTATTGTATTATTGTTATTGTTATTATTGTTGTTATTATTATTATTATTAATTATTATTATTATTATTATTATTAATTATTATTATTATTATTATTGTGATATTATTGTTATTGTTATTATTGTTATTATTATTATTGTTATTATATTATTATTGTTATTATTGTTATTGTTGTTATTATTATTATTATTATTGTTTGATTATTGTTATTGTTATTATTATTATTATTGTTATTGTTATGGATTATTGTTATTGTTATTGTTATTATTATTATTATTATTGTTATTATTGTTATTGTTATTATTGTTATTGTTATTATTATGATTATTATTATGATTATTATTGTTATTGTTATTATTATTATTGTTACGATTATTATTATTATTGTTATTATTGTTATTATTGTTATTGTCATTATTGTATTGTATTATTGTTATTGTTATTATTGTTGTTATTGTTATTGTTATTATTGTTATTGCTGTTATTGTTATTGTTATTGTTGTTATTGTTATTATTATTGTTATTGTTATTATTATTGTTATTATTATTGTTATTATTGTTATTATTGTTATTATTGTTATTATTGTTATTATTATTATTATTATTATTGTTATGATTATTGTTATTGTTATTATTGTTATTATTGTTCTTGTTATTATTATTATTATTATTATTGTTATGATTATTGTTATTGTTATATTATTATTATTGTTATTGTTATGATTATTGTTATTGTTATTGTTATTATTATTATTATTATTGTTATTATTGTTATTGTTATTATTGTTATTGTTATTATTATGATTATTATTATGATTATTATTGTTATTGTTATTATTATTATTGTTGTTCTTATTATTATTGTTATTGTTATTATTGTTATTATTGTTATTGTTATTATTGTTATTGTTATTATTGTTATTGTTATTATTGTTATTATTGTTATTGTTATTGTTATTATTGTTATTGTTATTATTGTTATTGTTATTGTTATTATTGTTATTGTTATTATTATTATTATTATTATTATTGTTATTGTTATTATTGTTATTATTGTTATTGTTATTATTGTTATTATTATTATTATTGTTATTGTTATTGTTATTGTTATTATTATTATTATTATTATTATGTATTGTTATGTATCATGATTATTATGATTATATGATATGATTATCATTCGTCATCGTCATCGTGTTACAATGAAAGACTAAGATAAACTTTCTTATTTTATTTTTCAAGCTGAGAGCTTTTATCTACCTCAGCTTACTGAAAAGCTTTATAACATTATTAAGTAACTAAAAATATATTAAGCTTTAAGCCTGAGGCCGGCAAACTTTTTTGGGTATTGCCCCAAAACAAATTTGTGTACAGCGAAATTACCCATTAGACTTGAAAGTCCACAGACTCTGGAAAACACAAGAAGCTTCCAAATTTTATTTCTGTGAAGCCAAAATTGAGGAACTCTTGCTCTTACGTCCTTTTTCTATTTATAATATAATAATATCTTTGTTTACTACAAGTACATGTACAAGGTATACAGGCCTAGCTGACATCAATGACATACTACTATACAGAAAGTCGCTTGTTATGCACAGCATTTCGGGTAAATTAGGTCAGTTTTGTCCCAGGATGCGACCCACACCAGTCGACTAACACCCAGGTACCCATTTTACTGATGGGTGAACATAGACAACCGGTGTAAGGAAACACGTCTGATGTTTCCACCCTTTCGCCGGGACTCGAACCCAGACCCTCACCATGTGAAGCGAGAGCTTTTGCCACCGTGCCACTGGGCACAAGCGAAAATGATTAAAAAAACAAACAGATTTTTCTTTTAACGAACCGGCCGAATCCCACCGAGGCAGGGTAACCTAAAAAGAAAAACAAAAGTTTGTACTGGATAAGGGGCTACTAGCCCCTTGCTCCCGACATTTTAGTCGCGTCTTACGACACGCACGGCTTACGGAGGATGAATTTTGTTCCACTTCCCCATAGAGTTGAAAAACAGATGAATAATATAATTTTTACGTAATGTATAACTTTAACATTGGTACTCATAAAGACCGGATACAAAAAAAGAAATCACGAAAAATAGAATAGAATATAAAATTAGTAGAAAGCTGCCAAACATTTATATTGTTATATGAGCACTTTCAAATATCTAGAAATGCAATTATAAATTCTAATAAATAATACAATGTAAATAAATTTTACATTATACACTGCTAATAGTTATGACAAATCCCGAAACACTACCTTACCTTGGCCGTCGAAAGTCGTAAACCTACTGACATAAACAAAGCACATCTGTTGACTGAGTAGACAATTATTGATAGCGAGATGGTACACTAGGCCAAAAGTTACGTGATGGTGGTGTTGACAATGGGACGTGCGGTTGTCGTGCTTGGACGTGTGGTTCTCGTGCCGGGACGTGTGGTTCTCGTGCCCGGACGTGTGGTTGTCGTGCCGAGACGTGCGGTTGTCGTGCCAGGACGTGTGGTTGTCGTGCTGGGACGTGTGGTTGTCGTGGCGGCTCCCGAGTCAATGCTGACCCTCGCGGTGTTGCCAGCTGCTGCAGTCCTCACCAGTTTTACATTTTTGCTAACTTAAGAAATGATCCCGAGAAATTAGATTTTTAATTTTATTAAGAAACAAAATCATTTTTTTGAGAAAAAAATGTAACTTTCATAATTTACCTAGCTTATTAAATAATATTTTTTGTGAAATTTTATTTATATGTTTATTGAGCCTTCATTATCCCCGAGATTTTAATTTATACTCCATTTGGGGTAATTTACCCCATTTGGGGGTAATTTACCCCAGTTCCCAGACCTCAGCTTTAAGTAGTTTAAGTCTTTAAACAGTAGCTATACAATGCATACATGTCGCTTTAAGCTACATATATGTATAACCACTGGTTATATGTATAGGAGGGAACAACTGGCAGTTAAAAACAAAGATGAGTCAAAGGGATTTTAGGAAAAACTATTTTAGCTTTCCACACCGGCTCCAATACTGCCTCTAACACTGTCTGCAACACTGGCTACATCACTGACTCCAATACTGCCTCTAAAAACACCATAACACGGGCGGGGGTAGAACCCGCGATCAGAGAGTCACGGCCACGCTGGCGAGAGATTCGTCTGTAAAAACTTGCATTTGTGGTCAGTGGTGCCTATGCTAACCTTCCTATGGTGTATAAATATACCTAGTTGGATGAATCTTATTGTAGCCAGCTGACCCAGTGGCTAACGCGTCGGTCTGTAGTTTTATGACTCTCTGATCGCGGGTTCTATCCCCGACCGTGGTATGGTTGGTTTGCAATCGTGTCATTATGATTTCGTGAGTCATGATGACTGACTCTAACACTGCCTCCAGGACTGCCTTCAACACTGCCTTCAACACTACCTTCAACACTACCTTCAACACTACCTTCAACACTTCCTTTCAATACTATTTCAATACATTTTCAATCATTTTTTCAATATCTTTTCAATACTATTTTCAATATTATTTTCAATATTTCAATATCGTTTTCAACACTGTTTTCAATACTGTTTTCAACATCAGTTTTCAACATCGTTTCAATACTGCTTTTCAACATGTTTTCAACACGTTTTCAACACGTTTTCAACACTCGTTTTCAATACTGTTTTCAATATCTTTTCAACACTGCTTTCAACATTGTTTTTCAACATTACTTTTTAAATTGTTTTCAATACTGTTTTCAATACGTTTTCAACACGTTTTCAACACTGCTTTTCAATATTGTTTCAACACTGTTTTCAATACTGTTTTCAACACTGTTTCAATACTGTTTTCAATACTACTCTTTCAATACTGCCTTTTCAATATTGTATTCAACAGTGCTTTCAATACTGTTTTTTAATACACTTTTCAATACTGTTTTCAATACTTCTTTTCAATAGTGTTTTCAATAGTGCTTTTCAATACTGCCTTTCAACACTGTTTTCAATATCGTTTTCAATACTGCTTTTCAATACTACTCTTCAATACTGTTTTCAATACTACTTTCAATACTGTTTTCAACATCTTTTCAACACTGTTTTCAGTACTACTTTCAAACTGTTTTCAATAAACTTTTCAATACTGTTTTCAACATACTTTCAATACTGCATTCAGCACTACTTTTCAATACTGTTTTCAATACTACTTTTCAACACTTTTCAATACTCTTTCAAACTGTTTTCAATACTGTTTTCAACACTGCTTTTCAGACTGTTTCAACACGGCTTTCAGCATCTCTTCAATACTGCTTTCAATACCGTTTCAACATGCTTTCAACACTGCTTCAACACTGATCAACACTACTTCAACACTACTTTCAATACTGCTTTCACACTACTAACACTGTTTTCAACACTGCTTTCAACACTGTTTTCAACACTTTTCAAACTACTTTTCAATCTCTGCTTTTCAATACTACTTTTCAATCTCTGCTTTTCAATACTACCTTTCAATACTGTTTTTCAATATGCTTTTCAATACTCGTCTTCAATACTGCTTCAACACTACCTTCAACACTGCCTTCAACACTACCTTCAACACTGCCTTCAACACTGCCTTCAACACTGCCTTCAACATAGTTTTATCACTTCTCATTTCATTCAAGCTCGTACAAATATTTCCCATTTCATTTTTAGAGCATTCCCTGCCTTGCTTCCTTCCTTCCTTTTTTTCTTCCTTCCTTCCTCCCTCCCTATCTTCTTGCTTTCTTCCCTCCCTCCTTCACCCCTCCTTCCTTTCTCCCTCCCTCCTTCATTCCTCCTTCCTTCCTCTCTCTCTCCCCATCTTTCCCCCTTTTCCCCTTCCTTCTTGCTTGCTTCCTTCCTTCCTCATTCCTTCCTCTCTCTCTCCCCTTCCTTCTTTCCCCCTTTTCCCCTTCCTTCTTCCTTCTTGCTTGCTTCCTTCCTTCCTCTTTCCCTCCCTCCTTCCATCCTCTCTCCCTCCATCCTTCCTCCTTCCTTCCTCTCTCCCTCCATCCTTCCCCCTTCCTTCTTCTCTCCCTCCCTTCCGCCTTCCTTCTCTTTCCTTCCTCCCTCTCTCCCTCCCTCTCTTCCTCCCTCTCTGTGTACACATACGTACTAACAATGTCTCTTGCATTTTTATCTTGAATGCTGCCATCCTCCCTCCTCTCACCCTCCCTCCCTCTCAACTACCCTCCTCCCTCTCAACCACCCTCCTCTCAACCACCCTCCTCCATCTCACCTCCCTCCTTCTCACCCTCTCACCATCCCTCCCTCTCTACCTCCCTCCTTTCGCTATCTCCTCCTTCTCCTTTTCACCCTCCTCTCTCCTCTCCCTTTCATCCTCCCTCCTTCCCTTCTCATTTTCTTCTCTCACCCTCCCTCCCTCTCATCCTCCCTCCCTCTCTCTTCCATCATATCTCATCATACCTCATAGCACTCCTTCTCTGATATTATTACACTGAGTTCCTTAACACATTCGTGTAGTTCTTCCTCCCTCTCATTTCAGGTGAAATCCACGATATGAAGTGTTTAATTTGCTCTGTTTCCATGGAAGATCATGTGCTGGATCCATGTGGTGGCTAAACACTGCAAGATTGCCTTCACGTAGCTTCCGTATAAAATATTAATACAGATCTAAATGATTGTTTATGAATCCTGTAAACGGGTCTTAGATTAATTAGTTTTGCGTATGATTTTGAAGTTATAGAGTTTTATGTATTTCTGGTGATATAATCCGTGGGATACTTACTCGACAGTGTTTTTTTTTTCTTCAGTATTTGTTTCCTTGGTTGTATCTGGTCTTCACTTAAGACTGAATTCAAGTAGCCACTTTACTGACAACTTCAGCAGCCTGTTCAGTAGTTTTTTAAAGTCCCTTCCTGTCCTCTCTGGTAGTTATCAGTAAAGTTATCTCATCCTCACACAGTGTTGCACGGTAGATCACTCAGGTATATCAGGAATATCAGGGTGTTTCCGTATTCACTTGACCTCATTTCCTGTTTCTGATGTTTGTTCTGTGTCAAATACTTATACAATCTCAGTAAATGCTGCCTACTCATTCTTCTCTATCCGGTTAATTTTCCCTCATTTTCCTATACAACAATTCTATTTGTCTAGTTTTTTTTTTTTTTGTCTCATAATTTGCCTTGCATATATCTCGTTACTTTTCTCTGTTTGCTTTGTGTAATTTCTTAATCAGAGAGTTTTAAGACAGGATTTAATATCTCTGAAAAGGCTTTTTTTTTATATTTCTTTCCGTCTAAATGTCCTACTTTATCTCTTATCTCCTCTAGTACCTTATCTAAGCATGACAGACACAAACCTAGTTTATGGTATTGTGCTTCTTGTTTAATTTTTCTGGTGGAAAACATTTTAATTTTTCCAACTATACAACAAATGACCAGTTTGCGTCGAGATGGTTAGGTAAGGTTCGTCAGGAAACAGGACAGTGCTTCCTGACGCGGGTCTTAGCCATATTAGGATAACCCACCGCTGGAGCTTTGCGTCATCTGACCGAGGCTTTTAGTTGGCACACCGGTCCACCCTTTAAAAAATTAGGGTTATAGCTAGTGGTTGGTTATAGTTCCTTCCGTTGAGATGTCACATCCCTCTACAGGGTAACACAGATCTTTCTCTCCTTCTTGCAGTACCTAGGATATACTCAATCTTTCTCCATCTCTTTGGCTGTGAAATTTCATTAAGAGTCCTCTCACGTATTCACTTACTGGTTGTCCCTTTCTATACTTGTCATATTCCCTGGTACTATGGGAAGGACTTCTTTAAACCATCTGTTCAAACATCTCTCTATTATTCTTTGTCATTTCACCCCCTCCCTCTTGAGTCTTATTTTGCAATCCCTCAGTGTCTTATTCCTTCATATATGACTATGCATCACATTCAACTCTTTATTGGTCCTCCCAGTAATGCAGTTTTAATTACATATTCTGCTTAATTTACTTTGTATCGTTCTGCTTAATTTTCTGCTTTGTTTTACATGTTTTAGTTCTACTCTTTTTCTTTCTTACTGAGATTATAATCTTTGTAACTTCCTTGTATATCGTTCATCCATTTTATGTTCACTATTTCTCACCATTTACTTTCACTCAGCAGCTCTTATTTCTGATAATTAAACTCTTTTATAGTTTAGGTTTTCTTGTTTACTAGAAGTGGAGGCGGGATGTGATTTCTCAACATACCATACATTTCAGTACCTCACCTCATTCCAGTTCCAATAGGAAACACTGGTGTCCCATCTCCTGGTTCACTGATACTTCAGATGGCATGAAGTGGCAAGGGATGACACCTATAAGTGTGATGGCACCTGCTTCACCTTATAAAGACGATCATTTATTGCTGACCCTGCAGAAGATGACCACAAATGGAGGTCGAAACACACAGACAAATCTATTCTCCGTGTTTTTGTGTTCATATGGGTTCCAGCGTCTCTTGATCTATAACTCTATGGTATATAATGTCTTGTCCTTTCATCCAATTTTCGTATCCACTTGCTGTTTCGTATATGTTGATTGATGACGTTTTCCACTGTCGCCTCTGTAATTTGTCTGTACAACTTCCTAGTCCTCTGTGTTACTCCCATATCTTGAGGTTAATATAGTTATATATAAATCTCACATTAACTGTATTGTGACGTCGTTCAGCTGTCTGTCTGTGCTTTTTCCTGCATGATTCATGCGGATTTTATTTAAAGTATACAAAGAATTGAATTGCAAATATGTGATGAGATCACATACCCAATTTTAACATATTTAAGATGTTGAGAACACACTCATAGTTGTAACAAGTATGTGATGCTAACACCACATACACCATTATATCAAGTATGTGATGATAACAGGTATGTGATGATGAGATTACATACACGATTATGACAGGCATGTGATGATAGGACCACATACACAATTATAATAAATATGTCATGGTGAGGCTTATTGGTTGGTAAGGTTTGTCAGGAAACACGACAAGTGCTTCCTGACGATGGTCATATAATGACCCACAGCTGGAGCTTTTGGTCATCTGACCGAGGCCTTTCACTGGCTTACCGGTCCACCCATTTAAAAGTTATAATCATATTGATAACCTTTATTCTTTTGATGGTGAGGCAAAATACACCATCATAACAAGTATTATAAGTATCATAAAGTTGACTTGAATTTTGGCGTGTTTCAGGAAGGAAATACAGCGGCGATGTAGATCATGCTTGTGAAGAATGCTTCTGAAAGTCCGTGAATTTTTAAAAACTACTTGAATATTAAATCTTTTAAGGGCGGACCAGCACATTCTTGGTCTGAGGTGTTATCCTGGGCTCTGTTCTATAATAAGTTTTCTTAGCTGCCAGCAAGGCAGATTCCATGAACTCCTTACGATACCGCAGTTTCATGGCAGTTTCAAATATTTTCCTAATTTCTTCATCTAGGAACTCCGGACTGCACACACTATAAGCTCTCAAAAACATAGTAAGAAATACACTCCTTTTAACTCTAGTCTCATGGTTGGAATAGTAGTGAATATATGAGCACACATTGGTGGTCTTCCTATATACTGTAAACTTAGACTTTCTATCAACCCAGTGTATCAACACATGTAAGAATGGAAGTTTACAGTCCACCTCTTTCTCCACGGTGAGTTTAATAGACGGGACTAAAGCGTTTAGTCTGGGTAAAAATGTATCAAGGACCATATCGTTTGGCCAAAGACGCAAGATGTCATCCACATATCTGAGCCATTTAGCTCTACATGGCAGGATAGCTTTCAACAGTCGAGCCTCGAAAAAATATTTATGTAAAATTATTTATATCATAGCGGGGTCTTACGGAATTTTTGATAATTGTCACGTTACTTTCGTTAAGGCTACTATTACCTATTACTACTATTACATTTCTGGATATGGGTACTGGTATTCCTGTGGGCATTTTCTGTTCCCTTCTCTCTCACACACTCTCCTTTTTTTTTTTTTTTTTTTTACAGGGTTTGACAAGGTTAAGTTAAGGATCTCTAGCTTTCTCTCTCTCTCTCTCCCCTTCCATTATCAGTCCAGTGAATACATCCTCTGGAATCGTTTTAGTTCACACATTCTCCTTTTTCTTGCATGCTCCTGATGATGTGTTGATTGCAACACAAAAAGCCTAGAGCTAGCATTCTACTCCCCCGTGGTTGTTTTGCATCCTGTATCTCTTGGAAAATATATATATATATATATATATATATATATATATATATATATATATATATATATATATATAATATGGTACAAAAGATTTAAGAGATACATACATTGTTGATATAAAGATGGCAAAAATACAGCAGGCATTACCCCTCTGAACAGCAGCGCTGAGTCGCTGGAACAGAAAACTAGCTGCCCTGGGATCCCTAGTTACCCTGTTGAGTTTTTTGCCTAGCTCCCTGAGGAACTTAGATGCACTCTTTCCCCATGAACCAAGGGTCTCCGAGCCTATGGGAACAAACATATAATGATGGTCAAGTTCTCCATATTTTCTCGACTTTTGGGACTCCCTGAAGGTGGCAGCTGCCCCTTCTTCCTCCCTGGTGTATTGTAGATAGGTATCAGCCAAGGTAGATACACATGTGTAGTCCCACACCACCTGCTTGACGTCTGTCCAGGCTTGAAGGGTGATACCATCTGGATGCTTTTGGCTGCCATCAGATCTACATAGTTGGAGTGGCTCCCTTACTGCTGGGCATCCGGCTGTTGTGAGGCTCCTCTTGATAATGTTATTAATCTCTTCATGTCTTGCAATCTTTCCCTCGGATTTACGACACACAAGACCATGGTACCCGAATCGTTCTGCTGCTTCACTGCCACAAATACACCTGTGTTCGGCTAGAATAGGAGCAGTAAGTCGAAGGGCAACACCAATGCGGATGGTCTGTGGGTCTAGGCGTGTGCCAAGGCTGGAGTTGGGAACAGCCAACAGAAAGTCCCCTGCATGATGAGTTCTCACTGCAAGGATTCAGGCTCTATCCTTTCCTAACACTGAAGCATTGCTGAGGCTATATTCTCTACTATTGGGCCATCCCAGTGCGACTGTTTGTAGTTCTTGGGGCAACAGGTCTGGTTTCAGAGCCCGTTAGATTATCCTAGATCCTGGCTCCGTCAACGAACTTTTGGTCATGGATTCATATCTTGTCCCTAAGATGTTCAGGAAGAATCGCTGCTACAAGCCCTCTGGATGCAATGCATGAGGACAGGAAAGCAGGTAGAGCAATCTGTGATGACTTGCGGACACCAATGCCTCCTAGTCTGACTGGGAGTGTAGCTTGGTCCCACTGCCCATCTTCTAGAGTAAGGTTAAGTATTTTAGTAAAGATCTGCCTCATGATACTGTCATATTCGTGCAGTATAGGGTTATCATATGAAGGAGCACATCTTAGGAAATATGTCAACCCGGGCAGATTCAAGCATTTTGTAAGAAGGTACAAGGCATCATGGGTGTCAAGATTGCTTATTCGTTGTTCCAGTCTCCTCAATTCTTCCAGTTTCTTCCTGAGAATTGTGTCAATGGCATCGCTTCCCAGGGGTGCTCCAAGCAAGACACTATTTGTAGGGGCAATGACTGATGCTCCTGGTAGTTTTGATATCACTGCATCTATCACTTGTTGATTGACTGAGATGATTTCACATTTGGATGGATTCAGGATGAGACCCATTTCCTGTCCCCGTGTCATCACCTGTGTAAGATCATCTAGAAGGGACTCCTTTGTACCTGCTAATGTGCCATCACCCAGGAACCAGATGTTTAGCTCACTGGTCAGTCTGACTTTGATTTCCCTAACTGCTATACAGAAGAGAAATGGTGCGAGAGGATCCTTTGCTGGACACCCTCTGATGTCATTTCATGCTCTCCAAACAGGAGCATTGATTCCTTGCTATATCCAGCTGAAACAAAAGGAAAGAGACCTGGGAAATGTTCTTGTACAGCTGCTAATATCACGTCTCTTTTCAGGAGATTAAATGCATTCTTGAAATCTAATTTTACCACAGAATTGTCCTCAGGCAGGTTGTCAATATACGCCCTTGTTGCATGAACCGCTGCTTCACTTCCTTGAGAGACCCCAAAGTCAAGCTGGTTTGGTTGAAGCATGATGGCTGCCTCTGCGCGAATACTTCTGACAGCAGCTTTGGAAACGAGGCAGCTAATAGTGTTGCCCACTGCAATTGGCCTAATTCCTCCATCCTTCTTTTTAAGGGCACAAAGTGATGCACCAAAAAAGAAAGGTTTAATTTCGTCAGGAATCAGACCAGTCAAGGAATTGTTGATGAACCTTGTGATCTCTGACAGCAGTGTCTCTGCAATCTCCCCGATAACTGGATTAACCATTTCCTTTAAATGCTGTGGCCTTATTCCAGTGTAACCCCCAGCAGAGCCGGACGGGAATGACATTTTTGCATTGCACAATCAATGGTTCCACAGTGGGGACAAAGGTGTTGTAACTGTTGGTGCCCCTGGCAGGGTGCTTTCCTCTAAGTGCTTCAGCAGTGTCAGCATCCCTGGGGGCAACTGTATCTTCACTGGTGATAATTCTGATTGCTCCCACTGTGTTGCCCTCTTCAATTTTCTTGCTCACTTGGACTCTGATTTTTTCGCTGTCAGTGGAGTGAGTGGGGGTTCTGCCTCTCCCATTTTTGTGTTGATGGGGAAGGCGAATGAGGTTATCAGCTCTGGGAAAGTCTCTTAAGGATTTAATGATCATTGAGGCTAGCCTCTTTCCCCTTCTTTCCGGCACAGCTAAGTAAGTTGTGCCATGCCTTGATGGTTGGTGGAGCATTTAGGATAGAGGAACCATCGTTTACTTTTTTTTATGAGGTCTGTAACTTCCCCCGCTGCGTGTGGACGGGCTGCTTTGGGCTGCTATATATATATATATATATATATGTACACGTTGTCCCGTCGAAGGATATAATTGCCAGTGACAGTGACAATATATTTATATATTTAAAGTTATTGATGCCACGTTAATTTCGTTTAGGCTATTACAATATTAATGTTTGTGGGATTTTTTCTAATGCTACAATATTCATCTTTCTGGCTATGGGACTGTTGTGCCTCAAGGCACTTCCGGTACCTTCTCCTTTCTCCTTCCCTCGCTCACTCCAGTAAAGGCGGTCCTCTGGAAACGTTATTTGCTTGGACATCCTCCTCTTTTCTGCAATTTTTGCAAGCTCCTGATGATGTGTGGATTGCAACACGAAAGGCCTAGAGCTATCATTCTACTCCCCCCGTGGTTGTTTTGCATCTTGTGTCGTTTGGTTTGCGATATTTGCTTATATATATATATATATATATATATATATATATATATATATATATATATATATATATATGTCGTGCCGATTAGGTAAAACTGGTCAATTAGCAAGAACTCATCTAAAATTAAGTCCTTTCTAAAATTTTCTCTTATACGTTTAAAGATATATTTTTTTAATTTATGTTAATGTAAGAATTTATAATTTTGTACCAAGAGAAACTTTGAAAACCTACCTAACCTTATTACAACAAGCGCAATTTAATTTAGCCTAACCCAACTAAATATATTTTAGATACGTTAACATTAATTTAATAATAAACAAACACAATGAAATATATTTTTTTCGTTATGTTCAGAATGATTTTGGCGAAATTATTGCATACACAAATTTTCACTTGTCTTATATGGCAAGATGAGCGTTGCTATTTAAGCCAAAATCGCAAGTTTTACCTAATCGGCACGACATATATATATATATCAGATTTTTTGCGGCAGTCCCCGGAACTCTTTGATCGAAGCAAACCACAAGGATACCACGGGTGGTATGTGATGATGAGACAACATACTCAAAGTTTCAGTTTTACAGTGCGATGTTGGAGAAAAATATAATGCATTAATACTAAAAAAACTATTAAAACGACCTCATTCTAGTTTCTCATAAAAAAACAGTTGAGTGTTGTTGTTCATGTCTCTTCGTACGTATCTTCTTAATCGTCTTGTGTTCGGTGGACGATAGTATACTGCTGTTAATATTGCAGTATATTCGTCTTAACGGTCTTGTGTTCAGTAAAGGATGGTGTACTATTGCTTACAATCATCTAAATGGTCCCACAGTTCGAGACTACAGTCTTGCTTGCATCTGTGTAACAAATTTTTAGTTTATTATTTTTTTGTGAAGAGTCTTGAAGGAGTTTGAAAACAGATGTTTTTATTTAGCAATAGGAAGTTGAGGAGATGAAAGCTTGGATGAAGACAGGGAAGGTTAGGTAAGGTTTGTTAGGAAACAGGACAAGTGTTTCCTGACGCGGGTCTTAGTCATATGATGACCAGCAGCTGGAGTTTTAGTCGTTTGACTGAGGTCTTCCACTGGCTTTCCGGTTCACAACTTTAAAAATTAGGGTCATTTTTACTAAGGTAAGGAAGAGGGATGCTGGGAGTGGGGGAGAGCGGTCACTCATGTGTGTGCTGTTGTTTAACTGCAGTTCTGTTCTTCACTTGTAGACTGCCCTGAAATCATTTATATAATCAACCCTTTCAAGGTTTATATTTTTTTTGCTATGCATTTATTCCTTATTTCTGCCTTCGCTCTTTGTTCCTCTTCTGTTACTTCTTCCAAAGCATCCTCGTTCACCTTCCTATCCTCATCAAATGTATTGTTTCATTACTCTCCAGACTCACTGGAATTCTGATGTTAATGTTGTGTGAGCGGTGAGTGTCCTTAACGGGTGGAGGAGCGAGAGTCACTGGTGTGTGTGGAGGAGGATGCTAGCACTCTTGTCATGGATTATGAATGGAAAGAAAAGCGCAATAACGAGAGGGCCAAAGTGGAAGAATTATTTGGTTATGAAGGATGTAAAGTAGGCAGAGGGACGTATGGGCATGTGTATAAAGCCAAGAGGAAGGATAGGTAAGCAAAATGGTAGAGGCACAATACTGTTATGGCGGTCCTCTGGCTTCTGTGAAAATGTTTAACGTTCAGTGATGTGTTACTCGCTGATTAACTTGAAAATAAAAATAAAAAAATCCAGACTCACTGTCACAGTTGTCAACTTTGTCCTCTCATCCTTCTCATTCCTTCGTCGCCTACGTTTTTTTTTTAACTTTTGGTTGCTACAAAAGTCATTACTAATAGTTCTCTTCTCTTGCCCACACCGACTAAAGGTTCTCTCCGGTGGCCTGGTGGCTAAAGCTCTCGTTTCACACACGGAGGGCCCGGGTTCGATTCCCGGCAGGGTGGAAACATTTCGACGTGTTTCCTTACACCTGTTGCCATGTTCACCTAGCAGCATATAGGTACCTGGGTGTTAGTCAACTGGTGTGGGTCGCATCCTGGGGGACAAGATTGAGGACTTTCTTGGGTTATCCTGGGTGGCTAACCCTCTGGGGTTAAAAATCCGAAGAAATCTTATCTTTCACCACGTCAGGTTTTTCCTTTAGCACTTCAAGTAATTATTCTTCAGTCTTTTTCAATGCCAGTGAAACTTCTTCACTTCCTCCTCCCGCTCTCCTTCCTTCCTTCTTCCTTATTCTGCTTTCTCTCGGTTGAGGAGGTAGGTGGTGTAGAGGAGGTAGGTGGTGTAGAGGAGGTAGGTGGTGTAGAGGAGGTAGGTGGTGTAGAGGAGGTAGGTGGTGTAGAGGAGGTAGGTGGTGTAGAGGAGGTAGGTGGTGTAGAGGAGGTAGGTGGTGTAGAGGAGGTAGGTGGTGTAGAGGAGGTAGGTGGTGTAGAGGAGGTAGGTGGTGTAGAGGAGGTAGGTGGTGTAGAGGAGGTTTGTGGTATAGAGGAGGTTTGTGGTGTAGAGGAGGTTTGTGGTGTAGAGGAGGTAGGTGGTGTAGAGGAGGTTGGTGGTGTAGAGGAGGTAGGTGGTGTAGAGGAGGATAGTGGTGTAGAGGAGGTAGGTGGTGTAGAGGAGGTAGGTGGTGTAGAGGAGGTAGGTGGTGTAGAGGAGGTAGGTGGTGTAGGAGGAGGTCAGTGGTTTAGAAGAGGTTGGTGGTGTAGAGGAGGTAGGTGGTGTAGAGGTAGGTGGTGTAGAGGAGGTAGGTGGTGTAGAGGAGGTAGGTGGTGTAGAGGAGGTAGGTGGTGTAGAGGAGGTTGGTGATGTAGAGGAGGTAGGTGGTGTAGAGGAGGTAGGTGGTGTAGAGGAGGTAGGTGGTGTAGAGGAGGTAGGTGGTGTAGAGGAGGTAGGTGGTGTAGAGGAGGTAGGTGGTGTAGAGGAGGTAGGTGGTGTAGAGGAGGTTGGTGGTGTAGAGGAGGTTGGTGGTGTAGAGGAGGTTGGTGGTGTAGAGGAGGATGGTGGTGTAGAGGAGGATGGTGGTGTAGAGGAGGATGGTGGTGTAGAGGAGGATGGTGGTGTAGAGGAGGATGGTGGTGTAGAGGAGGTGGTGGTGTGGAGGAGGTTGGTGGTGTGAGGAGGTGGTGGTGTGGAGGAGGGGGTGGAGGTGGTGGTGTAGAGGAGGTTGGTGGTGTAGAGAAGGATTGGTGGTGTGGAGGAGGTAGGTGGTGTGGAGGAGGTAGGTGGTGTAGAGGAGGTGGTGGTGTGGAGGAGGTTGGTGGTGTAGAGGAGGTTGGTGGTGTAGGTAGGAGGGTAGTTTGGTGTAGAGGAGGTTGGTGGTGTAGTGGAGGTATTTGGTGTAGAGGAGGTTGGTGGTGTAGTGGAGGTATTTGGTGTAGAGGAGGTTGGTGGTGTAGTGGAGGTATTTGGTGTAGAGGAGGTTGGTGGTGTAGAGAAGGATGGTGGTGTAGAGGAGGTTGGTGGTGTGGAGGAGGTTGGTGGTGTGGAGAAGGTTGGTGGTGTAGAGGAGGTTGGTGGTGTAGAGAAGATTGGTGGTGTGGAGGAGGTAGGTGGTGTGGAGGAGGTAGGTGGTGT
The DNA here is from genome assembly GCA_009830355.1 of Cherax destructor. NCBI lineage: Eukaryota > Metazoa > Arthropoda > Malacostraca > Decapoda > Parastacidae > Cherax > Cherax destructor. Next base: position 120,623 of record WNWK01002724.1, read on the forward strand.
AGAGGAGGTAGGTGGTGTAGAGGAGGTAGGTGGTGTAGAGGAGGTAGGTGGTGTAGAGGAGGTAGGTGGTGTAGAGGAGGTAGGTGGTGTAGAGGAGGTAGGTGGTGTAGAGGAGGTAGGTGGTGTAGAGGAGGTAGGTGGTGTGTAGGAGGAGGTTGGTGGTGTAGAGGAGGTAGGTGGTGTAGATTATGTTTTTGGTGTAGGGAAGGTTGGTGGTGTAGAGTAGGTTGGTGGGTGGTGTAGAGGAGGTTGGTGGTGTAAAGGAGGTTGGTGGTGTAGAGAAGAGAAGGTAGGTGGTGTAGAGAAGGTAGGTGGTGTAGAGGAGGTAGGTGGTGGAGGTATGTTTTGTGTGTGTGTGTGTGTGTGTGTGCGTGTGCGTACTCACCTAATTGTACTCACCTAATTGTGGTTGCAGTTGTCGATACTTAGCTCCTGGCCCCGCCTCTTCGCTGTCCGCTACTGGGTCTCTGCTCTCCCTGCTCAATGAGCTTTATCATACCTTGTCTTAAAACTATGTATGGTTCCTGCCTCCACTATATCTTTCTCTAGACTATTCCACTTCCTGACTACTCTGTGGCTGAAGAAATGCTTCCTAACATCCCTTTGACTCATCTGAGTCTTCAGCTTCCAGTTGTGTCCCCTTGTTTCTGTGTTCCCTCTGTGTGTGTGTGTGTGTGTGTGTGTGTGTGTGTGTGTGTGTGGCTGTCAACCTGGTCTCAACTAGTACAGTCAGTTTCATATAAATAATCTACATCCTTGAAATTTCAAGGAAATCTTTCTATTTATTATACTCGGAGAGCTTAGGTTAGTTTTGACTAGATTATTGTATGTTAACTTATATTTACGTTTACTTACCTAACAATAGTCAAACTAAAATGCTGGTGGCTTACGTTTGGCAGCGTCGGTTGTACAGGGAAATTTCGTTAATGTATTTTCACAAGCTCAGTGAAACAAAAGTAATATCGAGGATTAGCTGGGCATTGTCATCTACCTGTTCCTTATGTTTACAAAACAATTATTACCAGTCATTGCAAGCAGCTGCAGCCTCTCTATATCATGCACTCAGCACAGCCAGGCTAATATGTATCACGTTGAAGATGACAAGATGATCCCTTATATATCCTTGATGCCACTGAGTGTTCCTTTCCAGTGTACTCACTCTATCAGCATACTGCCCAGCCTCTTAAAAAAGCAGGCAGCATTTCACTGTAGCCAAGACAGCAGATATGTATGGGTAAGGTTGGCTGAAGGAGAGAAACTTCGTAACACTCCATAGTCACCTTGTTGTTGGATTATATAATACACTTTGGTATATTGTTTCATAGTTTTTAATGTTCTTTTCAATAAAGAATTATTGACGAAATATGAAGTGAAGCATCAATTTTAGCAAGGGGGTTCGCCCTGAAATGTAATTAACACCTCAAAAAGCATAATCATGTATTAATGTAAGCAAGGGTGGCTCAGGTCTTAAATATTTTAGTTAAAAATGAATGTATAAAATAATTTTTTATAAGTTATTAAAATATTTACTTTCTTCCTGCAGGTCAGTAAGCAGTCGTGTCTTCTTGCAGGTCAGTAAGCAGTCCTGTCTTCCTGCAGGTCAGTAAGCAGTCCTGTCTTCCTGCAGGTCAGTAAGCAGTCCTGTCTTCCTGCAGGTCAGTAAGCAGTCCTGTCTTCCTGCAGGTCAGTAAGTCTTTATGTTGCTTCACAAACAACCCAGTCTTCATGCAGGTTATTAAGCATCCTGTTTCAATGCAGGTTATTAAAAAAGTCTTGTTTTATTGAAGGTTATTAATGAGTCCTGTGTTCATGCTGGTTATTAAAAACTTCTGTTTCGATGCAAGTTAAACACTCTTGTTGACATAAAGGTTCATAAGCAGTCCTGTTTTAAAGTGCAGTCCTGTTTTAAAGTGCAGTCCTGTTTGAAAGTGCAGTCGTGTTTTATTTTAAAGAGCAATCCTGCTTTCACGCAGGTTATTAATGAGGCCTCTTTTTATATAGGCTGGTAAGCAGTAAGTTTCCAAGAAGGGTAGTAAGCACTTCTGTTTTCATAAGTCTGGTAAGCAGTAAGGTTTCCGTGCAGTGTTCTCAGCAGTCCTGGTGTACGGATCTTCCTCATCCTGTGATTAAAATGTCTACAAAACGTAAACAACGCAATTTGCAATTTCCGTAGATTTTAAGTAAAGGAAAACGTGCCAGTAAGACAACATTCACAGCGGCTACGTTTCGCTCACCAAGAGCTTTGCATAGTCTTACCAAAAAACACTTCAGTATCTAAAATAATTACTGGTATGTCGTAGAAAATAAGCTCTGTAATGTATTAGTAAAAATTTGGCTTTGCTTAGTTGTATTAAATTTAATTGGGATTCAAAGCTTAATATAAGTGAGAAAAGTTGGTATATATTTGGAATACATAAGTCACATGTGTGACCGAAAAATAAAAGAATAATTTTTTGTATACTTCATAGTTTTGAATTCCGAGTAGTTTTTCCAGTTGAGTTTGTGGGGAACTTTTGTTAGCAGGTTTTCTGGGAACTTTATCTAGCATGTTTTTATGGATGTTTTGTCAGCTTGTGGGGAACTTTTATTACCTGAATTGTGGGGAACTTTTTTCAATATCTTTGTGGGGACCAAACACGTTTGTTTGGGGAATTTTTTTTTGCTTACATTTTCCCCTCAAGGGAGGTTCCTTGATGCTGGTGAGGGGCTCTTGATCTAGGAAATTGTATCTGTGCTCCAATTCCCTGGATCCTGAATTAAGCCCGAATGCCTTCCGCCCCCCGGCATGGTCTCAGACCGGGCCCCGGGGGCGTTGATCCCCGAAACCCTCTCCAGGTATACTCCAGGTATCCCCCACAGGTTCTGTATAATCCCTACGGTTTTAGCGATCCCCCATGATAAGAATAATTTGCTAACTTTTTTTATGCATGAACCTTTGCAAGCGTGTTTGTAGCGTGTTTGTAGCGTGTTTGTAGCGTGTTTGTAGCGTGTTTGTAGCGTGTTTGTAGCGTGTTTGTATGATACTTTTTCACAATCACTGACTGAAAATTTTTGTCAACGTCCTTTTGAAATTTGTTGAGTATTTTTTTATGGGAACCTTTGTTAACAATTTAATGGGTAAATTTTGTTAGCGTGTTTTTGGAGATGTTACAGACGTACGACATCGAATCCTGTTGCAGGAGACAGTCGCAAAATTGCAGGAATTTTACGTTACAGCCAACAACGCCCGAAATTAAAAATTAATTTCTGAAGTATTTAAAATAAAATGTAATTCCCAAATACAAAAGAAAATAGTATACATCAACACACAAGCCACATAATATCTAACATGTTATTTAAATCTGAAAGCATTTTCCGACACCCTCATCTTTTTGCCCTCTTCTGCCCCCCCTTCTGCCCCTTCTGCCCCCTTTTGCCCCTTTTGTCACCTTCTGTCACCTTCTGCCTTCCAATCTGCCCCTCTTCTGCCATCCTTCTTGCCCTTTATACTTATGGAGGAAAATTCGTCAGCATGTTTGTGGGGGAACTTTTGTGAAGAGCTTTTGTTGGCGTGTTTATAGGAAATTATTGTCATCGTGTTCGCAGGGAATTTTGTCAGCCTATTTTGAGTGAAATTTTGGTTAGCGTGTTAGTGGGGAAACTTTTGCTTGCGTGTTCGTTGGAAACTTTTGTTTGTGTACTTGAGAAAAATTGATTAGCGTGTTTATTGAGTACTTTTGTTTGAGTATCAGCAGAGAACTTTTATTGGCATATTTGTGGGGAAGTTTTTTCACTGAGTCTGTGAGACACTTTTCTTTAAAGTGCTTTATGGGAACTTTTGTTAACGCGTTATGAAAAGACACAGACACGTTTCGCTCACACAAGACTTGATGAAGCCTCGTGAAGGTGAAACGTTGCTCTAATGAAGGTCTCATTTTTGGTGTTTGTGTCTATTTTATCATTTGTCGGCTACGAAATACATCATCTTTTGTTAGTATGCTTATCAGGAGATTATCCTAACGTTAACTTTTGTTAACATGCTTATGGGGAGATTATCTTAATGTTAACTTTTGTTAACATCCTAATGGAGAACTTATCTTAACGTGTTGGTGCTGAACTTTTGTTAAGGTGATCGTGGGAAACTTTTATTAACGTGTTTTGGGGAAGCTTCTATTAGTATCGTTCTGGGAACTGTTTTATACGTGTTTGTTGACAGCTTTTGTTAATGGATTTGCAGGAGAACCATTATTTAACGTGTTTATGGTAAACTTTTGCTAGTGAATTATGAGGGAAAACTTTTATAACGTGTCTGTGGGGAACTTTTGATAAGGGGCTTGAGGGGAACTTTTGTTATCGTGTTTAAAGAGAAATTCCTTTACTGTTTGAGGAGATAAGTGTTTTTTTGCGGTTTTCTTTTCGGTTTATTTATATATATATATATATATATATATATATATATATATATATATATATATATATATATATATATATATATATATATATATATAAATAACCAGGTTATTAATATAATTAGCAAGATATGTGATTATTTAGTCGTGTAACAAGTTAGTGCTGTGACAATACTGGCTTCATCTGGCACATGACCTGGGAACAACACCTGCAAACCTTCAACCCTGGAGAGGCTTCTTAAGATAAACTTTTTTTTTACCTGACGCGGATCAGTTATTTGATGACAGGCACAGTGGATCTTTTAGTCTTGTGACTAAATCCTCCCACTGTATTAACAGTTCACCCCTCACATCACAAGATGTTATTGCTTCCAGTCTGTCGTTGACTCTAGGATAGATACTTCTTGATAAATAATTAATCTAGTTTTCTAGCTAATTATCAGGTACTAAGCGGAAAGCATCTTGTGAAGCGCAATGAACTTTCTAGATCTGCTGTGTGGAAGAGAGAAGTGTTTTTTGTTAACCTTCCTCCATGAAAAGTTTGAAACAAGATTAAAAATCTTTCTGGTAAATAATCTTTTAGTCCATTGCCTTGAAAGTTACACACTATGTGCGTGGTGGTGACCACATGGAGGTGGGTTATATCATTGTTGACAATTTTATGCACTTCCTTGTCAGCTAAGAACAGTATCGTAGAATCTTATTACTTAAAGATCCCTATGAAGAAAATAACTATGATATTATCTACCCTCGATGTTAAATTAGACACATATGCAACACTTGGGTATCTTTATTGAGGAAACGTTTCGCCACACAGTTGTTAAATTAGACACATATGAAACACTTGGGTATCTTTATTGCTACTTTCTTCTTTGTATTGGACTGATGAAGCCACTGTGTGGCGAAACGTTTCCTCAATAAAGATACCCAAGTGTTGCATATGTGTCTAATTTAACAACTTGTCGGTTCTCTGAACCATTCATCTATACCCTCGATGGCTGGGAGGATGGGACACCTTACAAGAAGCTGTGACACCTGTTTCTCTTCTCTCTGGCGTTTCTACATTAGTGATGTATCGGATATCCGAATCCGGATCCGCATCCGCGGAACATCCGCACAATTTCTTACATCCGTATCCGCATCCGTATTTCACTGCAAACAGATATCCGCATATACATCCGCATCCGAAATCCGCAGAACATCCGTTCAATTTCTTACATCCGCATCAACATCCGCAGAACATTCGCACAATTTCTTGCATCCGCATTCGCATCCGCAGAACGAGTAAGTTAGACATCCGTATACACATCCGCATCCGCGGATATCTAAATTTTCACATCCGATACATCCCTATTCTACACCATTTGTAATATTTTATTTCGTTGTGCAGGATACAACACAACAGATGATGGCAGTCAGTGGTCTTAGCTATTGCCAACAATGACCAGGACTCCTGCGAGGCAGCGATTGTTTGCTCTATATCGTTAGAAAAGGTAAGTAGGTTGTAGACATTGACACGATGGGGAAAAAATGCTTTTATATGGTATCCCATGTTTACGATGTTTCACCCATGTAGTGCTTTACCAAGTCAAAATACATGAAACTAGGAAGAAAAGATGAATATATAAATAGTAACAGTGAGGTCAAGAACAAACGGAGTGCACTTGAAGTCAAATTGTTTACCAAGCGTCCAAATAATTTTTTGGCAAGAGAATCAACTGAACTGTTGAACCGTTAGTTTGAAATTGTTAAAGATACTGATGAGAGGACACTTAAAGCTAGTTCAGTTAATTAAGTTGTGCTTCTTTTGTGCAGTTCTCTGGAAACCTCACCTTGGAAGATTTTATTATACTATTGTATGGGATTGGGCCTAATCCTGCAATAGCTTAGTTATGTTTGGTGTATTTCTATTTAGTTATATCTGTGATAGTAACAGGGGTAGTGGTGGCAAGGCTGAGTTTGCAGTTTGAGATCTAGGTGATGTGCTTGGCTATTAGTCTATGAGGGAGGACTACATATTTCCTTTTGGTGGTATCAGGTCTCATCTAGTTAGCAGTCCTTGATGAAATGCTGAGGGTAATGTATTTTGGGAAATATTTATTCGAAGAGAGCCTTCAAGACTAGGGATGCAAAGCCCATGACGACACTCTTCAGGTCGCTTGTTCTATCTAGGTTGGAATATTGTTGCACACTAACACAACCTTTCAAGGCAGGTGAAATTGCTGACCTACAAAATGTAGAAAGAACCTTCACGGCACACATAAGTGCGATAAAACACCTAAATTACTGGGTACGGTTGACGTTCTTCGACCTGTACTCCCTGGAATGCAGGCGAGAAAGATACATGATAATATACACTTGGAAAATTCTAGAGGGATTAGTACCAAATTTGTACACGAAAATCACTCCCTGTGAAAGCAAAAAGACTCGGCAGACGATGCAACATCTCCCCAATGAAAAGCAGGGGCGCCACTAGCACGTTAAGAGACAATACCATAAGTGTATTGTCTCTTATCTTATAATCCCCCCTTATGTATACCTCCCAGCATACATAAGGGGGATTACCAATAAACCCTTGGCTGTCTTCAAGAAGGCTTTGGACAAGTACCTAAAGTCAGTACCTGATCAGCCAGGCTGTGGTTCGTACGTCGGTTTACTTGCAGCCAAAAGTAAAAGCCTGGTTGTTCAGGCCCTGATCCACCATGAGGCCTGGTCACATACAGGTCCGCGGGGGCGTTGACCCCAGAAACCCTCTCCAGGTATACTCCAGGTACATAGAGAATTCTGCTTTAAGGAACTCAATAACGGCAAAAATAGAGAGCTCTTGGGATAAAAACCTCTGACTTCACATTGTCATGGTGAGAGTGGAAGCTAAAAAGATCGTGTTGGATGGGATTCCGACAGACTTTGAAATAAAGTTCGTTGCCAGACTTGTATCAAAGAAAAGGAGTATCGTTGTTTTCCACCTTGATCGTAAACTTAATGGAAGGGTCGACTTAAGCTTGCACTGAAGGGTATGTTGTACATGTAGCGAAGCCCACTAACGGAGAAGGGATGACGGAGAAAATGCATTTAGTCTCCGGGGTTAAGTGACGAGCTCATAGGTAAGCCGAAGTTTTGTTGGATGAAGAAATCCTTGAAGGAGAAGAACTGAACACGACGCAGAGTTCAGTGAGCTCTAGAAAGTCGTGAGTGCGATCAGGTTGATTAAAGTAGTCGTCAATTTTCAGGTGTAGAAGATTGATGGCTTGTGAGGTGGGTACCTAGGTGAAGAGGAAGTTCACTTCCAGGCTGAGCAGTTTCCTTATCATTATGTTGATGACTCGGATACGATTAATAAATGCTCCAGAGAGTTTGAGACGTGTAGGTCAGACAGTACCCTAGAGTTTGGCCAGACGTTTACTTACAGTAGAATGGCTGCTGAGTATTGAGGGGCATTGCCTATTCCAAAGAAAATTGATCTCAATGGGATAACTGGTTTGTAGGCCCTTGGTAGGCCGTACATCTAGCTGGTCCGGGGTTCTTTTACAGAGCGTTTAGTGATATTAGTGATATATCTTACCTCGCGGAGGAAAGCTTTGTGAGCGTTTTATAAGTGTTCCTATCGTTAAGTGGAATGATCATTTTTTTACTGGTAGCTGGTAGCGCCCATTGTCACTTCAGAGAAGTGACAATGATATGTGCGTATTTTGTTACAATTCTGAGGATTTATACGTATCTGGGAGGAATAATAAGAGAGCTTGGTGCGTAGAAGACTAAGGTGACGATGGCGTGGAGACAGTATTGCTGGGAATAAGTGTCTATGTATCTGTACTTCTGGTGATGCAGTGGTTTAAGTATGCCCGTGGCGATGTTGAGGCCTCGAGTGCTTCAATATGCCAGTGACGACATTGAGGTCTCCAGTGGTTCAAGGTGACGATGTTGAGGCCTCCAGTGGTTCAAGGTATGTTCATGACGAATGTTGAGACCTCCAGTGGTTCAAGGTGACGATGTTGAGGCCTCCAGTGCTTCAAGGTATGTCTATGGCTATGTTGAGACCTCCAGTGCTTCAAGGAAAGCCTATGACAATGTTGAGACCTCCAGTGCTTCAAGGAAAGCCTATGACAATGTTGAGACCTCCAGTGCTTCAAGGTATGCCCGTGACGATGCAGAGGCCTCCAGTGCTTCAAGATATGGCCGTGACGATGTTGAGGCCTCCAGTGCTTCACCAACAACTACTGCTGACCAAGGCTTCCTGAACTGTGATTGGCAAGTGATTGGTATTTTTTTTTTTTTTTATTTTTTTGTCCCCTTCCTAACAAATGCTGGTATATTTTAAAATAAGGATACGTTTTCAGTGGCTCTTCCCCGGAAGTGCCCTGAGATTTTCCCACTAGAAAAATATAGATTCCAGAAAAGTGAGAGAAGTATGATTTTTCCCCACTGAACAAACATTCCTGTCAGCTGCTGACCAGTGCTGACGTTTGCACAGCAAGAAGGATATAAACGACACGACCTACGAGATACGAAACTTGTTAAACCAGTCTCACACACACACACACACACACACACCAGTGAAGAGGCGGGGCCAGGAGCTATGACTCGACCCCTACAACCACAACTAGGTGAGTACACATACACACACACACAAACGCACACACGCACACAGCACCTGAGGGTGTAGAAAGGAGGTTGCGGCTTTCCTGGCTTCTTTGATGACGATATTTGAGAGATGAGGCGCTCAGAGGCCTATGTAAACTCTAGCACCGTAGCTCTCTCTCTCTCTCTCTCGCTTGCTCTAACTTTCCCTCTCCCTCCTTCGCGCTCTTCCTCCCTCCCTCCCGCACAACCTTGCACTCATTCCTTACTCCCTTCCATCTTTTCCTCCCTTATCATTTTCCCTCACTCTCTTTCTCTCCTTATCCCTTGCACCGTTTCTACCTCTCATTCACCCTCCCTCTTCATCTTTTCTTTCGGTTTCTCTTTCATTTTTTCTACATTCGTCCTCCTATTTTCCTCCTTTGCACCCTTTCTTCCTCTAATTCTCCTTTTCACCCTCCCTCATTTCATTCTGTCTTGTTATTTCCTCTTTATTTTCCCTGTATCTTCTTCTTCTTCGATGTTACTCTTACTTCAACACTAGAATCAATTTGGGTTGCAACACAAACACCACTACAACACCACTACTACAAACACCATTACTTCAGAAACACCAGTAATGCAAACACACTATTACTGCAAACAATACTACTACAATCACTCCACTACATTTTGATACAAACACAATACTATTGCAAACACATCACTACTACAAACACACTACTACTGCGTACACACACACTCTACTACTGCAAACACACTACCACTACAAACACACTACTACTGCAAACACACTATTAATACAATCACACTACTACTACATACACAATAATACTACAAACACTCCACTACTACATACACAATAATACTACAAACACTCCACTACTACATACACAATAATACTACAAACACAGCACCACTACAAACACAGCACCACTACAAATACAGCACCACTACAAATACAGCACCACTACAAACACAGCACCACTACAAACACAGCACCACTACAAACACAGCACCACTACAAACACAGCACCACTACAAACACAGCACCACTACAAACACAGCACCACTACAAACATAGCACCACTACAAATACAGCACCACTACAAATACAGCACCACTACAAACACAGCACCACTACAAATACAGCACCACTACAAACACAGCACCACTACAAATACAGCACCACTACAAACTGAACCACCTCATACACAATGACATTATCTTCACCAGGATAAAAAATATAAACTAATACAAACATGAGCACTACCAACATAACGCTACGAAAATAGCTATCCAAACACCAACATTACAAACATGCTTCACCACCACCACAACTAAAACCTCTGCTGCAAACACCACCAGCAACAATAACACCGCCGCAAGAACACAAACAGCAATACCAGAGCACAAACAACACAACTACCAGCACAAACAACAACACTGCACAAACAACACAACCACCACAGCATAAACACCACCGCAATACAAACAACAACACAATAGACTGGCATGAAATGACAGTAATCTTACACCAACTGAAAACACTTTTGGAGCAGAGACACAGTCATTGGCTTCCACTCCAGTACAACAGATATTTGAGCCAGAAAATAACCCTCACCCCTAAATTCCATCAGTATAACGACATTTGTCTTTGCAAACACACAGGGTCTAAATCCGTCAACAAACAACAAAATTCCTTACATCAAGGGACTGCTCACGGAGTCAAATGCAATGTTTGCAGCTTTCACAGAGACCCACATAATGGATCATTTTGACAACGAAATATGGATCCCAGGTTATAACCTATTCAGATGCGACAGATTAAACAGTCAACAAAGGGAAGGTTGGCCTGTACGTCACAGAGTCGCTCATTTGCTCAGAACTACTAAACACCTCAAATGATGTAGTTGAAGTTTTGGCGGTAAAAATTGAAAACCAAAACCTTGTCATTGTGGTGGTATAGAAACCTCCAGATGCAACTTCCCAACATTTCCGGGAGCATCTTTTGAAAATTGACCAGTGTCTGGAAAATCTCCCAACTCCTGCCCCAAACATCTTGCTACTGGGAGATTTCAACTTGAGACACCTAAAATGAAGGAGTGTAGCAAATAATATTTTAGCAGAGATCATCCCAGGAGGCAGCGCAGATGAAAATTCACACACACGCGAACTATTAAATTTCTGCATCACATTTACCTTAAACCAGCAAATATTAGATCCAAAAGGACTGAAAAATACGCTGGACCTCATCTTCAGTAACAACGACGACCTGATATGTAATATAACCGTATCAAAGACAATACACTCAGATCACAACATAATAGAGGTACCGACATGTATGTACAGGGCTCCTGACCAGCAAAATGTGATCAGTCATGAGGGTGCCTTCATAAAATTCAATTTCAATTACAAAAAACATACAATGGGAACAAGCTGCGAAGATATCCTAAACAACACGGATCTGAACCTTTGTCCAGAAAAAAAATAACTCTGTGGTTCTTGAGATCTGCTCAAAGCACATTCCATTAAGAAAAAGAAAGAGAAGATGTAAACTAGAAAGAGAGAGATGCTCCTTATACAGACGAATGTGAAGAGTCACATAGCTGCTGAGAGGGGCCAATATATTTGAAATACGAATCGAGACACTGGTCAATGAAATTGCAAATATCGAACTTAAGCTGAAAGAATCTTACAGGAGACAAGAATCTCAGGAAGAACAAAAGTCATAAAGAAAATTGAAAAAAAAAAGTACTTCTTCTCTTATGCCAAATCTAAGGGTAAAACAACATCCAGTGTTGGACCCCTGCTTAGGCGAGATGGGACATACACAGATGACAGCCAATAAATGAGTGAGATATTAAAGTCCCAATACGACTCAGTGTTCAGTGAGCCGCTGCCCAGACTAAGGGTCGACAATCCAAATTATTTTTTTATGAACGAGACCCAAAATTTGGTCATCACAAAAATCTCAAGCCCATTCACTCTGCCCAAAACCCAGACTCATGGAACTCTGTGTTCATCAAGAACTGCAAGAAGCCCTTTTCGAGTACCTTCAGCATTCTATGGAGAGGGAGCATGGACACAGGGGGTCATCCCACACTCACTAAAAACAACAGACATAGCCCCACTCCACAAAGGTGGCAGTAAAGCAATTGCAAAGAACTATAGACCGATAGCACTAACATCCCATATCATAAAAATCTTTAAAAGGGTTCTAAAAAGCAAGATCGCCAACCACCTAGATACCCATCAATTACACAACCCTGGGCAACACTGATTTAGAGCAGGTCGCTCCTGCCTGTCCCAGCTACTGGACCACTATGACAAGGTATCGGATGCTGTAGAGGATAAGCAAAATACAGATGCAGTATACACAGACAAAAGCTTTCGACAAGTGTGACCATAGTGTAATAGTGCAGAAAATGCGTGATAAAGAAATCACAAGAAAAGTTGGTAGATGGATCTTCCTGACAAATAGAACACAAAGAGTAATAGTAAACAGAGTAAAGTCTGAGGCAGCTACGGTGAAAAGCTCTGTTCCACAAGGCACAGTACTAGCTCCCATTCTATTCCTCATCCTCATATCTGACATAGACACCCGAATTGAAATCGAAGACACCGCAAGTCTCCAAGAGGACAGCAAATGGGCCAAATGGGCAAATCTTCAAATGGACCACTCAAAACAATGTGAAGTTCAATGAAGATAAATTTCAGCTACTCAGATATGGAAAACTTGAGAAAATTAAAGCTGTATCAGGGTATACAACAAATTCTAACCATACAATAGAGCGAAAATGTAATGTGAAGGACCTGGGAGTGATAATGTCAGAGGATCTCGCCTTCAAAGACCACAACAATGTAACTTCCGCATCTGCTAGGAAACTAATATGATGGATAATGAGAACCTTCAAAACAAGGGACGCCAAGCCCATGATGATTCTCTTCAAATCGCTTGTTCTCTCTAGGCTGGAATACTGCTGTGCACTAACTGCCCCCTTCAAGGTAGGCGAAATTGCTGACCTGGAGAGTATACAAAGAACTTTCACGGCACACATAAGTACGACAAGGCATCTAAATTACTGGGAACGGTTGAAGATCCTTGATTTGTATTCCCTGGAACGCAAACGAGAGATATATATGAGAATGTATACAGGAATTAGTACCAAACTTGCACACGAAACTCACTCCCTATGAAAGCAAAAGACTCGGCAGGAGATGCAACATTCCCACAATGAAAAGCAGGGGCGCCACGAGTACACTGAGAGACAATACAATAAGTGTCCGGGGTCCAAGACTGTTCAATTGCCTCCCAGCATACATAACGGGGATTACCACTAGACCCCTGGCTGTCTTCAAGAAGGCACTGGACAGGCACCTTAAGTCACTACCTGACCAGCAGGGCTGTAGTTCGTACATCAGTTTGCGTGCGGCCAGCAGTAACAGCCTGGTTGATCAGAACCTGATCCACCACGATGCCTGGTCTCAGACCGAGCCGCAGGGCGTTGACACCCGAAACCCTCTCCAGGTAAACACCATAGCATCAATAACGTCACCACCAGCACAAACAACACAACACAAACACAACCACAGAACAAACACCACCAGCACGAACAGAAGCACCACAGGAAACACTACACCTCCAGGACAAACTAAACATCCATAAGAACATAAGAAAGAAGGAACACTGCAGTAGGCCTACTGGCCCATGCGAGGCAAGTCCAAGTCACCTACAGGCTTTAGCTACTGAACTAACCACTTAAGGAAAGAGCACGGCATCACACCTATTCGCACAAGCTAGTTATGTCCAACTCACACACACCCACTCATGTATTTATCTAACCTATTTTTAAAACTACACGTTTTACCTTCTATGACGGTTCTCGGGAGTTTGTTCCACTCATCTACGACTCAACGCTATTTGCATTCCCTTTATTTATTCCTGTTTTCCATTTATACACCTCAATAATATCATCCTTAATTCTACGCCTTTCTAGAGAGTGTCAGTCTATCCTCATAGGGAAGATTTCTGATACATGGGATCAACTTTGTCATCCTCCTTTGTACGCTTTCCAGTGCATTTATATCCATTCTGTAATACGGTGACCAGAACTGTGCAACATAATCTAAATGAGGCCTAACCAAGGATATATAGAGTTGAAGAACAACATGATATATAGAGTTGAAGAACAACCAAGGATATATAGAGTTGAAGAACAACATGAGGACTTCTATTATTTATGCTTCTTGATATATATGTTGAGTTCGTGGTGTTGTTGTGATGGTGTTTTGTTGGTGTATTGGTGTTGTGCTGGTGTTTTTTTGGTGTGTTGGTGTTGTGTTTGTGTTTTATTGGTGTTGTGCTGATGTTTTTTGTGCTGTGTTGACATTGTGTTGGTATTGTCATGGTATTACCGTTGGTGTTGTGTAGGTGATATGTTGGTGTTATTTTGGTTTTGGTGTTGTATTGGTGTTTGTGTTAGTGATCCTTTGGTGTGGTGTTATGTTGTTGTGCTGGTGTTGGCGTTATTTTGGTGTTGGTACTGTTGCTGTGTTGGTGTATGTGTTGTATTTTTGTTGTGCTGGTTTTCTGTTGAGGTTGGTGAAGTGTTAATGCTGAGTTGGTGTTGTGTTGGTGTTATGCTAGCGTTGGAGTTGGAGTTGTGTTGGTGTGTTGGTAATGGTGTGTTGGTGTGCTGGTGATGAGTTAATGATGAACTGCTGTGTTTGTGTTGTGTTGGGGCATTCGGGTATTTGTATTGTATTCGTGTTGTGTTAGAGATGTGTTGGTATTGTGTTCATTTTGTGTTGGTGATAAGTTCGTGTTAGTCTTATGTTAGTATTGTGTTAATGAAGTGTTTGTATTAATGGTTCGTTGGTGTTGGTGGGTGTTGATGTTGTGTTGCTTGGGTGTTGGTGTTAGGGTGTTGGTGGTGTGTATTATACAGTGCGAAATCTACTAAGTGAAGCTATCTCCAGAGAATAATAGGTCAATTTACTGATCCTTCTCTAGTATCTAGCGTCTTTCTGGTTTTGTAACAGTATATCAGAGAGTATTTTAGTCCAGTTATACTGTAGATTAGGTGGCTTTTCAATAGCGGTTCTGGATGAATATAAACCTACCAAATAAAAGTTGAGATCTTTAATAACAAAGCTGTCTAGATGGTAATAATTCCAGTTAATATGGTTTGTATAATTAAGGAGATAAGCTCCTACGCAACTCTTAGAGTATAACTTGATATGTATCCTAGTTATTCTGTACATATAATTATATGGTGCTAAGGGCACATTTGATAAAATACTGTACTACTATTAATAAGTACCGTCTGGTACGTTGCTATGACTAGATGTACTCATAAGTACATGAGTAATAGTATGAAAATGTTTGTGTTAGTGTTCAGTATGTGCTCAGATTGACTCGACTTAGAATGTGACTGACAACATCAAATCCCTAAATAATGTAACTTCTGGACCATCGAGGCAAATTAACAGCTTGCTTTAATACAGCAATAATACTCGAAGCAGCAGTGAACAGCACAGCGTCAGGCAAGGAATCCAAGGAGACAAAAACGACCTAACTGCGGACTTTCAACAGATCCTTCACCAAAGACATAAAACTCTCATATTATTGAAACGGTTCAGCAATTCCAATTTCCCTATTATGAGAGTGCGTGGATGCCAGAAGAAATGTAGATCGAGTGTTGAACTCGGGACCAGAGATGTAATGTCTACACAGCCTCTGAAAAACGTCAAATATCACGAAGTCTAAATAATGCTCTGTGAACAGAGTTGAACAGAGTTACGAGAAGTATGTCCCGGATCACCAACACAGACATACTCTACCAAAACAGAGTTTAAATAACACTAGCTGACAGAGGAGAGAGACGAGATGTTTCCTCAACGAGAAGCAACTAGACTCTAGTTGCGAAATAGTGCTATGAAACACCGCATCTTCAAAGAGCTGTGTAATGAAATGGGCTCTGAATTCAAGGTACTTCTGTACCATTCCAACGTTCGGTGGTTATCCCGAGGAAAGGTGCTGAATCGTGTTTTTGCCTTGCGTGTGGAATTAGCCTTGTTTTTGCGAGAGCACCAACACTGTCATGCAGATTGCTTCGAAAATTCTGAGTTCATTCTCATTTTGGCGTACATGTCCGATATCTTCGATGCTCTCAGTCATCTCAGTCGACAGATGCTGGGCGGTGGAGTCAACATCATCGAAGCGGAAGAAAACCTGAAGGATTTTCAAAAAAACTACCGTTATGGAAACGACGAACATAGAATGATAACTTCGCAAACTTTTCCCTGCTGGACGTCTAACATAAAAGACGTGTCTGGAATCGGAGACATTTCTGTACCCGGGGAACTGAAGTAAGCAATTGCCATGCACTTAGATGAGCTGGCAAAGTCTCTCGACGGATACTTCCCCACCAGAGAGTCATATCCAGCATGGGTGAGACAGCTGTTCAATGATGATGTCAATGATGAATACCTCGACGAAATCATTGAACTTCATCAGAGATAGGCTCAACAGCAACTCTTCAGATCAACATCACTCTCAACGTTTTGGTGACACCAAATCTTAGCGAACTTTCGTATTGCTAAGAAAGCCTTTGAGATACTCACGCCGTTTGTTACAACGTATCTTTGCCAGCAATCCTTTTCCAGACATCAAAACGAAGAAAAGGAACAGACTTTGTTGCGAAAATGACATGAGAGTGGCACTTGCCAAGGTGAGAGTGGCACTTGCCAAGGTGCGAGTGGCACTTGCCAAGGTGCGAGTGGCACTTGCCAAGGTGCGAGTGGCACTTGCCAAGGTGAGAGTGGCACTTGCCAAGGTGAGAGTGGCACTTGCCAAGGTGAGAGTGGCACTTGCCAAGGTGAGAGTGGCACTTGCCAAGGTGAGAGTGGCACTTGCCAAGGTGAGAGTGGCACTTGCCAAGGTGAAGCCGTGCATTTCTTAACTTGTCTCTGAAAGGCAACAGCAAAAGTCACATTGATTTGCAGGTTTTATTGAAATCAAATTTTGAAGAAATCATATTTCATTTTTTTCAATTACGAAGGTTCGGTGAATGCACGGATGAAACTTGTGGGGTTCAGTACCTCCAACAAGGTTATGAACCACTGAACTAGAGAGAGAGCGAGCGAGAACCAGGCCTGAAGATCCAATGTCAAGTTACTTGTACCAAGTTGCGCCTGACATGAACGCCATAACAAGCGGGCAGGTAGTTTACACAGTGCTGACAGCCAATTAAATAAACTCCAACAACGAGCACAGCGAGAGGTGTGGATGTTACATCTAACCTATATACATAATAATTATTATTAATAACATCAGCATTATAAAAGACAATATATGCAATATAAAAGACAATATATACACAATTGTTACTGTGTCCTTCCTCTAAGGTCGCAATACCCCACCCGCGCGACAAACGGTCCCACTAGGTGGTGTGCTGTAACTCATGTCAATACATTTTCATTTATAATAATCATATATGTGAGCCACTCATGTGCCATGCACATCGAATACGCAAATTTTATCCCGTGTTTCTGTCACTGTAGAAGTACGTCACAGATACTATTGTAGTAGAGGTGCCATCCCAATGTAGCAGCATACTAGTGTAGCAGAGGCAGCATACTAGTGTAGCAGAGGCAGCATACTAGTGTAGCAGAGGCAGCATACTAGTGTAGCAGAGGCAGCATACTAGTGTAGCAGAGGCAGCATACTAGTGTAGCAGAGGCAGCATACTAGTGTAGCAGAGGCAGCATACTAGTGTAGCAGAGGCAGCATACTAGTATAGCAGAGGCAGCATACTAGTGTAGCAGAGGCAGCATACTAGTATAGCAGAGGCAGCATACTAGTGTAGCAGAGGCAGCATATTAGTGTAGCAGAGGCAGCATACTAGTGTAGCAGAGGCAGCATACTAGTGTAGCAGAGGCAGCATACTAGTGTAGCAGAGGCAGCATACTAGTGTAGCAGAGGCAGCATACTAGTGTAGCAGAGGCAGCATACTAGTGTAACAGAGGCAGCATATTAGTGTAGCAGAGGCAGCATACTAGTGTAGCAGAGGCAGCATACTAGTGTAGCAGAGGCAGCATACTAGTGTAGCAGAGGCAGCATACTAGTGTAGTGGCATACTAGTGTAGCAGAGGCAGCATATTAGTGTAGCAGAGGCAGCATACTAGTGTAGCAGAGGCAGCATACTAGTGTAGCAGAGGCAGCATACTAGTGTAGCAGAGGCAGCATACTAGTGTAGCAGAGGCAGCATACTAGTGTAGCAGAGGCAGCATACTAGTGTAGCAGAGGCAGCATACTAGTGTAGCAGAGGCAGCATACTAGTGTAGCAGAGGCAGCATACTAGTGTAGCAGAGGCAGCATACTAGTGTAGCAGAGGCAGCATACTAGTGTAGCAGAGGCAGCATACTAGTGTAGCAGAGGCAGCATACTAGTGTAGCAGAGGCAGCATACTAGTGTAGCAGAGGCAGCATACTAGTGTAGCAGAGGCAGCATACTAGTGTAGCAGAGGCAGCATACTAGTATAGCAGAGGCAGCATACTAGTATAGCAGAGGCAGCATACTAGTATAGCAGAGGCAGCATACTAGTGTAGTGGCTTACAAGTGTAGAGGTGGGTGTACTTCTAGACGGGCATGACTCCAGAGGGATCAAGACAGTGGTGGAGACTGCACAATTATAGCAATCTATGGTGACTGATGGGAGATTACATTCCACTCTATTGTGGTGGTAGTGGAATGAAGCTTGGGGTGGCCAGAGAGGTGTCTCCATTAATAACTCACCACTACTCAGTACACCACTGCTGTTGATATATTAAAAAAAACGAATGATTAAACATGAGTTAGGATACATACATAAGTGGGCTAAGTGCTTATGTTACTCTACTGTATTTAATGAAAGTAGCAAAGTAACAAACAAGCAAGGAAGAATCTGGGCACAAAATTACTTTAATTTCAATTTCTCACTTGCAGTCAAGGGTGCAAGAGAGCGTCTGTTATGACATAACTGATATAATTGATATTAATATCATAAAGCAGGGTATGGAGAGAACATCTTTATCCTAGCATTTTTTGACTTCATAGTATTATTGTAGGTAAGGGGGTTGTGGTCTGTGAAAACAGTAATTTTAAATTAAGAAGTGCCGCCAAAGTACACATCAAAATACTTCCCACGAGGCTGGCTAAAATACCGCGGGTTCGATCCCAGGCCAGCCGCAGTTTTTTTAATTTCATTAATACCACTTGTTTCGTGGCTGAAATTTTCATTTTAGCTGTTAATGTAAACATCAGCAATATAAAATTATAATGAAAGACAATATATACAAAATTTTTGCTGCGTCCTTTCTCTGAGGTGGCAATAATGTGTTGGTGGTGTGTTGTGTATTTGTTGTGTTTCTGGTTACTTGGTGTTGTGTTGTTGTTGTATTAGTGGTGTGTGTTGTTGTTGTATTAGTGGTGTGCTAGTGGTGGATTGCTAGTGTAGGTGGTATGATGTTGGTGTATTATTGGTGTGATAGTTATATATTAGTGGTGTTTTGGGGGTGTGTAAGTGGTGTTGATGATGGTGTTTCTGGTGTTGGTGATGGTGTTAGTGGTGCTGGTGGTGTAATCATAGTGTTGGTGGTTTGATCGTGGTGTTGGTGTGATGGTGTTAGTGGTGTTGGTGGAGCTACGTTGGCTACCACGTGAGTTGCCTTAATGTCTGGATGGCAGCTCAGAGGCGCCACCATAAGATGCATATTTCTGTGTCGTGTTTGACCTCTGGATTTAAATGTGTGTGTGTGTGTGTGTGTGTGTGTGTGTGTGTGTGTGTGTGTGTCTCCTTACCTCACGTCTATGTACGAGTATTCCTTAAAGGTGTTTCCTGTATCCCCTTCCCAATGGGGTTTTAAAGGGAGAGTCGTAAGGATGAAGAAGATACCACTTACACTCCCACCTCTTGTTTCCTGGCAAGGAGCTGGCTGAGATGTGTGCCAGCCGTAGGGAGGCTTACCAGGCTGATTGTTACTGTTATTGTGATTGTATTGTTGAGGCTCTGTGTGACACGGAGGTAGTGGAGGTTACCAGGGTGATTGTTACTGTTATTGTGATTGTATTGTTGAGGCTGTGTGTGACACGGAGGTAGTGGAGGTTACCAGGGTGATTGTTACTGTTATTGTGATTGTATTGTTGAGGCTCTGTGTGACACGGCGGTAGTGGAGGTTACCAGGGTGATTGTTATTGTGATTGTATTGTTGAGGCTGTGTGTGACACGGAGGTAGTGGAGGTTACCAGGCTGATTGTTACTGTTATTGTGATTGTATTGTTGAGGCTGTGTGTGACACGGAGGTAGGGGAGGTTACCAGGCTGATTGTTACTGTTATTGTGATTGTAGTGTTGAGGCTCTGTGTGACACGGAGGTAGTGGAGTTACCAGGGTGATTGTTACTGTATTGTGATTGTATTGTTGAGGCTCTCTGTGACAGAGGTAGTGGAGGTTACCAGGGTGATTGTTACTGTTATTGTGATTTTATTGTTGAGGCTCTGTGTGACACGGAGGTAGTAGAGGTTACCAGGGTGATTGTTACTGTTATTGTGATTGTATTGTTGAGCCTCAGCGTGGTGACAGCCGTAATGAAGGTTACCTGGGTGATTGTTAATATTATTGTGATTGTATTATTGAGGATCAGTTGTGTGACACAGAAGGGGGGAGGGGAGGCAAGAACTATGGACCCACCCTAACTGAACAAGCAGACTACCCACCAAACTACCACCACCATACATTCACACTTCCCTCACTCCTATCTAATGAACTTTTCCCTCAACCACCATAATGAAAGTGATGGTGCCAATACTTGTGGCTGTATTTTTAATGTTCAAGTGTGTTATTCAAACATTTCGGAGGTTACCAGGGTGATTGTACAATGATGCTTGTGATTGTACTGGGGGTGAGCTACCTGAGAGTGCAGATTCTCCACCTCCACGATACCTTCGCTCTCACGCTCCATTTTTGTAATTTGCATTAAATTTCGCTATGAGTGTTGTGTGTAGTTTGTGAACGAGGCGCGATGCTAGAGACGAGGGTAATGTTGCTGGTGGTGGTGGTGCTTGTGGGGGGGTGCTGGTGGTGGTGGTGGTGGTGGTGGTGTTGTTTGGTGATTGTGGTGGTGGTGGTGGTGTTGGTGGGGGTGGTGATTGTGGTGTTGGTGGGGGTGGTGATTGTGGTGTTGCTGGTGGTGGGGATGGTGGTGAGGGGTGGGGATGGTGGGGGTGAGGGGTGGGTGGGATGGTGGTGAGGGGTGGGGGATGGTGGGGGTGAGGGTGGGTGGGATGGTGGTGAGGGGGTGGGGGATGGTGGGGGTGAGGGGTGGGTGGGATGGTGGTGGTGTTGATTGTGGTGTTGCTGGTGGTGGTGGTGGGGATGGTGGTGGGGGATGTTGGGGGTGAGGTGTGGGGGGATTGTGGAGGGGTGGGGCTGCTGGTGATGGTGATAATGATGATGTGTTGATGGTGATGGTGGAGGATGGTGGTGAGGCTGGTGGTGGTGGTGATGGTAATAATGATGATGTGTTGATGGTGGAGGTGGCGATGGTGATAATAATGGTGTGTTGATCAAGGTTGTGATGGTAATGGTTGTGGGAAAATACGCAACTGCTTTGTTTTCCCAATGTTAAATCCTCCCTAAGTTAGGGGAACGAACAGCCCCACGTATACGCCTACTCGGGGGTGCCTAAATAATCTAGCTTAGTATCTACATCACCTCTCACAACCTACACAATTATGAGCAGTGAGCACTCCTCCCGCCAGCCATGAGTGCTCCCTGGATGGGGAAGGGCCCCTCTCCTGCCTACCCCAGCAGTCACACTTATACCCATAGCGAGTGAACAAGCGAGTGCACGAACTCTGCCGAATAGTGCTGCGTTATTAACAGCCTAGTTAGGACGACTTATCCTACGACGGCCTTGTGCAGTGAAGTACTCTAACCTTGGATAACACATTACAACGCGAATTAGATAACATTTCACAGTAATAAGCCGCAATCTCGCTGCTATACCAGACACCTGCATGTGACTCAGGTATCCACGGATGTACAGCGGCTCCCACACTACAAGAGTAAGTACCTAAGTAGTATCATTGAATGCACATTCCTTGTATTTTTGGGTCTTGCCGCATCCCTCCCACTACCAGAGATCAACATATTTGCAACCTGCTCAACACAACTGTCCATGTGTAAACTAAAGGACGAATTCAGGTACATAGAAATGAGAAATCAGGTTTCTGGGCTAAATTCCATAATTGAACTGACAAGGATCACAGACCGGGCCGCGGGGGCGTTGACCCCCGGAACTCTCTCCAGGTAAACCCAATCAGTCATAACCACAGTCCCCCTCTAATCTACACAGTGGTGGTGATATTGGTGATAAAGATGGTGCATTGATGGTGCTGGTGAAAGAGATGTTGATGGTGTTAATGATGATGGTGGTGAAAGTGGTGGGGTTAATGATGGTGGTGGTGTTAATGATGATGCTGATGGTGTTGATGGTGTTCGTCGCAGTGGTGGTATTAATGATGTTTCTGGTGTTGATGTGATAGTGATAATGATGGTGAGGATTTTGTTGATGGTTGTCATAGTGATGTTGCTGGTGTTGATGGTGCTATTGGTGTTTACAGTGGTCGTGATAGTGATGACAGTAACGGTGCTGATTGCGTTGATGGTGGTAGTGATAGTGATACCTGGAGTATACCTGGAGAGGGTTTCTGGTGTCAACGCCACCGCGGCTCGGTCTGAGACCAGGCCTCGTGGTGGATCAGGGTCTGATCAACCAGGCTGTTACTGCTGGCCGCACACAAACTGACGTACGAACTACAGCCCGGCTGATCAAATACTGACTTTAGATGCCTGTTCAGTGCCTTCTTGAAGACAGCCAGGGATCTATTGGTAATCCCCTTTATGTATCCTGGGAGGCCCTTGACACTTATTGTGTTCGCTGTGTACTCGTGGCGCCCCTGCTTTCCATTGGGGGAATGTTGCATCTCCTGCCGAGTCTTTTGTTTCAAAGGGAGTGATTTCCGAAGGATTTCGCTGCCCAGCCTTTGCGGAGTGCGGGTGTGCTTGTTTCTGGTCCCTAGCGGTGGAGTTGAGAACTGGTAGTTTTCATCAACATGGTGGAGCGCTACAGACGACGTGTCAATACTGTCTGTATTGAAGTGTTGCAGGGCGCGATTTACCCAAGCAACGCAGATGTTCTCCTCCCAGCTATTTTGAGGGATTCTTTAGGGATATCCATTGAAGAATTATTTGGGATATCTTTCAACGGTTCGTCGAGGATTTTTGTCAAGTTTGCAGTGGCCAGCGCATATGAGCGAGTGGTTGACACGTATCAGGAGAAGAGGATTGTCGTCAACACGGGATTAGAGGTACGGCTTCGAGATGTGTCACGGTACTACACTTATATACGAGTCCGAAACGTGCCGTTCGAAGCGTTGGAGTTTGATGTGCGAAACGTCTTCAGTCAATTTGGTGACGTCCATGCAGCCACGGTGGGCCGGTGGGCACAGGGGACTTATGCCGGGCTGCAAGAAGGTTCATTTTCTTTGAAAATGACGCTCAAACGTCAGATACCTTCATACGTCATGATGGAGGAGTTCCGGCAGCAGGTCTATGTGACTTACGCAGGCCAAGTTCGAACGTGTCGCCTGTGTGGATTACCTGGACATGTGGCGGCGGCATGTGATCGTCGGATGGGCCAACAGAGACATGGAGCTGCTGATGGTATGAGGAAGGATGAAGTGGTGGTAGTGGATGCTATGGATGAGTCGCCACGGGAGAATATGAGCATGGTGCCAAGTGGACAATGGAGTGACATTGTTGATAAGGAGGATGAGCGTGTACTAACGTTGTCACAGGTGACCCAGGATGGCGAGACAGCGGAGACGGAGGAAGTGGCTCTGCCGGAAGGTGTGAACTTGGTTTTGTCTGAGCCGCTTTTGGAGGATTTTCCACTGTTGTTGGACAGTCCTGTGTGTGAGGGCACACAGCATGGTGTGGAGGACTTAGGATCAGAGGTGAGGAGGGACGAGAGTGAGACGAGTGTGATGGGCGTCTCAGAGAGTGGGCCTTGCCTTCAGGTCCAGGAGGTTGGTGTAGAAGTGCACAGGGGAGAGGATTGTGAGACTATGGAGGCTACAGGGGACTCCAGGAAAAGGCCTAGTGGTCTAGTTGAGGACGATGTCCTAACACCTGGGCAACAGGTGTGCAAGAAGGCCTGGGTGGAGGTGGCAAAAGGGGGACGGGGGAGTGTCAAGGGTAGAGAGGGAGGGAGGGACAGGAAAGCAGACAGGCAAGTACTGGGAGTGTCAGTAGAGGAAGAGAGCATTAGTAAGGGAAAGTCGGTAGTGACGAGGAAGTTGAAAAGTAGAGGAAAGCCCACTGCGTTCTTTTCAGGTGTTTAACGATGAATGTAAATGGCCTCCGAGCGGAGGTCAAACGTAAATGGGTAGAGGTGACATTAAGACGTTTAAATGTGGATGTGTATATTGCAAGAGCATAATTATAGGATGGGGAGAGATTTGACGTTAAGTGGATTTACAGTTTATGCGGGTAGTGCGGGTAGTTTCAAGGGAGGGGTGGCTATAGGTATACGTGTGACCAGTCCCTTTCGGTTGTTGGCTTGGGAAGAGGGGGGTGGGAGGGTGGTAAGGGTTGAGGGTTTATGGGGGAATGTCAGAGTGTGTATAGTGGGAGTTTATATGCCGGCTATAAGTTGTAGAAAAACTAAGGAAGAATTTGTGAGAGAGGAGTTGATATATTTCTTACGTGGGTTGCCGGTTGTGACTATTGTCGCAGGGATTGGAATTGTGTGATTAGGAAGAGGGATGTGGTACCGAGAGGAGCGGGTGTGAGTTGGGGTTTTGCGTGATGTTTTGGGTGCGGCAGGAGTCAGAGATGTGGTAGGGGCGGTGGGTGGCATATAGAACATACGTTCATACGTAGGGGCTATGCTGCAAGACTCGATCGTGTGTATGTGTCGAGGGATGTTATAGTGGAAGGCGTGGATTGCGTTGATGTTGGGTTTTCCGATCACAGGGTGTGTTGGCAGTGTTGGGATGGGAGGAGCTGTTAGAACGTATGCTAGTTATTGGAAGCTTAACGTGGGCTTATTGCAGGGGAACAGTGTAGGAGGAGTTTTGAGGAGTGGTGGGAGGGATGTGGAATGATGGGAAGGACCGGGAAGATGTGGTGGGTTGGTGGAATGGAGTGGCGAAAGTGGGTATTCAGGATTTTTATAAACGTGAAGGTAGAGAGCAGGCGCGAATGCGTTATGGCCTGCAGAGGTATTTGGAGGGGCAGTTGCGGGATTGCTATGTGGGGGGGGGGGCGGGTTACTCGCTGGAGGACATAGAGGTTTTGAGGGGCCAGTTGAAGGATATACAGAATGAGAGATTCCAGGCTATCAGAGTGAGGGCAGGTATTGAGGATGTGCTACGGGGACAAACCGTCTTTGACTGTCTTGCGTGTTTTCGAAAGAGGAGGCAGGGTATGACGATGACGTCATTGAAGGTACACGAGGAGTTGGGTGGGTATATGGAGGGACAGGTACTGAGGTCGACAGAGGGTATGAGCGGGTTTGTGGATGTTTGGTTTCGGCGGTATCTAGACCGTAGGTTGGAGGAGGTGGAGGCGAAAGAGGAAGTTTTGGAGGGTATACAGGTAGGGATTAGTGAGGAGGAGAGGAAAGGGATGGAGGGTAGTATAACTGAGGAGGAAGTGTGGTTCGCAGTGAAGGGGATGCAGATGGGTAAAGCGCCGGGAGTCGATGGATTACCTAGTGATTTTTATGTTCAACATTGGGGAGTGTTGAAGGAATGTTTGACGAAAGTTTTCAATCGTTTGAAGGACGTACGGTATATGGGGGAGGATCAGCGCACTGGAGTTGTGGTTTTAGTGCCTAAGGGAAAGTGGTGGAAACGATTAGGGATTACAGAGCTATAACACTTTTATGTGCAGATTACAAAATCTTTGCACGGATTTTGGGTAATAGGGTTAAAAGGTTTTGGATTCTATCATAGAACGTGGTCAGTATGGGATACCGGGAGGTGTATGGGGAATGGGCATGGTAGGATTAGGTCATTCATCGAGGGTCGAGAGGGGGGTGGGGTTTTAGGGCTTGATTGGGAAACGGCTTATGACAGTGTGGATAGGAATATGTTATTTGACATTCTTCGTAAGCAGGGTTTTGGGAATGAAGTAGTGGGTTGGGTGCAAACGTTGTATGAGGGGGCTTTGGTGCGGGTTCAATTGAATGGAAGGGTGGGAAACGTGGTGGACATGAAGCGGGGTTTGCGACAGGGGTGCCCTTTGTCGCAAATTCTGTTTGCATGCTTACAGGATCCTTTTATAGGTTAGTATCGAAGGGGTAGGGGAGGAGGGTCAGGTACCTGGTTGTGCATCTGGAATAGTGGGTTATGTTGATGACACAACAATTCTCGTAGGTGGGTGGGAGGGTTAGATGCTATAGGGAGGATTATAAGTGTTTTTGGGGCAGCTACAGGGATGCGGATTAACAGGGTGAAATCTAAATTGTTAGAGGTGGGGACGTGGGTGGGCGGGGACTTGGGGAATAGGTATGGTTGGCATGTTGTTGAGTGCTTGAAAATTTGTGGGATAATTTATTGTAATGATGCGAGTAGGGCGAGGGTTGAAAATTCTTCTAAGGTGGTAACGGCGACAATCGCGCGAATGAGTGGATGGAGACCGGGAGATGTGACGTTAATGCAGAGGGTTATGGTAGTGAATGTTTTACTGTATAGTAAATTATGGCATGTGGCAAGGGTATACCCACTCGTGGGGAGAGATGTTGAATTATTACAGCGGAGAGTGTTGCGGTATATATGGGGTTTTGGTAGACATTGGCTTAATAAGGAGGTTGTCATGACGCCGGTTAGTAAGGGAGGTTTGGGGTTGATACCCTTACATAGGAGGCTTATAGGAATATATGTAAAGCAGAGATATGTGGAGGAGGGAGGGGTGGGGGGTAAGCGGGTGGGAGTGGTCATGCGTGAGGTACGGAGGTGGTGGAGTGGACGTGACCTGAGTTTATGTGAGGCAATGTTGAGAGTTTTACTAGTTGTCAGAGAGCCAAGGGGTTTTCGGGTGGGGGTTTTGGACAAGCTTGGGGGAGGCGGGGGTATAGTGCAAGGGGTAGCAGAGTACCCAAAGTATAATTGGCGGGCGACTTGGGTAGGTTTCCGGAAGTTGAGGCTGAGGGCGAGGGTTAGGGAGACGGTTTTTCGATTCCTACATGGAATCTTGGCTTCTAAAGCGCAATTGTTTTTAATGGGTTTAGCGAGTGAGGGTACTTGTTTGAGATGTGGGCTTTTGGATACGTCGTACCATGCGGTGTATTTTTGTGAAGATTTAGAAAAACTTAGCTAGGATTGGGTAGTAGGATGGACATTTTTTGTTTGTGCTTTTGGCACGGGTTCTTATTATAGGATATATAGACTGATGTGTTTATTCCTGTTCTGTTTGCTTGTTTTTGTTTATATGAGCCTGATTTATTTTTGGGCATTTATTGGATTGTTATGTATATATGTGTTTCTAATAAAATATAAAAAAAAAAAAAAAAAAAAATCCTTCTTCTAGGATTTTCCAAGTGAATATTATCATGAGAACCTTCAAAACCAGGGATGCCAAGCCTATGTTCACACTCTTCAGGTCGTTTGTTCTATCTAGGCTGGAATATTGCTGTACACTAACTGCACTTTTCAAGGCAGGTGAAATTGCTGACCTAGAAAATGTGCAGAGAACCTTCACGGCACACATAACTGCGATAAACCACCTCAGTTACTGGGAACGCTTGAAGTTCCTAAACCTGTACTCCCTAGAACGCAGGAGGGAGAGATATATTATTATATACACTTGGAAAATCCTAGAGGGATTAGTACCAAACTTGCACACGAAAATCACTCCCTACCAAAGCAAAAGACTCGGCAGACGATGCAACATCCCCCCAGTGAAAAGCAGGGGTGCCACTAGCACGTTAAGAGACAACACAGTAAGTGTCAGGGGCCCAAGACTGTTCAACTGCCTCCCAGCATACATAAGGGGGATTACCAATAGACCCCTGGGTGTCTTCAAGCAGGCACTGGACAGGCACCTGAAGTCGGTACCTGACCAGCCAGGCTGTGGTTCATACGTTGGACTGCGTGCGGCCAGCAGTAACAGCCTGGTTGATCAGGCCCTGATCCACCATGAGGCCTGGTCACAGACCGGGCCGCGGGGGCGTTGACCCCTGGAACTCTCTCCAGGTAAACTCCAGGTATCTCCCCTGGCGATAATGATGGTGCTGATGGCGGTCGTGATAGTAATGGTGGTGTTAATGATAGTGTTGATGGTGATAGTGGTGTTAATGATGGTGTTGCTAGTGTTGATGGTTGTAGTGATGGTAATGGTGTTTATGTTGGTGTTGCTGGAGTTGATGGCGGGGTGATAGTGATGGTATTAAGGGCAGTGCTGCCAGTGATCAAAGCGATGGTAATGGTGCTAGTGACTGTGTTGCTTTCATTGATGGTTGTGGTGATAGTGATGGTATTAATGATAGTGTCACCGGTGTTGATGGTAAGGTGATTATAGTGATAGTGATGGAGACGGTGCTATTGATGGTGTTACAGGTGCTGGTGTTGATGGCTATTATAGGAGATAGTGCTACTGATGTTGGCGGTGATAGTGATTGTTATTTATGGTGATAATATTGCTGGTGTTGTTGCTAAATTTTATTGGTGCTAGTAATGTATTAATGGTGATGGTGTTGGCGATAATGTGGCTAGTGGATACGTTAGTGGTGGTGCTAGTGATATGGTCAGTGGTTGCGTTAGTGGTGAGGGTAATTGTGCAGTTGGTGATGAAAGTGGTGGTGGTGTGGTTGGTTATTGCGCCAGTGGTATAATATATGTACAAGGTATACAGTCCAAGCTGACATCAATTACATACTACTATATAGAAAGCCGCTTGTTATGCAGAACATTGCGGGCAAATTAGATCAGTTTTGTCCCAGGATGCGACCCACACCAGTCGACTAACACCCAGGTACCCATTTTACTAATGGGGAACATAGACAGCCGGTGTAAAGAAACACGTCCAATGTTTCTACCCTGGCTGAGAATCGAACCCAGATCCTCGCCGTGTGAAGCGAGAGCTTTAGCCACCAGGTTACGGGGCACCGTAATGGTTGAAGGTGAATCTGGTGCTGGTGGTGCGCTTGGTGGTGGTTGTGGTGCGGCTGGTGGTAGCACTAGTGGTGTGGTTGGTAGTGGTGCTGGTGGTGTGGTTGATGGGGGTTCTGGCGGTGAGATTGGTATTGGTGATGGTAGTGTTATGGATAGCTGGTGGTGGTGATGTGATGGGGTTACTGGTGGTGGTGTGCGTGTTGATAGCACCAGTCCACCCCAGCCGATTTAAAGGTGTAATTGTCCTTAGATAAATATCTGTGTTGAGATTCGAGTTGCAAGGTAGAACAATGCTATTTGTAGCTGCATCATACTTTGAAATTGGCTCATGACACTGACCAATAATAGATAAAGTCGCTCTTTTCAAGGGTAAAAATGGTACCTGATAGCTACTACTAGTTACGTAAGAATAATGGAAATTAAGCGTGACAAACTCCCAGGCAACAATCAATTATTCAATGTTAAACAACTGAATAAATAACCCGACACAATATAATATAGTATGACAAACACAAGCTACCTCTGAAACCTCCTACTAACACCACCCACACACTAACACCACCCACACACTAACACCACCCACACACTAACACCACCCACACACTAACACCACCCACACACTAACACCACCCACACACTAACACCACCCACACACTAACACCACCCACACACTAACACCACCCACACACTAACACCACCCACACACTAACACCACCCACACACTAACACCACCCACACACTAACACCACCCACACACTAACCAATATTCTTCATACATCATTAAGGTCACAAATAAGTATGTACAAAGGTGCAGTCCTATGACAATTGATACATGGCCAATATAAACATCACTTGCACTTAACTACAGACGTCCACACCAATACTAACCTTATATTTTATTGTTGAACACAACATATCACTGGAACATTCTATAAATCCTCTTCATATGCATAAATTATGGTCATGGCATTCACCTTGCTCATGACTTACTTACATTAATAACTTATATTAAAATTAATTAACCCTTTACCACATACACTTGCAGTATCTCCTTCATTGCCCCCAGGTAAGTCCCCTTTAATTCACCCAGTTATATAGACTTACAACTATGAATAAATCATGATAAAGAAAATGATACACCCCTACCCAGTCACATCCTCCCTCTCGTTCATTCTTTCTCTACATACCTCCATGCACCACACCCTCCATGCACCACACCCTCCATGCACCACACCCTCCACTTTAACGTCATGTGTCCCCCGTGACGTACATCGCCGATTAAAGTCACTCGTCACCTCCCCACCCGACTCCCCCCTCGTTTCTACACATCATCTTCCACATCCTCGAGTATACCCTAACTACCCTTTCATGCACCACTCACCCCCTCCCCACTGGAGACAAGCCCATTTAAGAGAATCCTCTCATCTCACCCCTAGTAAATCCCTGATCGTCATATTCCTATAGCTTTCCGGGAAAAGTACATCCCACGGCCTCCCATAAATTACCCTATTCCTAAATCTCGTTCTATACATGTTACCCGCTATGGCCTTAATTCTTACATCACCCTGCACCTCCCTCATCACCCATGACACATACAGGAAATCCACAACGACATACACCAATGCCCGCCTTACGTCTCCACCCAAACCCCCAATATCCAAACTCAATGCCCTTAAAGTCTGCATTTCCCCCACTAACATACATATAACTCTCCCAATCCACACCCTTACATTATCCAAACTTTCACATAAGTAAATGGCATGGTAAGCTGTGTCCTCCATTCCACACCTGCCACATGCTGATGACCCTACCAATCTCATCTTGCTAAACCCCCCCATATCCCCTCTCAGTTGTACACTGAGTACACCGCGACCCCCGCTACTAGGTCCCTTGTCTCCCCTACCTTCCCCAATACTCTTGCCTTTATCCTCTCAGGTTCCCTCACAGATAAGAAACACCTCAACCAATCCTCACATTGCTTCAAGTCCTTCCCCTTCCACCACCTTTGCAGGTCACTCATCACCCTGCCCACCCTACACCCTCTCTCCCCTCCCTTTCTCACATAACATTGCTTCACATACACGCACTTCACCCGTTTGGCTAATGGTATCAGTCCCAATCCCCCTAACCCCACCCTTTGCATAACCACTTCCTTACATAACCAATGTTTACCATAACCCCAGACGTACCGTAAGACCCTCCTTTCCAAACCTGTCACATTCTCCGCATCAATGGGAAAACTGTCCCTGTATGCCATAATCTACTATACACAATCGTATTCATCACAATCACACACTGCTGCAAAGCTAGATCCCCCGGCCTCCATCTCCCCATCCTACGCAGAGCCCTTCTGACCACTCCTGTCGAATTTACTCTTCTAGCTTCAAGCGAATCATTCATATAAACAATCCCTCAAATTTTTAACCTCCCCACAACTGGCCACCCATAACTCGCCCCCATACCAACCCCCATCCACGTGCCTACCTCCAACAACTTCTACTTGGCGTCATTAACTGACATACCTGTTGCCTTCCCAAAAATACTAATAATTCTGCCCACATTACTGAGGCCCTCTTCCCCTCCCATCAAGACTGTTGTGTCATCAGCATACCCCACGATTCCAGTTTTACCTCTCCTTCCCTCTCGCCCCTCCCAGACCCCTTCTGCAATTAGAATATAAAATGCGTTCTGTATACATGCAAACAGGATCTGTGACAAGGGGCACCCCTGTCACAGACCCTTTCCCATCCTGATCTCTTTCCCTATATGACCATTCACTTGCACTCTCACATACGCGTCCCTATACAATGTCTGCCCAACCTACAATTTCCTCCCCAAACCCCTGTTTATGCATCAACTCCCATAACATCTCTTTCTACACTGTCATATGCCGAAGTCCAGGCCCAGACCTCCACCACCCTCTC
Organism: Cherax destructor; assembly: GCA_009830355.1. Lineage (NCBI taxonomy): Eukaryota > Metazoa > Arthropoda > Malacostraca > Decapoda > Parastacidae > Cherax > Cherax destructor. The sequence continues at coordinate 152,739 of WNWK01002724.1, forward strand.
TACTCTCGATAAACTCCCTGATCCTCCCATGTCCTCCATTCATGCTGCGACCTGGTATTCCATACTGCCCCAGTTCGATGATACCATCTAGCACTCTTTTCATTCTATTACCCAACACTTTCACAAAAATTTTGTAGTCTGCACACATCAACAGCGCTCTATAATCCCTTATTGTCACCCCACTCTCACCCTTTCTTACTAACACTACCACCCCTGTTTGCGTTCTTCCCATACATCCTGCCTCTTTCATGCTATTGAACAAACTCACCATACATTCCTTTACACTCCCCCAATTCATCAGATAGAAATCATTAGGGATACCGTCTATACCCAGCATTTTCTTTCTGCTCAAACCTTGCACTGCCATCCACACCTCATACTCGCTAATCACTCCCTCCATCACCTTCCTATCTTCGCTCCTCATTTCCCTTGAAATACCCTCTACCAAGATCTGCCCCTCCCTCCTCCCACTTTCCCCCTTTTGAAAATAGCACTCCTGTCTAGATATATGCTCATTGCCTCTGTCGTTTCCAACCTTTGTTCCTCCACATTCCCATGCACCTCATTACCCACCTCCAACCCCATCACAGTCATTTCCCTCTGCCTTTTCCTAAAATTCCTCAATACACATGTAGACGAAAAGTCACCCCATAACACGTCTTTCATTCCCCTCCCCCATAACCTCGCAGCATCAAACCTTTCCAGGTCTTGCAACTGATCTCTCAAAACCCCTATCTCTGCCACAGGGTATTTCCCTCCCCCTTCGTAACAACTATTCAGCTGCCCCTCAATACACTTCTACAAGCCATACCTCCAACAGCTTTCCTCCCTGCCTTATCCGTATACCCGGATTCACACACATTTCCCACCATTCCACTATATTCTCACCAAGTTTTCCCCTAGCCCACACGGGTCCCCACCACTCATCAAAACCTGTATGTCCTTCTCCCCCCTCTAGTAATCTCACATTTAGTTTCTGGTAACCCTCATACTACCATACTATTCCCTCCCATCCCACATCTACTAACACCCCCTATGATCTGAAAAACCTACGTCTAATGTTTGTGCCCTCCCTACCACCACTTCCCCTGTTGCATATACCCTGTCTAACCGTGCCACAAACCCCCTTCTAATAAAGGTGTGTTCCACCTGCCAACCTCCCCCTCCCACCACATCTACCATCCCCGCATTACACAGAACATCTCTTATTACACCCAGCACACATCTCGCCCCCCTCGGTTCAACGTCCTTCTTCTTGATGACACTATTCCGCCAGTAAACCTCCCATATGGTAAACCAAAAAATCCCCCACAAAATCTTCTTTTACTCTCCTAGTACTGTCAGCAGGCATGTACACCCTATGAAACACACCATTACCTCCCCCCACACCCCATCCACCCTCACAATCCTCCCATTTCATCATCCAAAATGGGCTTGTCTCTTTTACCGCTATTGCAACCCCCCCCCCTTTAATCTGCAGTAACACCCAGCATACACACTGTAACCTTTCAAGAACAAGTCTCTGTTAAACCTATAATTGTGTTCTTGAAAGAAACATACGTCAACAGCATACCGTCTCAGAGTCCCCTCCACCCACCTATGCTTCACCTCGACCCAAAAGCCATTTACATTAATGGTTAAACTCCTGAATATATTAGAGGGGGTTTACCTTTGTGGCCTTGATACAATACTCTTTTGCTGACCCCATCCTTAACAATGCTCTGAACCCCTCTAGCCCCATCCAACCCCCTTGCTCCTCCATTACCCCTGTGTGCCACTTCCACCCACGCCTTTTTGCATGTTCTTTGGGCCGGTGTAATGACATTGTCGCTGTCCGACGCCCCCACCGACCTCTTGTCTCTCCAGTCACTTCCATGCCATCGACACTCCTCTTTGTGCACAGATACCGTCCTGCACAGGACTGTCTCCTAATTCACTGAAAATACCAGCAAAATCTTCTACTTCATTAACACCGTCCACAGACGTCTCTCCCTGAGAACTGTCCATCAGTCCCTTCATCACATCCTGGAGAGGCACATCCATACCAATATCTAACGTCACACCCTGGTCCTGAGCCCCCACACCTACAGGCTCCTGTATCTCAGCAGGCAAAGTTAGGCACGCCTCCTCTCCCGTGCAATCCACAATATCACTCCATGCTCCCTTAGGGGCCACAACCCCACACTCCACACCCTCACTTGACTCCTCAGCCATCACCTCCACCACAGTCCTGCTGCTCGGTGGTTTAAATCATTGCTTCTCACATGCAGCAGCCATATGCTCGTATGAACCACAAATTCTGCAGGTTTTTCTTTGACCTGCATATGTCACATACACCTGTGTTTTAAAATCGGTCATGTCCACCTACCCACTGTTGTTGCATGTATAATTTCATAATCTTGAAAAACATGCCTGACATCAAAAGCATCGACCTCAAACGGTATGTTTCTTACTCTAACCCAAGTATAATACTTGGACACATCCTTTAATCTCTCTTCCAAACTTGAATTTACCAGTACCAGTATGTCCTGGTATTTCTCCACGACATGGTCATACACCCCAGGTGTCGCCATCTTCACAACTATATGTGTAGCACCATTTAACGCTGTCCCATAGATCTCCTCGTTGTCCAGACCATATGTATCCCTCAGGATAGCCGGCAGCACCACAGCAGCATTCGTGGGGTAAACAGCGCCACAAATTAACTCAACACACACTGTGTTTACACGTCTCCTTAGTCCAGTCGCCATTTTGCAGAAAATGAGTTACTTTTCCAGGTCGCCACCAGGAGTCAGCACCAGCACATCCGTCCCATACGAGGGTTGGGAGGCGAATGAACTAGAATTAAATATTCAGGTGTTTTCCAGCTAGTATATGGATTCAGCTATGACAGCCTCAGAGTGGAGAGCTGAATGTTTACAGTCTTGTGCAGCCAAGTTACTTCACTGGTTGAGGTCACTCACAACTGTTAAATATTGACAGTTCTGGTGTAGTAAAATAAAGTCAATGTTGCTTAGGAGAAAGGTGTCTTGGTTTTTCCTCACATATAAATTATGAAGAAATTTCTTATTTTTTTCCTCGACACTGATTAAAAATTATAAGAATTTATTTACCTCTGCACAATATAACGCGCTAATGAGGTATTTACATTCAGCCATTAGTTTGAAGGTCTTAAATATTACTTATAGAGAAATAAAACTTACATTTCTACAGTTCCCTTGAGGTATTGCCGGATATTATAAAATTATCAAGAATACATCTTCAACTGCCCTTCCACCCACATTTCCTCTCTGTTTTCTCTATACTTACGGGTATTTCGTGGGATAGTTTAAACGTTTCTGCGTATATTTTAAAGTCACCAGGCCTCAGCTCAATTAAAATCCATCCCCACAGCAACTGTTTTATAACGTTGGAGCTAATTGTTTACTTGGTCAATTTGCTTTCTATCTAGACCCAATTAGCGAACTACCAACAAAAATTAATAAAAGACTCACGTTACAGAAGAAGCTTTTATTTGCGACAATACTTCGCTTTGTTAGTGATAAAGATTTAACAGAGCAAAATGTTAGTCTAAATGAAAGCTTGTTATGCAGCGCGTCTTCAGACTTTATTTTCCTAACGTCTACACATTGTGAACATATACCAAACGCTGATCATTAGAGGAATGAATGATCGGTAATGGAATGGTGTCCTTGTGTGAATTACAACTAGTGTGAGACTGCTGACGGCCTCCTATCGTGTGTTGCAATCGCTATTTTTTGACTGTTTACCTAAGTGAGCCAAGACGTACGTAGAAGAAAGGCTGCATCTGCATATTCATGAGACTGGAAAATGAGGTGGAAAGTGTAGTCATTCTAAATCAATGGATCTCGCATGTTCTCGTATGGCATGCTGGCACTTGCTAAGTGGCTTATTGACCTTGCTCCAATAATAATTACCTTAAAAGATCGACTTTGAAGATAATCACCTAATCACCTTGGAGGTGTATAGTGGAGGCAGAGATTCCTAGAGCTTATAATTTTAAAAAGAATACTGGTGAAATCTCAGGACAAAAGTTCACGCAATGTCTAGTGCAACCATCTAGCTGGTCAGGGTTTCATTAACTGATACTCTTTTATGGAAAGGTTCAGAAAGTCCTCTTGAAACAATATTTCGGTTTCATAACATCTCAAGGGTTTTGCTGTTGTTTGGTAAAAGTAATATTGGTCTACAGGTGTTGGTCATCTCCTGGCTCTATCTTCAGTGAATTTGGCATTCACTTGATGCTTCCACAAAGACGATCTAGACAAATTTGCTAGACGTGTGTTAAAGGCAATGATAATCGGACTGCACATCTTGGCAATCTTACGTTCACAGCCTTATTGACACCACCGATGAATATGACATTTGCCTGTCTGGGTCTGGGACTTGTGTATTGAGAGCAAAATGGTCTTCTTTTACTGATGGTAGTGAAAGACTCGTCGTTTCAGTTTAGACGTGAAATTGGTATGAGGATAATGTCCCAAGGATGAGCAAGGATGTATGCTACATATCTGTGTATTTCTGACAAGGCATGTATCGAATGAATGATGGTAAATGTTACATTTTTTGTGGGTCACTCTACCGTGGTAGGAGACAGCAGGTAACAAAAAAAAATCTGATGCAACTTTTTCCTTTTATTGGACTTTCATTTAGAGCTGACTGGTCCTCCGTTGGGTTTCCTCCAATAAAGCTTAAGTTTGAGATATTTTTTTTATTTAAAGATATCCAAGCAATGCCACACTGAGCGATGTTTTTTACTGAGCAACCAGTAATTTAACATTCATTTTTTATCAAAACTGAGTTGACAAACCATTTCTGAGCTCACCACCATTGATAATAAATCCCATAATGTTGGCAGACAGGACTCTATTGATTAGCTTTGGATATATACGAACAGTTTGACTAGGCAGATACATACTATGGTTGCTGTTCATGTGGGTAGAATAACGAGGCAAAGCCTCCAGAGCTGAGCTAGGTGTACCTGGGAGTGTGATGTGCAGACATGAGACACATCACTGATACAGCCTCCAGAGCTGAGCTAGGTGTACCTGGGAGTGTGATGACCACTCTTGTTGAGATGATAAATAATTACACTTAAAGTCTCGCAGGGAGTTGTCCGCCTGGAGTTTTATGACTTACTCGCCACGAGTTCAATCCCCGCCTGTGGTATGGTTTGTTTGGAATCGTGTCATTACGTTTTTGTGAGTCACAGTCTTGGTGTCTGAGTGGCTGATATCTTGGCCATCGCGTCTCCATTGTTTTAGTGCTGATTTTGTAGTTACTCCAGTGTAGGTTCTTCTATTGACTTTAATTTAAATCGTTGATAAGTCGATATGTTCCTGGTGGGTATGCACTTGGGGACCGATGAAAGGTTTATGGATTATGACTTTTTCCAGCTTCTAAGCCGTGTTACTAGTGTAGATAAATGGTTCAGAGAACCGACATGTTGATAAATTAGACACCTGTCCATCAACGATGGACTAATTACATCGACTCTAGGCTGAGGGACTGATTACCTCAAACTCCTTTTGATCTTCGTCCTTCTTTGTATTGGAATGATGAAGCCACTGTGTGGCGAAACGTTTCCACAATAAAGACAGGGGTAACCGGGGTGAGCTTCAGGTGTTGCTCTCCCAGTTTTCCCCTGTTGGGGTCTGTTTGCAAGAACCCAAATTACAATCCACTGTTATCCGTCCATTTTCGGGCTATGATTTGCTACATTCATGGATTCTTTTTGCGATGGAACCTTTAACGAAAGTGCTCTTCTTATACGCACTGGTATTCCATACCGTCAGCTCTATGTTCATTCTTCTCTACATTATACCGCAGCCCGTATCCACTTGAATAAGTGGTATGCACTCTGTTCTTTATATCTCTTCCCTTCTCGAGCTCTGTCTATCCCAGATGTTGATTTTCTGGTTTCTTCCTTACCACCACCCCTTCTGTTACTTGACGATTTTAACGCACACCATTTTCTCGGGGGGTCGCACTGTGACTCCCGTGGCATTCAGTTGGAGGCATTTCTTGCTTCTCTCCCCCTCCATGTTTTAAATACGGGTACTCCTACCCATTTTGATCCTCGAACTCATTCTTTCTCTTGCATCAATCTCTCCATCTGCTCTTCCTCAACTGTCCTTGACTTCACCTGGTCTGTCCTCCCGGACTTACATGACAGCGATCATTTTCCAATCATCCTCATGTCCCCTTCGTATTCTCCACCTTCTCATAGCCCACGCTGGCAATTTGACCGGGCGAAAAGGGACCTTTACGCACATCGTACTGCCTTTCATGAGGTTCCTTCTTCGTCCTCCATTGATGAGGTTTTACATCTCTTCTCGTCCTCTGTCTTCCTCGCAGCTTCACATTCTATCCCCCAAACCTCGGGCAAGCATTCTCAGAAGTGCGTGCCTTGGTGGTCTCCTGCTTGTGCTCGGGCAGTACGTTTGAAACACGCTGCATGGGGCAGGTACCGGTATAACAGAACCACAGAGAGACTCTTTGATTTTAAGCAGAAGAGAGCAATTGCTCGCCGTGTCATACGCGACGCTAAACGCACTTGCTGGCGGGATTACGTTTCCACCGTCACTTCGGCTTCCTCGATGAATGCAGTCTGGAAGAAAGTGCGGAAATTGAGTGGTAAATTATTCCCCGACCCGGCTCCTGTTTTTCGGGTTGCCGGTGTCGATATAGCACACCCTCTTGCCGTTGCCTCTGAAATTGGTAATCATCTGGTCTGCATTTCTCAGGGGCTCCATTTATGCCCCTCGTTCCTTTCTTCTAAGTCTGTCAGCGAGTTAATGCCCTTTGATTTTTCTTCTCACAGAGAAGAATCTTATAATATGCCTTTTACCCTTCAAGAACTGGAGGCAACACTCTCCGCTTGCGGATCATCGGCAGCTGGGCCAGACGGCATACATATTCGTATGCTACAGCATTTACATCAGTCTGCTCTTGCTGTCCTCTTACGACTCTTTAATCTTATATGGTCGCAAGGAGTTCTTCCCCAGCTGTGGAAGTCTGCTATTGTTCTCCCTTTTCGCAAACTGGGTACTACAGGACATGATACCTCCCACTACCGTCCCATCCCTCTTACCGGTGCAGTTTGCACAGTAGTCTCTCTACTAGTCAATATGGCTTTCGTAAGGGCCGTTCTGCCATTGATCCCTTACTGCGCTTGAATACGTATATTCGTAATGCCTTTGCTAATAACCACTCAGTTATTGCAATCTTTTTTGACCTTGAGAAGGCTTAAGACACAACTTGGAGGTATAATACCTTGGCCCAGGCCCACTCCTTAGGCCTCCGTGGCAATCTACCATTTTTCCTTAAGGCCTTCTTAACTGAAAGACATTTCCGTGTCCGGGTTAGTAATGTGCTTTCCCCGGAGTTTGTCCAAGCAGAAGGCGTCCCCCAGGGTTGTGTTCTGAGCACAACACTCTTTATCATGGCTATAAATAATCTGGCATCTGTTCTCCCATCCAATATTTGGTCATCGCTTTATGTGGATGACTTTGCCATAGCTTGTGCGGGTGCTGACTGTCACCTCATTGCAGTTTCCCTCCAGCATGCCATCAACCGGGTTTCCGATTGGACCACCACTCACGGGTTTAAATTTTTTAGTGGCAAAACTCATCAAATTACATTTACTAGACGTTCAGTGGTCTCTGATCATCCATTGTACCTATACCCCTCACGTATCCCAGAACGTGATACAGTCAGGTTTCTCGGCCTCCTGTTTGACAGTCGATTGTCCTGGAAATCTCACATTACCTCTGAAGGCGACTTGTCAAAGCCGGTTGAACTTCCTTAAAACCCTAGCACATCTCCTTCGCCTGCATTCAGCCCTAATTTTATCGAAACTCGATTATGGTGACCAGATATATTCGGCGGCCTCCACTGCTACTCTTTCCAGCCTTAATCCCATCCATCACCAGGGATTGCGTTTATGCCTTGGTGCATTTCGTTCTTTCCCAGTTGAGAGCCTTTATGTAGAAGCGAACATTCCATCCTTGTCCGATCGTCGTGATGCACATTGCATTCGCTATTATGTTCGCTCTCATGACCTCCGCAATCCTTCCATGTATAGGATTGTCACGGATGTTAGTAGACGCTCTTTATTTGTTCGTCGACCCTGTTTACTTCGTCCCTTTTCTCTTCGTCTACATTCGCTTTTGTCTTCCCTTCAGCTACCACCTTTCTATGTTCATGTGACATCTCCCTTTCCCCTAATCCCTTGGGAAGTTCCTGCTGTCCGTGTCTGTTCTATTCCTCTACCTTGCGCGAAAGCCCAACTACCTACGGCGGCTTCTCGCTCTCTTTTTCTAGACCACTTCCGTTCTCATTCCCATGCCATCGCAGTGTACACCGATGGTTCTAAATCATCAGACGGCGTCGGATTCGCAGCAGTGTTTCCGGACAGCGTCATGCGAGGGCATCTATTATCCTCGGCTAGCATATTTACGGCTGAATTGTTCGCCATTCTTGTGGCACTTATCCGTATTGCATCTATGCCTGTGTCACCATTTGTGGTCGTTTCAGACTCCCTTAGTGCTTTACAGGTTATCCGGAAATTTGATACACCTCACCCCCCGTATCTCTAGCAAACAAAGATATTGTTTTTTGTTGGGTCCCTGGTCATGTTGACGTACAGGGCAATGAACAGGCAGACTCTGCTGCGCGGTCAGCAGTACATATAGAGATGTTCCATTCACGGACTATTTTGCGGTCATTGCTACCCACCTTCGCACCCGTTGGCAACAACGCTGGTCTGACCTGCTACATAACAAACTTCATTCTATTAAACCGGTTATAGGTTTCTGTCCTTCTTGTCACCAATGTCGAGGTTGGGAGACTACACTCTCCCGTCTTCGCATCGGCCACACTCGTCTTACTCACGGGTATCTCATGGAGAGGCTCCCTGTCCCTCTCTGTGAGCATTGTCAGGTTCCAGTATCTGTTTGCCATATTCTGTTGGACTGCCCACTCTATCAACGAGCACGCAGAATTTACCTCCAACGGCGTCTTCACTCTGCTGCCGTTTATTTTTGCTGATTGACCCTCCTTTACTCCTGACTCTCTCGTTCACTTTTTGACAGCAACTGACTTACTACACAAACTCTGAAGATTATACCTCTAGCACTCCCCTCAGTCCCTTCTACCTCAATATCTTGCTACCCTCTATCCCTGCACTATCCACTGTCCTGCTGCACTCCATACCCTACTAATCATCCCTCTCCCTCTTACTACCTGCTGCGCTGGTATGACTCCTGTGGTTTAGCGCTTCTTTTAGATTATAATAATAATCCACAATAAAGATACCCAAAGTGTTGCACAAGTGTCTAACTTACCATGCTACTAGTGCTTCTGTCTGCACTTATTCAATTACAGTGGCTGCCAGTTATTAACTACGACAAACACAGGTGTTGGAACAGAAATATCAGTAATACTCGTAAATATAATGGAGCTGTCATCTTTAACACCGTCTCTCTTGAAGGATAAAGAAAGTATCTTAGAAATGATATACAATGCCGACTAGTTGATGAGTAAGACAAATGTGCAATACTAGAAATCTTTATTGATACGTAAATATGTTACTTATTTCTGTTAAAGCCTTGTACGTAAATATATTACGTTGAAGCCTTGTCTAGGGTCATTTAAAATATTAAACTACACCACCGTAGGACCAGAAACATTAATTCACTAAAAGCGCTAAACAGCTGGACAATACTTTTCAAGAAGGACAGAAAAATTCACCTTTATAAAAATATACACTATAATATCAGTAACAACATACATATTTACACAACATAAAACCTGCCTTCACCACATTTCACAAAACTCACTACATTTCACATCTCGCACACAAAAAACCCTCACCAGTACACTGTTACTAGTTATTTAAAGTTAGACCTTATGAAAATAGCGAGTCTCCATGACCCCCACCCTTCTGCCGGCCTAATTTAGCCAGCAGGCCCAAAAAAACTCTATTTTTGTACTCTCCAAATCTTAAACAGACCCCACATAAATACCAGGGCCATAGTATTACCGTATGAGTACAGTCATAATCCTACACCCTAAACAACACTCAGCATAACTTTATAACACTTCACTCCAAACACAGCCTTCTCGACACTGCCTCACCTCTCTCTCTCTCTCTCTCTCTCTCTCTCTCTCTCTCTCTCTCTCTCTCTCTCTCTCTCTCTCTCTTCTCTTCTCTTCTCTTCTCTTCTTCTCTCTCTCTTCTCCTCTCCTCTTCTTTTCTCTTCTCCTCTCTCTCCTCTCTCTCCTCTCCTCTTCTCTTCTCTTCTCCTCTCTCTCCTCTCTCTCCTCTCCTCTTCTCTCTCTCTCCTCTCTCTCCTCTCTCTCCTCTCCTCTTCTCTCTCTCTCCTCTCTCTCCTCTCCTCTTCTCTCTCCTCTCCTCTTCTCTCTCTCTCCTCTCTCTCCTCCTTCTCTCTCCTCTCTCTCCTCTCCTCTTCTCTCTCTTCTCTCTCTCTCCTCTTCTCTCTCTCTCTCTCTCTCTCTCTCTCTCTCTCTCTCTCTCTCTCTCTCTCTCTCTCTCTCTCTCTCTCTCTCTCTCTCTCTCTCGCCTGGACATTCAACTTCCCAGGTTTAAAACACGTCCGTTTGCTGTTGAATACGAAGTGGGTATGTTTTTTTTTAAATTTATACATGGAACTACTATTTTTATATTTCTCAACAGTGTAGTATCCTACATAATAATTGACAAGAACGTTTCGCCTGCGCTGCAGGCTTCATCATTCCAATATAGACATAAATCACACTCCTGGAGACATCAGCGTTTGTGGAAGACGAAGTAGACGAGATGGGAAGATAGTCTGATGTAATCAGCCCATCACTCTAGGTGATGGGCTGATTACATCCCACTACTCTCCACCTCGTTTACTTTGTCTTTCACCAACCTGATGTCTGTGATTCAACTCTGTATTCGACTAATGAAACCTACAGCGCAAGTTATATGTTTCGTCAGTATAGTTTCCTAGTGTTTGCACATCTGTCTTGCTTATTAAAGGTAGTGTCTCCAAAGTCATGTAAAAAGGTTGTAGATGAATGGTTCAGAGAACCGACGAGTTGGTAAATTAGACACATATGCAACACTTGGGTATCTTTATTGAGGAAACGTTTCGCCACACAGTGGCTTCATCAGTCCATACAAAGGAGAAACGTGAAGAATATGAGGAGTTTGAGGTGGTCAGTCCCTCAACCTTGAGTCGATGTTGTCAGTCCATCAATCTTGAAGAGAATACAGCATATGTGCGAAGAGGAAGCTTATATACTGTAGACAGGAGAGGTGCAGCAGTCGTAGGAAGTGTCACATTTGACCAATGTGGAAGTAGGTCGTGCCCAAGGGTTAGGCAAGCGAAGAATTCTCTGTTCTTCACGTTTCTGCTTTGTATGGACTGATGAAGCCACTGTGTGGCGAAACGTTTTCTCAATAAAGATACCCAAGTGTTGCATATGTGTCTAATTTATCATCATGTAAAAAGGAAATGAGCTGAGATTTTTCCAGGCTGGTTATATCTCGAGAAATATTAATAACACGAGTGTAAACAAATTACAGAACGGGTGGAGCTTGAACCCATGACAAGCCAATCCTAAAACAACAGGTCAGTGTGTTATCGACTGGACCACACCTGCGTAATAAGACATGAAGCTAGGTATATTTCTATATACTATAGGGATATTAGCATAGGGTAACAGTTGTTTGAATCTTATTAGGCCGGTATGGTCCTGCGAGTTTTAAGATTCCCTTGCATTGTGTTCTTTGATTCGATTTTCTATTCTTGTGTTACAAGTCTTTGACTGAATATCTGCGCTGGTTCTCTACCATGGAGAAGAGTGAATGTGAAGGTTTCAAGAGGTTAATGAGTGATTCCAACTGATGGAATACCTTGCCGACGAGCATGCAACACAAACCAATAAAGTTGGTCATTTAAATGGATTTGCAGAGATTCCTCAGACCTGGAATGTTGTGTTGCCAGGCGAGTTTTCGTTAAATACTGCAATCAAGCCCCACAATACAGCACACGCTGCGATCAGTACACCCAGATACACCACATATCTCCCTATATGTTTAGTGATAAACCATACCACGGGTGGGGTTAGAACCCGCGATCAGAAAGTCTCAAAACTCCAGACCGTCGCGGGTTCTAACCCCACCCGTGGTATGGTTTGTTTCCAATCGTGTCATTACGATTTCGTGAGTAATGTTTAGTGATAAACAGGTAAACAGTTAGGATACATACAAATGAGAAACCAAACAACTTAGGTGGACAGAAACCCGGCAGTGATTACCTGACGATCCAGCCTCTACTTCTCTCATTGTTAAATGATTAAAGAAAGCTTAAAGCATAGAAAAACGCAGCACAGTTCAACACATTTGATAAATGTGTGATGGTTGTGGACCAGTGGTCGCTGCAGAAGTGCACCAATGACAAGAAACATAATATAAGAACATAATAAGGAAGGAACACTGCTGCAGGTCTACTGGCCCATGCAAGGCAAGTCCAATTCTCCCACCGACTTAAGCCAATGCCTTGACCTAGTCAGGTCAGGCACATTCACTACAGGGAGGAGCACGGCATCTGACCTAGTAGCTCAAGCTAGTCAGGTCCAACTCACACCCACGCACACCCATTCATGTATTTATCCAACTTATTTTTAAAACTACACAACGTCTTCGCTTCTTTGACGGTACTCTGGAGTTTGTTCCACTCATCCCCCCTTCTCTCTCTCTATCTCTCTCTCTCTCTCTCTCTCTCTCTCTCTCTCTCTCTCTCTCTCTCTCTCTCTCTCTCTCTCTCTCTCTCTCTCCTATCTTCTCTCTTTGTCTCTTTCTGAAAACTGCGACCAAGAAGTATACTCTGAGTCAGTGTAGTGTTGTCAGAGCTGTGACTTCATTAACGAGGAAGTATACTGTCAGTGTAGTGTTGTCAGAGCTGTGACATCATTAACGAGGAAGTATACTGTCAGTGTAGTGTTGTCAGAGCTGTGACTTTATTAACGAGGAAATATACTGTCAGTGTAGTGTTGTCAGAGCTGTGACTTTATTAACGAGGAAGTATACTGTCAGTGTTGTCAGAGCTGTGACATTAACGAGGAAGTATACTGTCAGTGTTGTCAGAGCTGTGACATCATTAACGAGGAAGTATACTGTCAGTGTTGTCAGAGCTGTGACTTTATTAACGAGGAAGTATACTGTCAGTGTAGTGTTGTCAGAGAGGTGACTTTATTAACGAGGAAGTATACTGTCAGTCAGTGTAGTGTTGTCAGAGCTGTGACTTCATTAACGAGGAAGTATACTGTCAGTGTAGTGTTGTCAGAGCTGTTACTTCATTAACGAGGAAGTATACTGTCAGTGTAGTGTTGTCAGAGCTGTGACTTCATTAACGAGGAAGTATACTGTCAGTGTAGTGTTGTCAGAGTGGTGACTTCATTAACGAGGAAGTATACTGTCAGTGTAGTGTTGTCAGAGCTGTGACTTTATTAACGAGGAAGTATACTGTCAGTGTAGTGTTGTCAGAGCTGTGACTTCATTAACGAGGAAGTATACTGTCAGTGTAGTGTTGTCAGAGCTGTGACTTTATTAACGAGGAAATATACTGTCAGTGTAGTGTTGTCAGAGCTGTGACTTTATTAACGAGGAAGTATACTGTCAGTGTTGTCAGAGCTGTGACATTAACGAGGAAGTATACTGTCAGTGTTGTCAGAGCTGTGACTTCATTAACGAGGAAGTATACTGTCAGTGTAGTGTCAGAGAGGTGACTTTATTACCGAGGAAGTATACTGTCAGTCAGTGTAGTGTTGTCAGAGCTGTGACTTCATTAACGAGGAAGTATACTGTCAGTGTAGTGTTGTCAGAGCTGTTACTTCATTAACGAGGAAGTATACTGTCAGTGTAGTGTTGTCAGAGCTGTGACTACATTAACGAGGAAGTATACTGTCAGTGTAGTGTTGTCAGAGCGGTGACTTCATTAACGAGGAAGTATACTGTCAGTGTAGTGTTGTCAGAGCTGTGACTTCATTAACGAGGAAGTATACTGTCAGTGTAGTGTTGTCAGAGCTGTTACTTCATTAACGAGGAAGTATACTGTCAGTGTAGTGTTGTCAGAGCTGTGACTACATTAACGAGGAAGTATACTGTCAGTGTAGTGTTGTCAGAGCGGTGACTTCATTAACGAGGAAGTATACTGTCAGTGTAGTGTTGTCAGAGCTGTGACTTTATTAACGAGGAAGTATACTGTCAGTCAGTGTAGTGTTGTCAGAGCTGTGACTTCATTAACGAGGAAGTATACTGTCAGTGTAGTGTTGTCAGAGCGGTGACTTCATTAACGAGGAAGTATACTGTCAGTGTAGTGTTGTCAGAGCTGTGACTTTATTACCGAGGAAGTATACTGTCAGTCAGTGTAGTGTTGTCAGAGCTGTGACTTCATTAACGAGGAAGTATACTGTCAGTGTAGTGTTGTCAGAGCTGTGGCATCATTAACGAGGAAGTATACTGTCAGTGTAGTGTTGTCAGAGCTGTGACTTTATTAACGAGGAAATATACTGTCAGTGTACTGTTGTCAGAGCTGTGACTTTATTAACGAGGAAGTATACTGTCAGTGTTGTCAGAGCTGTGACATTAACGAGGAAGTATACTGTCAGTGTTGTCAGAGCTGTGACTTCATTAACGAGGAAGTATACTGTCAGTGTAGTGTTGTCAGAGAGGTGACTTTATTAACGAGGAAGTATACTGTCAGTCAGTGTAGTGTTGTCAGAGCTGTGACTTCATTAACGAGGAAGTATACTGTCAGTGTAGTGTTGTCAGAGCTGTTACTTCATTAACGAGGAAGTATACTGTCAGTGTAGTGTTGTCAGAGCTGTGACTTCATTAACGAGGAAGTATACTGTCAGTGTAGTGTTGTCAGAGCGGTGACTTCATTAACGAAGAAGTATACTGTCAGTGTAGTGTTGTCAGAGCTGTGACTTTATTAACGAGGAAGTATACTGTCAGTCAGTGTAGTGTTGTCAGTGCTGTGACTTCATTAACGAGGAAGTATACTGTCAGTGTAGTGTTGTCAGAGCTGTGACTTCATTACGAGGAAGTATACTGTCAGTGTAGTGTTGTCAGAGCTGTGACTTCATTAACGAGGAAGTATACTGTCAGTGTAGTGTTGTCAGAGCTGTGACTTCATTAACGAGGAAGTATACTGTCAGTGTAGTGTTGTCAGAGCTGTGAATTCATTAACGAGGAAGTATACTGTCAGTGTAGTGTTCTCACAGCTGTGACTTCATTAACGAGGAAGTATACTGTCAGTGTAGTGTTCTCACAGATGTGACTTCATTAACGAGGAAGTATACTGTCAGTGTAGTGTTCTCACAGCTGTGACTTCATTAACGAGGAAGTATACTGTCAGTGTAGTGTTCTCACAGCTGTGACTTCATTAACGAGGAAGTATACTGTCAGTGTAGTGTTCTCACAGCTGACTTCATTAACGAGGAAGTTACTGTCAGTGTAGTGTTCTTACAGCTGTGACTTCATTACGAGGAAGTATACTGTCAGTGTAGTGTTCTCACAGCTGTGACTTCATTAACGAGGAAGTATACTGTCAGTGTAGTGTTCTCACAGCTGTGACTTCATTAACGAGGAAGTATACTGTCAGTGTAGTGTTCTCACAGCTGTGACATCATTAACGAGGAAGTATACTGTCAGTGTAGTGTTCTCACAGCTGTGACATCATTAACGAGGACGAGGGTCGCCTGGAAACAATTTTTCTGAGTTTTTTTCTTACTTGAGGAAGTAGTTAATATTTATTCTTCTTCACTGTCATTAGCAGGACAGACAACCCACAACATAATGGAAGGCTTCTCCATAGAGTGCCTGGGGTGAGGCTTCTCCATAGAGTGCCTGGGGTGAGGCTTCTCCATAGAGTGCCTGGGGTGAGGCTTCTCCATAGAGTGCCTGGGGTGAGGCTTCTCCATAGAGTGCCTGGGGTGAGGCTTCTCCATAGAGTGCCTGGGGTGAGGCTTCTCCATAGAGTGCCTGGGGTGAGGCTTCTCCATAGAGTGCCTGGGTGAGGCTTCTCCATAGAGTGCCTGGGGTGAGGCTTCTCCATAGAGTGCCTGGGTGAGGCTTCTCCATAGAGTGCCTGGGTGAGGCTTCTCCATAGAGTGCCTGGGGTGAGGCTTCTCCATAGAGTGCCTGGTGAGGCTTCTCCATAGAGTGCCTGGGTGAGGCTTCTCCATAGAGTGCCTGGGGTGAGGCTTCTCCATAGAGTGCCTGGGGTGAGGCTTCTCCATAGAGTGCCTGGGGTGAGGCTTCTCCATAGAGTGCCTGGGGTGAGGCTTCTCCATAGAGTGCCTGGGGTGAGGCTTCTCCATAGAGTGCCTGGGGTGAGGCTTCTCCATAGAGTGCCTGGGTGAGGCTTCTCCATAGAGTGCCTGGGTGAGGCTTCTCCATAGAGTGCCTGGGTGAGGCTTCTCCATAGAGTGCCTGGGTGAGGCTTCTCCATAGAGTGCCTGGGGTGAGGCTTCTCCATAGAGTGCCTGGGTGAGGCTTCTCCATAGAGTGCCTGGTGAGGCTTCTCCATAGAGTGCCTGGGGTGAGGCTTCTCCATAGAGTGCCTGGTGAGGCTTCTCCATAGAGTGCCTGGGGTGAGGCTTCTCCATAGAGTGCCGGGGGTGAGGCTTCTCCATAGAGTGCCGGGGGTGAGGCTTCTCCATAGAGTGCCGGGGGTGAGGCTTCTCCATAGAGTGCCGGGGGTGAGGCTTCTCCATAGGGTGCCGGGTGAGGCTTCTCCATGAGTGCCGTGAGGCTTCTCCATAGGTGCCGGGTGAGGCTTCCATAGGGTGCCGGGGGTGAGGCTTCTCCATAGGGTGCCGGGGGTGAGGCTTCTCCATAGAGTGCCGGGGGTAAGAGCAAGGTTGGTGCCTGACAGGACGTGTGAGAAGTCAAGACACAGTTTAATCGGAGATGCAGAGAGGCCAAATGAAGTGCAAAAAAGAACACGGAAAAGTACAGAACACAGTGGATGACTGAGAATAAGTGAAGAAGCAGAATAGCGTGGATTGACAACCCATGAATTAGAAGAGGATGGGTCGATTTCATATTCTTCCACTGTAGGGAAAAATTTGACACTGTACCCCAACCAGAAATTGACACAGATAAAACCCAACAGTGGATGAAGAAATACCTAATGAACATAAGACAAAGGGTTATGGTAAGGATAAATGTTTCAGGATTGGATAAGAGTAAAAAGGATCAGTTCTAGAACCTTTACTCTTCTTAAAATATGTAAGTGTCCTGACAGAAATGTTTCCTTGCTTGCTGATGACGTAAAACTAATGAGAAGAATACAAATGAAAGAGGATAGAGACAGGCTACAGGTATATCTGGACAAACTGCAAGAATCAATATCAAAATGGCATACAGTACCGACAGGTTGGTAAGTAAGACACACAAGGATTCTTCAGTCGAGTACAGAAAGAAGGAAGGAGCAGTATAGATGTGAAAACGATGTAATCAGTCCATCACCCTTGAAGACGTAGATTTGAGGTTGTCAGTCCCTCCCCCTGGATATAAGTTCTGTTCCATAGTCTGAAACAATGTGAAACAGAACTCATCTCCAGGCTGAGGGACTGACCACCTCAAATCTACGTCTTCAAGGGTGATGGACTGATTACATCGTCTTCACATCTCTACTGCTCCTGCCTTCTTTCTGTACTCGACTGAAGAAGCCTTATGTGTAGGCGAAACGTTTCGGAATAAAGATGCCTAACTGTTGCCTATGTGTCTTACTTATCAGACTGCAAGAATGGTCAAATAAATAGTTACTGGAGGTCAACCCAAGTAAGTGCAAGGGTCATGAAAACTAGGAATTGAGTGAGACGACCAGACATGCACGCAAATATCGCTCAAAGAGTGAATATCACACTCAACATATTGCCAGAGACATATAATTTACATAGCATCTGCAGCATTTACGAGAACAACTAATCACAAAACTGCCTTCACTAGCCTCAATACAGAATCTTTTTGGAATCTACATATGTTAGGCCTGGAAAAATAAACCCAAAAAGCAGTATAATGTTTATTTTTTCATTGTGTCAGTATTTTATACCATTTATTTCCATATGTTAGGCCTATCGTGGAGTATGCAGTACCAGCAGTGATCCCCTGCCTGATCAAGCATGTACATAAACCAGAAAGACCCCAAAGGTTGGCACAAGACTAATCTCAAAGCTGAAGGAATTGAGTGATGAAGAGAGAATAAAGGAACTGAACCTGACCACTTGAGAAGCGAAAAGGATTAGGAAAAACATTATTACAACATACAAAGTATTCAAAGGCTATGGTAGATCAGAGAGGAACAGAGGAACAAACGTTCCTCAAGTGAGAGGCATAGGAGTGAAGGGTCATAGAGTTGAGCTAAAGATAAAGAGACGTAAAGAAATATTTCTTCAGTCTCAGGATGGTAAATGAAATAAGCAAGATGATGTAGTAGAAGCAAACTCAGTACTCAGTTCAAGGATAGGTATGACAGAGCCCTCCAGGCCAAGAACCAATAATGACCGAGACTGTAGTTTAAATGGAGTGGGTCAGGAGCTGAGGCTCGACCCAAGTAAACAACTCGTTGAGTACACACACTCAAGAACCGAAAATCGACCCCTACTACAACATGTAGTTAGGTATAGGTGAGTACACACACACACACACACACACACACACACACACACACACACACACACACACACACACACACACACACACACACACACACACACACACACACACACCTTCAATCATAAACTTACTTCTTCACTTCTAATTACGTCACATAATCCAGCACATGAATTTCTCCTCAACTCCATCCACCAATGTACCCCCACCCCATTACCCCTATCTCCTCCCTCACGCCCCTCCCCACTTATCCTCCCCCACATGCCCTCTCCTACACCCCCTCTCCACATTCCCTCCTAACACACCCTCCCCACTCTTCCTTCGCAAACTCCTTGCGCTCCCTCCCTGCACACCCACCCCACACTCCCTCCCCACTATCTTACAATCCCTTCCCTCCCCTAAAGTCCCTAACTACCCCACCACACTCCCTACCCACCCCTCTCACTCACCACCCACAATCCCTTCCCCACGTCCCCTCACTTTCTCCTCCACCCCATTTCCACACTCCCCCACACCCCTACACTCTTCCCCAATAACACGATTTACAAAGCAGAAGATAATGGAAAAATATAATTAACTTGATCTTGGTAAACAGGAAGAGAAGAAAAGAGAAGAAATTTACTGTTATCAGGAAACATTCAAGTGTGTGTCTTGATCCTCCCAGTGTTCGTCAGGAAACATTCAAGTGTGTGTCTTGATCCTCCCAGTGTTCGTCAGGAAACATTCAAGTGTGTGTCTTGATCCTCCCAGTGTTCGTCAGGAAACATTCAAGTATGTGTCTTGATCCTCCCAGTGTTCGTCAGGAAACATTCAAGTATGTGTCTTGATCCTCCCAGTGTTCGTCAGGAAACATTCAAGTGTGTGTCTTGATCCTCCCAGTGTTCGTCAGGAAACATTCAAGTATGTGTCTTGATCCTCCAAGTGTTTGTCAGGAAACATTCAAGTATGTGTCTTGATCCTCCAAGTGTTTGTCAGGAAACATTCAAGTATGTGTCTTGATCCTCCAAGTGTTTGTCAGGAAACATTCAAGTATGTGTCTTGATCCTCCAAGTGTTTGTCAGGAAACATTCAAGTATGTGTCCTGACACATATACTCATGTATATGTGTCAGGATCCTCTCAGTCTGTCAAGTAAATATTCATTTAATTTGCAAATGTCGAGAGAGCAAAATTATTCCTAAAGAATTATGTTGATTAATATTGTATATACATACTGTGACTGTCTTAATAATGAGGAAGGTGACAAAATGTAATGACAAGTGACACAGTATAATGATATGTGACAGTGTTATGACAAGTGACACAGTATAATGACATGTGACACAGTATAATGATATGTGACAGTGTTATGACAAGTGACACAGTATAATGACATGTGACACAGTATAATGATATGTGACAGTGTTATGACAAGTGACACAGTATAATGACATGTGACACAGTATAATGACATGTGACAGTATAATGACATGTGACTCAGTATAATGACATGTGAAACAGTATAATGACATGTGACACAGTATGACATGTGACAGTGTAATGACATGTGACAGTGTAATGGCATGAGCCACAGTGTAATGACATGTGATACAGTGTAATGACATGTGACACAGTGTAATGACATGTGACACAGTGTAATGACATGTGACAGTGTAATGACATGTGACACAGTGTAATGACATGTGACACAGTGTAATGACATGTGACACAGTGTAATGACATGTGACACAGTGTAATGACATGTGACACAGTGTAATGACTGTTGACAGTGTAATGACCGTTGACACAATGTAATGACACCAGACACAATATAATGACACTTAAATAACAAAAAAGGCACAATACCGTGACTGGAACAATACACACACAACCCGCACATATAAAAGAGAGGAGCTTACGACGACGTTTCGGCCCGACTTGGACCATTTACAAAGTCACACTAACACACAGAACAGGTGTGTACACACCCATGCGGGCCGCCAGCTTCATTGCAGTGCTCCTTTCCTAGTATATGACTGACTCCACTACCTCTACCACCACTTCCACTACTACCTCCATTATTACCCCACTCTCTTGTACCCTCCCCTGTCTGCCTGTCTATATATACTCCTTCCACCTGTTCTGTGTGTTCGTGTGACTTTGTAAATGGTCCAAGTCGGACCGAAACGTCGTCGTAAGCTCCTCTCTTTTATATGTGCGGGTTGTGTGTGTAATGACACTTGATACAATACAATGACACGTGTCACAGTATAATTACAGGTGATACAATATTTTGACACGTGACAAGTACAATGACAGGTGACACAATATAATGACATTTGACACGATATAATGACAAGTGACACATAATGATAGGTGACACAATACAATTACAGGAGACTCAATATAATAACAAGTGACACAATATAATGACAGATGACACAGTATAATGACAGGGCCAAAATATAGTGTCACGTTTCACAGTATAACACTACAATGACTGGCGTCACAATATACTGATGAATGACACAGTATAATGACATGCTTTGCAGTACAATGACATGTAATACAACGTGACACAGTATAATATCATGTGACAGAGCATAATGACTAGGACAGAGTATAATGACGTGTGATAGTATAATTATAAGTCAGACAGTAGAATAACAAATAACACTGAATGATGATAGACGACACTATGTAAGAACGCATGACACAGCATAATGAGAGATGACAGTATAATGACGGATGATTTTGTTTAATGACAGGTGATACATAATTATTATGGATGACACAGAATTGCTTCTGACAGAGTGTAATGACAGGTGACAGTGTATAATGCCAGGTGACACAGTATAATGCCAGATGACACAATATAATGACTGTTGACAACATAATGCCAGATAACACAATATAATGCAAGGTGACACAGTACAATGCAAACTGACACAGTATAACGACAGGTGACACAGTATGATGCCAGGTGAAGCACTGTAAAGATAGGAGACACAGTATAATGTCAGGTGTCACAGTATAATGACAGGTGTCACAGTATAATGACAGGTCACACTGTATGATGCCAGGTGACACAGTATAATGCTAGGTGGCACTCTGTAATTCCTAGCGGCACAGCATAATGCCAGGTGACAATATAATGACAGCACAGCATAATGACAGGTGACATAGTATAATGACATGATACAATATCATGACAGGTGATACAGTATAATGACAGGTGACATAGTATAATGACATGATACAATATCATGACAGGTGATACAGTATAATGACAGGTGACACAGTATAATGATAATTGATACAGTGAAATGACATGATATAGTATATGACAGGTGACACATAATGTTGCCAGGCGACACACTATAATGATAGGATACACAGTATAACGCCAGGTGACAATATAATGCAAGATTATAAGTAAAATGACAGGTAACACAGTATAACGACAGATGACACAATATAATGACAGGTGACACAGTATAACGACAGGTGACACAGTATAATGCCAGGTGACACAGTATAATGCCAGGCGACACAGTATAATGCCAGGCGACACAGTATAATGCCAGGCGACACAGTATAATGCCACTCGACACAGTATAATGCCAGGCGACACAGTATAATGCCAGGCGACACAGTATAATGCCAGGTGACACAGTATAATGCCAGGTGACACAGTATAATGCCAGGTGACACAGTATAATGCCAGGTGACACAGTATAATGCCAGGTGACACAGTATAATGCCAGGTGACACAGTATAATGCCAGGTGACACAGTATAATGCCAGGTGACACAGTATAATGACAGGTGACACAGTATAATGACAGGTGACACAGTATAATGACAGGTGACACAGTATAATGACAGGTGACACAGTATAATGACAGGTGACACAGTATAATGACAGGTGACACAGTATAATGACAGGTGACACAGTATAATGACAAGTGACACAGTATAATGATATGTGACAGTGTT
The DNA here is from genome assembly GCA_009830355.1 of Cherax destructor. Classification (NCBI taxonomy): domain Eukaryota; kingdom Metazoa; phylum Arthropoda; class Malacostraca; order Decapoda; family Parastacidae; genus Cherax; species Cherax destructor. The sequence continues at coordinate 175,415 of WNWK01002724.1, forward strand.
ATGACAAGTGACACAGTATAATGACATGTGACACAGTATAATGATATGTGACAGTGTTATGACAAGTGACACAGTATAATGACATGTGACACAGTATAATGATATGTGACAGTGTTATGACAAGTGACACAGTATAATGACATGTGACACAGTATAATGACATGTGACAGTATAATGACATGTGACTCAGTATAATGACATGTGAAACAGTATAATGACATGTGACACAGTATGACATGTGACAGTGTAATGACATGTGACAGTGTAATGGCATGAGCCACAGTGTAATGACATGTGATACAGTGTAATGACATGTGACACAGTGTAATGACATGTGACACAGTGTAATGACATGTGACAGTGTAATGACATGTGACACAGTGTAATGACATGTGACACAGTGTAATGACATGTGACACAGTGTAATGACATGTGACACAGTGTAATGACATGTGACACAGTGTAATGACTGTTGACAGTGTAATGACCGTTGACACAATGTAATGACACAAGACACAATATAATGACACTTAAATAACAAAAAAGGCACAATACCGTGACTGGAACAATACACACACAACCCGCACATATAAAAGAGAGGAGCTTACGACGACGTTTCGGCCCGACTTGGACCATTTACAAAGTCACACTAACACACAGAACAGGTGTGTACACACCCATGCGGGCCGCCAGCTTCATTGCAGTGCTCCTTTCCTAGTATATGACTGACTCCACTACCTCTACCACCACTTCCACTACTACCTCCATTATTACCCCACTCTCTTGTACCCTCCCCTGTCTGCCTGTCTATATATACTCCTTCCACCTGTTCTGTGTGTTAGTGTGACTTTGTAAATGGTCCAAGTCGGACCGAAACGTCGTCGTAAGCTCCTCTCTTTTATATGTGCGGGTTGTGTGTGTAATGACACTTGATACAATACAATGACACGTGTCACAGTATAATTACAGGTGATACAATATTTTGACACGTGACAAGTACAATGACAGGTGACACAATATAATGACATTTGACACGATATAATGACAAGTGACACATAATGATAGGTGACACAATACAATTACAGGAGACTCAATATAATAACAAGTGACACAATATAATGACAGATGACACAGTATAATGACAGGGGCCAAAATATAGTGTCACGTTTCACAGTATAACACTACAATGACTGGCGTCACAATATACTGATGAATGACACAGTATAATGACATGCTTTGCAGTACAATGACATGTAATACAACGTGACACAGTATAATATCATGTGACAGAGCATAATGACTAGGGACAGAGTATAATGACGTGTGATAGTATAATTATAAGTCAGACAGTAGAATAACAAATAACACTGAATGATGATAGACGACACTATGTAAGAACGCATGACACAGCATAATGAGAGATGACAGTATAATGACGGATGATTTTGTTTAATGACAGGTGATACATAATTATTATGGATGACACAGAATTGCTTCTGACAGAGTGTAATGACAGGTGACAGTGTATAATGCCAGGTGACACAGTATAATGCCAGATGACACAATATAATGACTGTTGACAACATAATGCCAGATAACACAATATAATGCAAGGTGACACAGTACAATGCAAACTGACACAGTATAACGACAGGTGACACAGTATGATGCCAGGTGAAGCACTGTAAAGATAGGAGACACAGTATAATGTCAGGTGTCACAGTATAATGACAGGTGTCACAGTATAATGACAGGTCACACTGTATGATGCCAGGTGACACAGTATAATGCTAGGTGGCACTCTGTAATTCCTAGCGGCACAGCATAATGCCAGGTGACAATATAATGACAGCACAGCATAATGACAGGTGACATAGTATAATGACATGATACAATATCATGACAGGTGATACAGTATAATGACAGGTGACATAGTATAATGACATGATACAATATCATGACAGGTGATACAGTATAATGACAGGTGACATAGTATAATGACATGATACAATATCATGACAGGTGATACAGTATAATGACAGGTGACACAGTATAATGATAATTGATACAGTGAAATGACATGATATAGTATATGACAGGTGACACATAATGTTGCCAGGCGACACACTATAATGATAGGATACACAGTATAACGCCAGGTGACAATATAATGCAAGATTATAAGTAAAATGACAGGTAACACAGTATAACGACAGATGACACAATATAATGACAGGTGACACAGTATAACGACAGGTGACACAGTATAATGCCAGGTGACACAGTATAATGCCAGGCGACACAGTATAATGCCAGGCGACACAGTATAATGCCAGGCGACACAGTATAATGCCACTGACACAGTATAATGCCAGGCGACACAGTATAATGCCAGGCGACACAGTATAATGCCAGGTGACACAGTATAATGCCAGGTGACACAGTATAATGCCAGGTGACACAGTATAATGCCAGGTGACACAGTATAATGCCAGGTGACACAGTATAATGCCAGGTGACACAGTATAATGCCAGGTGACACAGTATAATGCCACTCGACACAGTATAATGCCAGGCGACACAGTATAATGCCAGGCGACACAGTATAATGCCAGGTGACACAGTATAATGCCAGGTGACACAGTATATTGCCAGGTGACACAGTATAATGCCAGGTGACACAGTATAATGCCAGGTGACACAGTATAATGCCAGGTGACACAGTATAATGACAGGTGACACAGTATAATGACAGGTGACACAGTATAATGACAGGTGACACAGTATAATGACAGGTGACACAGTATAATGACAGGTGACACAGTATAATGACAGGTGACACAGTATAATGACAGGTGACACAGTATAATGACAGGTGACACAGTATAATGACGGGTGACACAGTATAATGACGGGTGACACAGTATAATGACGGGTGACACAGTACAATGACGGGTGACACAGTACAATGACGGGTGACACAGTACAATGACGGGTGACACAGTACAATGACGGGTGACACAGTACAATGACGGGTGACACAGTACAATGACGGGTGACACAGTACAATGACGGGTGACACAGTACAATGACGGGTGACACAGTACAATGACGGGTGACACAGTACAATGACGGGTGACACAGTACAATGACGGGTGACACAGTACAATGACAGGTGACACAATATACTGAGAGGTGATACAGTATAACGACAGGTGACACATTATAATGATAATAGACACAGTACAAAGCCTGATTACACAGTATAATGACGGGTGACACAGTATAATGACGGGTGACACAGTATAATGACAGGTGACACAATATACTGAGAGGTGATACAGTATAACGACAGGTGACACATTATAATGATAGGAGACACAATACAAAGTCTGGTTACACAGTATAATGACAGGTTACACAATATAATGCCAAGTGACAGTATGACAGGTGAGACAATGTTTACCTGGAGAGAGTTCCGGGGGTCAACGCCCCAGCGGCCCGGTCTGTGACCAGGCCTCATGGTGGATCAGAGCCTGATCAACTAGGCTGTTACTGCTGGCCGCACGCAGTCCAACGTACGAACCACAGCCTGGCTGGTCAGGTACCGACTTTAGGTGCCAGTCCAGTGCCTGCTTGAAGACAGCCAGGGGTCTATTGGTAATCCCCCTTATGTAAGCTGGGAGGCAGTTGAACAGTCTTGGGCCCCTGACACTTATTGTGTTGTCTCTCAACTTGCTAGTGGCACCCCTGCTTTTCATTGGGGGGATGTTGCATCGTCTGCCGAGTCTTTTGCTTTCGTAGGGAGTGATTTTCGTGTGCAAGTTTGGTACTAATCCCTCTAGGATTTTCCAAGTGTATATAATAATGTATCTCTTCCGCCTGTGTTCTAGGGAGTACAGGTTTAGGAATTTCAAGCGTTCCCAGTAATTGAGGTGGCTTATCGCAGTAATGCGTGCCGTGAAGGTTCTCTGCACATTTTCTAGGTCAGCAATTTCACCCGCCTTGAAAGGTGCAGTTAGTGTGCACCAATATTCCAGCCTAGATAGAAGAAGCGACCTGAAAAGTGTCATCATGGGCTTGGCATCCCTGGTTTTGAAGGTTCTCATTATCCATCCTGTCATTTTTCTAGCAGATGCAATTGCTACAGTGTTATGGTTCTTGAAGGCGAGATCCTCTGACATGATCACTCCCAGGTCTTTGACATTAGTTTTTCGCTCTATTGTGTGGTTTGGAATTTGTTTCATACTCCGACGAAATTTTAAATTCCTCACGTTTTCCATATCTGAGTAATTGAAATTTCTCATCATTGAACTTCATATTGTTTTCTGCAGCCCATTTAAAAATTTGGTTGAGGTCTGCTTGGAGTCTTGCAGTGTCTTCAATGGTGGACACTGTCATGCAGATTCGGGTAATGACAAGTGACACACTATAATAATAGGAGACACAGTATAATGCCAGGCGACACAGTATAATGCCAGGCGACACAGTATAATGACAGGTGTCACAGCATAATGCCAGGCGACATAGTATAATGACAGGTGACACAATATAATGACAGGTGTTACAGTATAATGACAGATGAAACAATATAATGACAGGGGACACAGTATAATGACAGGTGACACAGTTTGATGCCAAGTGACACACTATAATGATAGGAAACAGTATGATGCCAGGTGAAACAATATGACAGGTGGTATAGTATAATGAAGGGTGGTATAGTATAATGACAGGTGATATAGTATAATGACAGGTGATATAGTATAATGACAGGTGATATAGTATAATGACAGTTGATATAGTATAATGACAGGTGACACAGTATAATGACAGGTGATATAGTATAATGACAGGAGACACAGTATAATGACAGGTGATATATGATACTTGACACATAATAATGACGAGTTATACAGTATGACAGATGACACTGTATAATTAAGGGTTACTTAGTTTAATGATGATTACAGTGTATAATGACTGGTGACACAGTATAGCGATATGTCATTTTAAATTTTTGACGGGACACACAGTATAATGACAGGTTTCACAGCGTAATGACGTGTTTCATAGAATAATGACGATTAACACAGCATACTTACAGTATAATGACGGTTGATGCAGAATAATCATGGGCGACACATTATGATGACATGTGTCACAGTATGATGATAGGTGAAAGTGTATATTGTCGGGTGACAGTATAATGCAATGTGACACTGTATTTTTGGGATTTTACAATTTGAAAAATGACAAGCAGTCATAACCAAGAACATGTTGGTTCTCCCTTACAATGAAAAACCTTCTTGAAAAAACTTCTTTAAGAATTTTAAAATCATATTTGTATTTAAAAATCTTGATACAGCAAAAAGAAATATGTAAGGACATAAGAAAGAAGGAACACTGTAGCAGGCCTACTGGCCCATGCGAGGCAGGTCCAGTTCACCCACCGGCTTAAGCCAATGGCTTAAGGTAGTCAGGTCAGGTCCCATTCACTAAGGAAGGAGCAAGGCATAAGACCTAGTAGCACAAGCTAGTCAGGTCCAACTCACACCCACCCACACCCACTCATGTATTTATCTAACCTATTTTTAAAACTACACAACGTTTTAGCTTCTATGACGGTACTCGGGAGTTTGTTCCACTCATCCACAACTCTATTACCAAACCAGTGCTTTCCTATATCCTTCCTGAATCTGAATTTTTCCAACTTAAAACCATTGCTGCGAGTCCTGTCAATATGATTACAACAAGATATATATAGCATTAAAACTGGACAAGAGTTTAACCTATTCGGCACGACATAGTATATACAATGTCGTGCTGAATAGGTAAAACTGGTCAATTAACAAGAACTCAATTAAAATTAAGTCATTTCTAAAATTTTCTCTTATACGTTTAAAGATAAATATTTTTTCATTTATGTTAATGTAAAAATTAATAATTTTGAACAAAAAGAACCTTAGAAAACTTACCTAACCTTATTATAATAAGCGTAATTTAATTTAGCCTGATCCAACTAAACATATTTTAGATAAGTTTACAATAATTTAATAATAAACAAACTCAATAAAATATATTTTTTTTCGTTAGGTTCAGAATGATTCTTGCGAAATAACTGCATACACAAATTTTCGTTTGCTTTATTCGGCAAGAATAGCATTATTATTTAAGCCAAAAGAAGCAGTGTTGAGATGAAGAGCATAATATATGTAAGACATAATAAACGTTGAAGCTACGCAGATTTTCACATTTTTTTTTTTTTAGGAGAAAGTTATATTGTTTTAAAATACTCGTAAACATTAATTCTTTTTAAAAATTCGAAAGAAAAAGTCATAGAACAATGAAAGCAAAACTAAAAGTATCAATTCTAACTTTCTGCTGCAATACCGTATATAGATGAACGTTAAAAAAATATCAAGATCAGTAGAGAACTCAGAGTGATGGTCAGTGCTTCACTGTAAGCTGACACCACCCAGGTCACTGTCAGTTGTGATTGTCAGTGCTTCACTGTAAGCTGACATCACCCAGGTCACTGTCAGTGGTGGTGGTCAGTGCTTCACTGTAAGCTGACACCACCCAGGTCACTGTCAGTGGTGATGGTCAGTGCTTCACTGTAAGCTGACACCACCCAAGTCACTGTCAGTGGTGATGGTCAGAGCTTCACTGTAAGCTGACACCACCCAGGTCACTGTCAGTGGTGAGGGTCAGAAACTTCACTGTAAGCTGACACCACCCAGGTCACTGTCAGTTGTGATTGTCAGATCTTCACTGTAAGCTGACATCACCCAGGTCACTGTCAGTTGTGATGGTCAGAGCTTCACTGTAAGCTGACACCACCCAGGTCACTGTCAGTGGTGGTGGTCAGTGCTTCACTGTAAGCTGACACCACCCAGGTCACTGTCAGTGGTGATCAGAGCTTCACTGTAAGCTGACACCACCCAAGTCACTGTCAGTGGTGATGGTCAGAGCTTCACTGTAAGCTGACACCACCCAGGTCACTGTCAGTGGTGAGGGTCAGAACTTCACTGTAAGCTGACACCACCCAGGTCACTGTCAGTGGTGATGGTCAGTGCTTCACTG
>WNWK01002724.1:187500-197068 GCA_009830355.1 Cherax destructor
CTGTTATACACGCCTGATCCTCTAGCTTCTGCACTAATCTCTTGTGAGGAACTGTGTCGAAGGCCTTCCTGCAGTCCAAGAAAATGCAATCAACCCACCCCTCACTCTCGTGTCTTACTTCTGTTACTGTGTCATAGAACTCCAGAAGGTTTGTGACACAGGATTTGCCTTCCATGAATCCGTGCTGGTTGTCGTTTATAATGTTGTTCCGTTCTAGGTGCTCCACCACTCTCCTCCTGATAATCTTCTCCATGACTTTGCACACTATACACGTAAGTGTCACTGGTCTATAGTTTAGTGCCTCGTTTCTGTCTCCTTTCTTAAAATGGGAACTACATTTGCCGTCTTCCATACCTCAGGTAGCTGCCCAGTTTCAAGGGATGTGTTGAATATTGTGGTTAGTGGCACACACAGCATCTCTGCTCCCTCTCTAAGGACCCACGGGGAGATGTCCGGTCCCACCGCCTTTGAGGTATCAAGGTCACTTAGCAACTTCTTCACCTCCTCCTCAGTTTTGTGTATGTCATCCAACACTTGTTGGTATATTCCTTGTTAGTGTCCCGCTCTGTTCTGTCTTCCCAGAGTCCTTCCTGTCTCCACTGTAAACACTTCATTAAATCTCGTGTTGAGCTCCTCACATACCTCTTGATCGTTTCTTGTGAGTTCCCCACCTTTTTTTCCTCAGTCTGATCACCTGGTCTTTGACTGTTGTCTTCCTCCTAATGTGACTAAACAGCAGTTTCGGGTTAGACTTGATTTTCGATGCTATGTCATTTTCGTACTGTCGCTGGGCCTCCCTCCTTATTTGTGCATACTGGTTTCTGGCTCTACGACTAATCTCCTTATTTTCCTGGGTCCTTTGCCTTCTGTACTTTTTCCATTCTTTACTGAACTTAGCCTTTGCCTCCCTGTACCTTCAGGTAAACCAAGGGCTCGTTCTGGACTTCCCATTATTTCTGTTGCCCTTGGGAACAAACCTTTCCTCTGCTTCCTTGCATTTTCTTATGTATTCCATCATTTCGTTTACTGACATTCCTACCATGTCTCTGTCCCACTGAACCTCCTGCAGGAAGTTCCTCATTCCCGTGTAGTCTCCCCTTTTATAGTCTGGCTTTTCCCTTTCAACTCCTGTTACCCTCTCCACTTGTAACTCTATGTACTCAAAGCTCAGAACCATGTGGTCATTGGCTCCCAGAGACCTCTCATATGTGATGTCCTCAATGTCTGAGCTGCTCAGGGTGAACACGAGGTCCAGTCTTGCTGGTTCGTCCTCTCCTCTCTCTCTCTCTCTCTGGTAGTGTCCCTGACGTGTTGATGCATGAGGTTTTCCAGTACCACATCCATCATCTTGGCTCTCCATGTTTCTGGACCCCCATGTGGCTCCAGATTTTCCCAATCGATTTCCCTGTGGTTGAAATCGCCCATAGCCAGTAATTTTGCTCTGATTGAGTGAGCTCTTCTTGCCACCTCACCCAGTGTGTCCACCATTGCTCTGTTGCTCTCTTCATATTCCTCTCTTGGCCTCCTGCAGTTCTGTGGTGGGTTATACATCACTGCAATGACTACCTTATGTTCCCCAGACTGAATTGTACCTACTATGTAATCCCTTTCACCAATCACGTCCACGCCTTCCATTTCCTCAAATCTCCATCGGTTTCTTACGAGCAGTGCAACCCCTCCCCCCCGTCTGCTCCTTCTATCTTTCCTAAGGATCTGATTTCCCGGTGGGAAGATTGCGTCTGTTATTGCCTCAGTGAGTTTTGTTTCTGTGACTGCTATGATGTATGTGTGTGTGTGTGTGTGTGTGTATTCACCTATATGTACTCATCTTTATGTGGTTGCAGGGGTCGATTCATAGCTCCTGGCCCCGCCTCTTCCCTGGTCGATGCTAAGTTTCTCCCTGCTCCATGAGCTTTATCATACCTCTTCTTAAAGCTATGTATGGAACTTGCTTCCACTACTTCACTCTCCAGATTATGCCACTTCGTAACAACTCTAAGGCTAAAGAAATACTTCCTAACATCCCTATGACTCATTTGAGTTTTCAGCTTTCAATTGTGGCCCCTTGTTCCTGTATCCCATCTCTGAAACATTCGAACCCTGTCCACCTTGTCAGTTCCTCTCAGTATTTTATACGTCGTTATCATATCGTCCCTATCCCTCATATCCTCTAGTGTCATCAGGTTGAGTTACTTTAGCCTCTCTTCATAAAACATACCCCTCAGTTCCGGGACTAATCTTGTTGCAATTTTTTGCACTTTCTCTAATTTCGTGACGTGTTTGACTAGGTGAGGGTTCCATACTGGTGCTGCATACTCCAGTATAGACCTGACGTACACGGTGTAGTGTAGTGAATGACTCCTTACTTAGATGTCGAAAAGCTATTCTTATGTTTGCCTGGCGCCCATATGCTGCAGAGGTTATTGTGTGTGTGTGTGTATTTCTACTCATAAATGACTGCTGTATTTACACAGCAACATCTTTGGGACGTTAATACTGGCTACAGCTTAGACAGATGTAAGGAATCAGAGAGACAAGTGTAAGGCGTGCAAGAGACAGGTGTAAGGAGAACAGCGCAAGAGTGCCAGAAACAGATGTCAGAAGTACAGAAACCAAGTGTAAAGAGAGAGTGCAGTAGTGCCAGAAACAAGTATAAAAGGTGTTAGAGACAGCTGTAAAGAGTGTCGAAGACAGGTTTAAAGAGAACAGTGCTAGTGGATACAAACAGGTGTGTTAGTAACACTTGTCGCTGGTGAAAACATGAGGGGCGAGACAGAGGGTTATCAAGCCTCTGTTGTCTGTCTAAATATGGCTCCGACGTGTTGTTTGCTCACCCTGACCAACCAATCAAAAAAACAAAAAAAAGGCAAGGGGAAATACTGGGCCCCTGTGGGACGTCCCTCTGTGTAAGTGAAGGAATAAGAATAACGTTGGTTTTATTACGCTGTTTTATATCTACCACGTTTGGGACCATCTTCTTTTCCCCATCCTTTACCTATCCTCCTCCTCCTCCTCTTGCTGCTTTGTCCACTAAGTTTTATCTTTCTCTGAAGTTCTTTTGTGGTGATGAAAGCGGTTATGTTTTGCATTTTAAGTGGATTTAAGTTTACGTTATGTTCTTGTTACACCTGCTGCTTCATAAACACGCAAGAAAACAGGTACATCTTGCTAATTCTGCTTACACGTAGCTCACACTATTTATACATATACAAGTATGTGTATACACACCCATCTAAATTTTCTGATTTTCTTAAAAGTTGTTCTTATTTATTTCCTAAATATGCATGAGGAAGTGGAAAAGAATCTTTCCTCCGTAAGCCATGCGTGTGGCAAGAGGCTCTAAGAGATCGTGTCATCAGTTGTATTTGTTTTCCTCTGTGGTCTTCATGATCGTTTATTTTAGTCTCTACTCGTAGGTCATCCCTAAGCTTTCGGGACCAGCCTAATGGCGACTCTTTGAAGCAGCTCTAATTTCTTGCTGGATTAAATGTTGGATCAAAATTAGTACTGCGCATTCTATAATAATTCTGTCATAATTCGTAGGCAGAATCTTGAATGAGTCTTCATTAAGGATTCTGAAGACTGATGTCTGGTTTCCTAGGCGCTCGTATGCCGCCGATACTATCAAGAAATATTCTAGGTTCAGTGGTTACCCCTCTGATTATGTCGACTCTAGTTTTTTCCGTCTAGATTTACATTTGCTGGAGGATGAATTTCAGAAGATATGTCTAATAATCCTTGTAATCTTTCAACGTAATCTTGCAGGCTTTTCCCGTCATCTATATAATTCAATATTCTCATTGGCTTAAAAACACGTACGAAGAACGAAAACAGGACCTAATATCTTACTAGTAAAAGAAACAACAATGGTCTTATCTGACCATCAATCTCGGTCTGGTTAACCTTAAATGTTCTTTGATCCATTCTGACACCTTTCTCCATATTCTTGTCCGTTACTCTATATTACACTACTGACTGTCACAAGTCAGGGAAAATGCAGTCTACTCAGCTTTGTTCTTGCGTTATCTCTGTCACTCTCACAGAACTCCACTTGATCAGTAAGACACGACTTTCTTGATGTTCCTTGTTTGTCTGTTACTTATTATTTGTTATTCTGCGACTAAATTAATCTACATGTCTTCTTCCATGGGGAAGTAGAACAGAACATTTCCTCCGTAAGTCATGCGTGTCGTAAGAGGCTACTAAAATTCCGGGAGCAAAGGGTTAGTAACCCCTTCTCCTGTATTAATTACTAAATTTAAAAAGAGAATTTCTTTTTTTTTTTAGGTCACCCCGCCTCGGTGGGATACGGCCGGTTTGTTAAAAAAAACTTATTCATTAACTTATACACTATGCCTGTCATGGATGCATTTCTGTTCCTCTTGGTGTAGTTGCATAGTTTCCAGTGACCAGTTGACAGTTGTTGATAGTTGTTCATAGAACTCATCTCTTACTTTTTTTATAATTCATGGAAATATATTATCAGTTCCATTGTTTTTTCATCCCATTTGACTCGATAGTTTCTCCAGTTTTTTCCCCTGATGTGAGGATGTTTTCCTGTCCTGGGAAACTTTCTTTGGGATCCCCTTTTGATTGAATCGTCTGTTCTTTGTATTATAGAACTCCTTGTTCTTCTCATTCAGTTCATCCTATTCTTTTTAACCATTTAACTTGGTCTTGTTCGATTCATTGTTTCTGCTCTGGTTATGTGCAACAATTTCGGTTCTGTTTTAAATTTTAGCTTTATACAGTTCTCAACTGCAAGAAACACCACAGTCAAGAATAAAGTTTCTTGTGACATTTCGCTCATTGTAGCTTTATCATTGTAACAGAGTGAAACGTTGTTACAATGAAAGTTGGTTTTCAAAATGAGTATTTTCCTTCACTATATTTGGTGCTGCTCTAATTGCATTCCTTTCAATCTCAAACTGTCTCAATATATTTGCATCATCAATCATTCTCTTAACCTGTGAGTGTGGGATTGAAGCCAGATAAAAGTTTTGCAATCTGGCAGAATTTTGCAGCCATTACTTTGTGTCTCTTAAATATCAAGTCGGAGGCAAACATTTCAAACATTCATTCAGACTGAGCTATATAATTCACACGGGTTTAGCGCTTCACATGTGGAATGAAATACGTCATCTGATGAACCACCTCACACTGGTCCAACAGTGTGAGGTGGTTCAAAAGAATGGTTACTGGTCCAGCAGTGTGAGGTGGTTCATTTTACTGGTCCAGCAGTGTGAGGTGGTTCATTTACGGGGTCCATCAGTGTCATAGTTCATCAGAAGGGTTTAAATGATCCAGCAATGAGTGCTGGTTTATCAGGATAGTCACTGGTCCAGCAGTGTTTGCTGGTTCATCAGGATAGTCACTGGTCCAGCAGTGTTTGCTGGTTCATCAGGATAGTCACTGGTCCAGCAGTGTTGCTGGTTCATCAGGATAGTCACTGGCCCAGCGTGTTTGCTGGTTCATCAGGATAGTCACTGGTCCAGCAGTGTTTGCTGGTTCATCAGGATATCTGGTCCAGCAGTGTTTGCTGGTTCATCGGGATATCACTGGTCCAGCAGTGTTTGGTTCATCAGGAAAAAGTCACTGGTCCAGCAGTGTCTGCTGGTTCATCAGGATAGTCACTGGTCCAGCAGGTTTGCTGGTTCATCAGGATAGTCACTGGTCCAGCAGTGTTTGCTGGTTCATCAGGATATCACTGGTCCAGCAGTGTTTGCGGGTTCATCGGATAGTCACTGGTCCAGCAGTGTTTGCTGGTTCATCGGGATAATCACGGGTCCAGCAGTGTCTGCTGGTTCATCAGGATAGTCACTGGCCCAGCAGTGTTGCTGGTTCATCAGATAGTCACTGGTCCAGCAGATTGTGGTTTTTGGGAAAATGGTGAATCTTACCATACAATAGTCTTAAAAAACCACTGATCAGAAACTGGTCTGAGATTAACGGGGGGAGGAGGATCGAGCCTCCAGAGCCTTGCATTAAAACACTCATAAAGTTTACCGCTTCCTAGAAAACTACTTACACTGCTTGGTCTTGGTAAAGTAACAAGCAACGTAAGTTAAACGTGGCAGTGCAGCTCCGTAGAATAGTTCGTCTTATTCGCACTTCTCTAAGAACTGTTGTTTCTATTCTCTTTTTCTTTTTATTATTTTTTTTTTCTTTTATTCTATTTTTTCTTTTTTTTCTTTTTTTTTTATCTTCTGCCTCTTTTTTTTTTTTTCTTTTTTTTTTTTTTTTTTATCTTCTGCCTCTTCTTCTTAAATTATTATTATTATTATTATTATTATTATTATTATTATTATTATTATTATTATTATTATTTAATTTTACTTTTATTATTATTAATTTTATTTTTATTATTAATTTTATTTTTTTTATTTATTAATTTTATTTTATCAATATTATTATTAATTTTATTATTTATTATTATTTATATTAGTAGTAGTATCAAAAGAGCTAAACCTGCAAATTCTTTAGAATAGCTGTGGCACTGAAGGTAATCCAGTTTGATCCGAGGAAGGGGAGTTAGTTGCAACTCTTACGACCCTTTAAAGGGCCCATCTCTGGTATGAATGCTGGACCACGAACCCTAAAGGACCCATCTCTGGTATCAATGCTGGACCACGAATCCTAAAGGACCCATCTCTGGTATCAGTGCTGGACCACGAACCCTTAAGGACCCATCTCTGGTATTAATGCTGGACCACAAACCCTTAAGGACCCATCTCTGGTATCAATGCTGGGCCACGAACCCTTAAGGACCCATCTCTGGATCAGTGCTGGACCACGAACCCTAAAGGACCCATCTCTGGTATCAATGCTGGACCACGAACCCTTAAGGACCCATCTCTGGTATCAATGCTGGACCACGAACCCCCTTTAAAGGGCCCATCTCTGGTATCAATGCTGGACCACGAACCCCCTTTAAAGGGCCCATCTCTTTGGGATCATGCTGGACCACGAACCCTTGGACCCATCTCTGGTATCAATGCTGGACCACGAACCCCAAGGACCCATCTCTGGTATCAATGCTGGACCACGAACCCTTAAGGACCCATCTCTGGTATCAATGCTGGGGCCACGAACCCTAAGGACCCATCTCTGGTATCAATGCTGGACCACGAACCTTAAGGACCCATCTCTGGTATCAATGCTGGACCACGAACCCTTAAGGACCCATCTCTGGTATCAATGCTGGACCACGAACCCTTAAGGACCCATCTCTGGTATTAATGCTGGACCACAAACCCTAAGGACCCATCTCTTTGGGATCAATGCTGGACCACGAACCATTAAGGACCCATCTCTGGTATTAATGCTGGACCACAAACCCTTAAGGACCCATCTCTGGTATCAGTGCTGGACCACACGAGGACCGCTTGGTTCACTGAAGGCAGGACGCACATTACCTAAACTATCTTATTTTGGAACAACGTTTCTATCCGTGACTAAAGCTTTATAAAGTCACACTTTGTCAAGCTTTACCTACAGCAAAATGTTGTTCCAATAAAAGCTTTTTTTCAGCTTTTGTTTATGCACTGTCTTATTCAAGACATTTTCACAATAATATCTAGTTACATTTCCTTAGAGCTATTAATATTTTCTCTCGGATCTGATTTGTTATTATTTACAATGTTTACAAAAGCTATTAGAAATAAATTATGCAATGTCCTTCCAACAGTTTTAATATAGATCTAATATTAAGCGCATAGACAATTTTATTATCGAGGGGGAAAGCCGCAGCAAACGTGAACTAGAAATATTAGTGTTTGCAACACTAGAAGCTTCAACTAGCGACCTACATGAGCTCATTGTTAATAGGTTTGTCAAAGACAATCACCTGACTCAGGTCTCCCCCTCATGATGACTCTCTCAACAAGAGTTTCTTGTATTTCCTCTTTCTTTGATGTTAATAGTTTTATATTGTCAGGGATTATCTTCGTATTATCTTCTCCGTTAGTGTTGAGAGTGGCTTCTGCGTAGTGTTGAAGTGGCTTCTGCGTAGTGTTGAGAGTGGCTTCTGCGTAGTGTTGAGAATGGCTTCTGCATAGTGTTGAGAGTGGCTTCTGCGAGTGTTGAGAGTGGCTTTTGCGTAGTGTTGGGGGCTTCTGGTAGTGTTGGAGTGGCTTCTGCGTAGTGTTGAGAGTGGCTTCGCGGGTTGAGAGTGGCTTCTGCGTAGTGTTGAGAGGGCTTCTGCGAAGGGGGAGTGGCTTCTGCGAAGTGGAGAGGGCTTCTGCGTAGTGTTGAGAGGGCTTCGCGTAGTGTTGAAGTGGCTTCGCGTAGTGTTGGGGGTTCTGCGTAGTGTTGGGAAATGGCTTCTGCGTAGTGTTGGGTGGCTTCTGCGTAGTGTTGAGAGTGGCTTCTGCGTAGTGTTGAAGTGGCTTCGCGTGGTTGAAGTGGCCCGCGGGGTTGAGAGTGGCTTTGCGGGGTTGAGAGTGGCTTCTGCGTAGTGTTGGGGTGGCTTTGCGTAGTGTTGGGTGGCTTCTGCGTAGTGTTGGGGTGGCTTTCTAGTGTTGAGAGTGGCTTCGCAGTGTTGAAGTGGCTTCTGCGTAGTGTTGAGAGTGGCTTCTGCGTAGTGTTGAGAGTGGCTTTGCGTAGTGTTGGAGGGCTTCTGCAGTGTTGGAGTGGCTTCTGCGTGTGTTGAGAGTGGCTTCTGCGTAGTGTTGAGAGTGGCTTCTGCGTAGTGTTGAGAGTGGCTTCTGCGTAGGGTTAGAGTGGCTTTCAGTGTTGAGATGGCTTTTGCGTAGTGTTGAGAGTGGCTTCTGCGTAGTGTTGAGAGTGGCTTCTGCGTAGTGTTGGGTGGCTTCTGCGTAGTGTTTAAGTGGCTTCTGCGTAGTGTTGAGAGGGCTTTCAAGTTTTGGAGAGGGTTTTGCGAAGTGTGGAGAGTGGCTTCTGCGTAGTGTGGAGGGTTTGGGAGTGGGAATGGCTTCTGCGTAGTGTGGAAGTGGCTTCTGCGTAGTGTAATGGCTTCTGCGTAGTGTTGAGAGGGCTTCTGCGTAGTGTTGAGAGTGGCTTGCGTAGGTTGGGGTGGCTTCGGTAGTGTTGGGGGTGGCTTTGGTAGTGTTGAGAGTGGCTTCTGGGAGTGTTGAGAGTGGCTTCTGCGTAGTGTTGAGAGTGGCTTCTGCGTAGTGTTGAGAGTGGCTTCTGCGTAGTGTTGGGGTGGCTTCTGCGTAGTGTTGGGTGGCTTCTGCGTAGTGTTGGGGTGGCTTCTGCGTAGTGTGGGAGTGGCTTTGCGTAGTGTGGGAGTGGCTTTGCGTGTGTGGGGAGGGCTTCTGCGTAGTGTGGAGAGTGGCTTTGCGTAGTGTGGGAGTGGCTTCTGCGTTTAGTACTGAAAGTATCTTCTGCGTAGAATGGCAAATGTAGTTACAATTTTAAGAAAGGGACACACACGAGGCAATAAACTACTGACTTGTATAGTATGCAAAGTCATGGAGAAGATCATCAGGGGGAGAATGGTGGAGCACCACCACCAGACGGTTTGGGGAAGGAAAATCCATGTCGAAACCTACGGGGTTTTATGACAAGGTAACGGAATAAGACACGCGAGAGAGGGGGGATAGAC
>WNWK01002725.1:0-187500 GCA_009830355.1 Cherax destructor
GGGCCTATCTTGTCCCTAATCTTACTTCTGTATACCTGAAAGAACCCTTTTGGGTTAGTCTTCGAATCTCTTGCGACCTTAGCCTCATAATCCCTTTTTGTTTTTCTTATTCCTTTTTTTATTTCTCTCTTTAATTGAAAATATTGATTTCTTATCTGTCCATCCCCTCTTTTGATACGCCTATATATGCCTCTCTTTTGACCAATGAGATGTTTTAATCTATTGTTCATCCATTTAGGATCATTTTTGTTAGATCTAATTTCCCTACTTGGAACAAAAGTTGTCTGGGCAGCTAGAACTACGCTCTGGAAAACGTCATATTGGCAACCAAAACCACCTACCTGACCCATAGTCAGGTCATCCCAATTTAGCCCTCCTAGGTAATTTCTCAGCCCCATGAAGTCGGCTAAGCGAAAGTCTGGAACAGAGACTTGATTGCAGTTACCTTCGTAATTCCATGATATATTGAAACTAAGTGATTTGTGATCGCTTTCCCCAAGCTCTTCATTAACCTCAAGATTATTAATTAGTGATTCTTTGTTGGCAAGAACCAAATCAAGCAAGTTGCTACCTCTAGTTGGTTCTGTCACAAACTGTTTTAAAAAAACAATCCTGAACCGTGTCGTGTCAAGAAAGTCACTAGACTCAAGATTACCTGTCACATTGTTCCAATCAATTTGTCTAAAGTTAAAATCTACCATTAACACAACATTTTCATATCTAGACGCCTTATGAATTTCGTCCCATAGCAGCTTACTGCACTCCCTATCCAGGCTTGGGGGCCTGTAAATCACACCCAAAATCAATTTTTCACTACCCTCGAGAAACTGTAGCCAAACAGATTCTGTGTCCGATGTTTCTAATCTTATATCTTGTCTAACACAGCAATTTAAATTATCTCTTACATACATCGCCACTCCACCACCCTTCCTGTTGACCCTATCAGTGTAGAATAGCTTATAACCCTGTATGTTGCACTCGGAAGGCATTTCTCTATCATTCAGGTTGAACCAGGTCTCTGTTATAAAAATAATATCTATATTACCTACACTTGCAAGTAATCTTAGCTCATCCATCTTATTTCTTAGACTCCTAATATTTGTATAGTAAACCTTAAGGGAGCTAGTCACTCGTTTCCTTCTACTATCTCTCTTTGTTTGTTGATCAATTGCTTTGCCTTTACTAGCAACTTTATTTTGAATATTGTCTTTTAAACATATCCCTGAGGTATCCTGGTAGTATCTGCTGTTTCCAGGCCTAATACTACAGCCTGATTGTTTCCCACAAACACCCATGCCTCTGACTTAACTCAGGTGGACCTGACTTAACTCAGTGAAGACGTGTCTAGTGTACTCTCTGTGGACTGAACCATCTTTGCTCTGTGAAGACTTTTCTACTGGGCTTCCGTTCTTAGCTACCTGAGATTGGATGATGGCTTTCCTCGACTACGAGCAGCTATATCTCCAACTTAAGGCGGAATTAACGGAAGCTAGAAGAGAGATTCAACGTTTGAAGGGTATATGCAAGGATTATCCCCGGAACAATGTCGCCGATGATAAGACCAACGAATGGATGCTAGTCGGATCTGAAGAGACGAAGCTGAAGTTGAAGAAGGTCCAGGAGACTACTGTGAAAACCAGCAACGCTTTTTCCTTGTTATCTGACGAATGTGAAGGCATCCCAGCGAAGACCATCTCTACAAAGACCGTCGAGAACATCATGCACACCACCAGTCGAGGTAAGAACATTGTTTTAGTTGGGGATAGTCAGATTAAGTTTATGAATAGGGAATTTTGTCTTAAGGATAGGAATAGGAGGCAGAGGGTGTGTTATCCTGGGGCTGGGATGAAGGATATTGTTAGCCGTCTGGACGACATCATGAGAGGTAATGGGAGCAATCCTATTATCTGTCTCAGTGCTGGAGGCAACGATGTTGGCAGGCGTAGGAGTGAGGAGCTGATTAGCAGCTATAGGTCAGCAATAGACAGAATTAGAAAGAAGGGTGGGAACCCTGACAACTGGGACCTCTTCTATGGCAGAAATGACATGTATGCCAGGGATGGGGTTCACTTATCTAGGTCTGGGGTGGGGGCACTGGCAACTGCAGTGGAGGGAGCTGTTAGGGCTTTAAACTAGAAAAAGTTAGTGGTATGGGTTATGGGGGGAAAACAGTGAAGTCCCAGTGTAGTAATGTTATAAATTCTAGGGGAACTAGTAATAGGCAGAATAAGGTGGGTATTGGGAAGCCAGTGGCACTAGGTGACAAGAACAGCAATAGGTATAGTGGAAAACAGAAATTAACATTTTTGATACTAATAGTCGTAGTTCGAGAAATAAGATGGACGAATTGAGATTAGTTGCAAGTACGGGTAATATTGATGTTTTTGCATTAACTGAGACGTGGTTTAATATGAAAAATCGGGACATGCCTGCTGAATGTCACATTCAGGGTTTAAAATTGTTCCAAGTAGACAGAAGTATCGGGAAAGGGGGTGGGGTGGCACTCTATGTCCGTGATCATTTAAATTGTTGCATAAAAACGGGTATAAAGTCTGAAATAATGCATACAGAGTCTGTCTGGATAGAATTTTCAGAGGGGTGTGAAAAATTGATTTTAGGCGTGATATATCGTCCTCCAAACTTAAATAGGGAACAAGGGAAACTACTTTGGGAGGAAATTGTTAAGGCCACAAGGCATGATAACGTAGTGATTCTAGGGGACTTTAACTTTAGTCAGATTGATTGGAATTTCTTGACAGGTAATTTAGAATCAAACGACTTTTTAGAAGTAGTTCAGGATTGTTTTTTGAAGCAGTTTGTAACAGAACCTACAAGGGGAAATAACCTACTTTGCTTGGTTCTGGCAAACAAGGAATCCCTTGTTAATAATTTAGAAATTACAGACGAACTCGGCACGAGCGACCACAAGTCAATTACCTTTAGCATAGAATGGATGTATGAGAGTAGGGATAATTCAGTAACAGTCCCAGACTTTCGCTTAGCAGATTATAATGGGCTTAGAGAATACTTGTCAACTGTGGACTGGGGTAACGAAGAGAGCTATCAATATGACAGCTTTCTTAACACTATACAGACAGCCCAAAGAACATTTATCCCATATAAAGAAATTAGATCAAGTAGAAATGACCCAAAATGGATGAAAAATAGGCTCAAATATCTTTTAGGGCAGAAGAAAGGAATTTATAGGCGCATAAATAGAGGTCAGGGTCATCTTATAAATCAGTATACTGACATTAAGATGGACGTTAAAAAGGGTATAAGAAAAGCTAAACGGGACTATGAAAATAAAGTTGCTAGGGATTCAAAAACTAACCCAAAAAGTTTTTTCCAGGTTTATAGAACAAAAATTAGGGATAAGATAGGTCCCCTTAAAAATAACTCTGGGTATCTTACTGACAAGGAGAATGATATGTGCTCTATTTTTAATAATTATTTTCTCTCGGTTTTCACACAGGAAGACACTAATAATATCCCAGTAATTAATTTTTATAGTGGCCCTGAAGAAGATAAATTATGTAATATCACAGTCACTAGTGAAATGGTTATGAAACAAGTAGACCGACTGAAACAAAATAAATCGCCGAGTCCTGATGAGCTTTTTGCAAGGGTTCTTAAGGAATGCAAAATGGAACTCTGTGAACCAATATCTAACATTTTTAATTTATCTCTTCAAACAGGTGTAGTGTCTGATATGTGGAAGATGGCTAATGTAATTCCTATTTTTAAAGCAGGGGACAAGTCACTACTGTCAAATTACCGCCCAATAAGCCTAACCTCAATTGTTGGCAAATTACTAGAGTCAATTATAGCTGATATTATTAGAAGCCATCTAGATAACCACAATTTGATTAATGATACTCAGCATGGATTCACGACTGGCCGTTCCTGCATATCTAATTTATTAACTTTTTTTAGTAAAGCTTTTGAGGCTGTTGATCACGATAAAGAATTCGATATTGTTTATTTAGATTTTAGTAAGGCTTTTGATAGATTACCACACCAGAGACTGTTAAAGAAAGTGGCAGCTCATGGCATTGGGGAAAAAGTGCTGTCATGGATCGAGTCATGGCTCACCAATAGGAAGCAGAGAGTGTGCATAAATGGGGTTAAATCCGAGTGGGGATCTGTAACAAGCTTTGATAATTATATTTACTCATGTGCAATTCCCACTCAAATCCAATCCCTCTCACTCATGAATTTATCCATGAAGGACGGATGTTCATCTGGTAAATGTAAGATAAGTTTTCAGGTGTTTCAAAGGAGCCATTCACGGACCTATAAAGGACATATGTTAGACCCATCTTGAAGTATACAGACCCATCATGTCAAGAAACTAAAGAAGTTGCAAAGGTTTGCAACCAAATTGATCTTAAAGCCAGGAAAATTGAGCTATGAGGAGAGACTTTGGGAACTCAACCTATCGATAATTGAAACTGAATAAGCAGAATGACCATGATACCGACATATTAAATAAAAATAATCAGAAGACTTAATAAAGATGGAAAGGGACAGACTGGCAGAGAAGCTGAAAGAGAACACACGATTACACAGTTAGAAATTAAAGATGCAAGTGAGTTACAGGGAGGTCAGAAAATATTGCCTGAAACTCATGGCGATTAGAAATTGAAATAAATTGCGAGAACAAGTATTAGATACAAGTTCAATACACAGTTTTAAGAAGAGGTATGACAGTAACGAAGAGGTTTCAAGGGAGTAAACCACTACAAGTGACAAGTTAAGATGCAGGTCCAGGAGCAGAGACTCGACACCTGCAACCACAAAGAGAAAACACACACACACACACACATGCACACACACACACACACACATGACACACACACACACACACATGCACGCACACACACACACACACACACACACATTTTATTTTTATTAACACATAGGCCGTTCCCACAAAGGCAGGGTGGCCTGACAAAGAAAAAATTTCATCATCATTCACTCCATCACTGTCTTGTCAGAGGCGTGCTTACACTACAGCTACAAAACTGCAACATTAACACCCCTCCTTCAGAGTGCCGGCACTGTACTTCCCATCTCCAGGAATCAAGTCGGGACTGCCGGTTTCCCTGAAACCCTTCATAAATGTTACTTTGCCTACACTCAAACAGCACGTCAAGTCCTAAAAATCATTTGTCTCCATTCGCTCCTATCTAACACGCTCACGCACGCTTGCTAGAAGTCCAAGCCCCTCTCACACAAAACCTCCTTTTCCCCCTCCCTCCACCCATTTCTAGGCCGACCCCTACCCCGCCTTCCCTCCACTACAGATTTATACACTCTCGAAGTCATTCTATTTTGTTCCATCCTCTCTATATGTCCAAACCATCTCAATAACCCTTCCTCAGCTCTCTGGATAATAGTTTTGGTAATCCAACACCTCCTCCTAATCTCCAAACTACGGATTCTCAGCATTATATTCACACCACACATTGCCCTCAGACATGACATCTCCACTGCCTCCAGCCTTCTCCTTGGTGCAACATTTACAACCCATGTCTCACCCATACAAGAGTGTTGGTATAACTATACTCTCATACATTCCCCTCTTTGCTTTCATGGGTAAAGTTCTCTGTCTCCACAAGCTCCTCAGTGCACCACTCACCTTTTTCCCCTCGTTAATTCTATGATTCACCTCATCCTTCATATACCCATCTGCTGACACATCCACTCCCAAATATCTGAACACATTCACCTCCTCCATACTCTCTCCCTCCAATCTGATATCCGATCTTCCGTTATCTAATGTTTTTGTTATCCTCATCACCTTACTCTTTCCTATATTCACTTTTAATTTCCTTATTTTAAATACCCTACCAAACTTATCCACCAACCTCTGCAACTTCTCTTCAGAATCCCCCAAAAGCACAGTGTCATCAGCATAGAGCATCTGTGACAACTCCCGCTTTGTGTTAGATTCTTTATCTTTTAACCCCACACCTTTTGTCAACACCCGAGCATTCACTTCTCTTACAACTCCATCTATAAATATATTGAACAACACAGACATATACACAAAACACACAGACACACACACACACACACACATATATATATATATATATATATATATATATATATATATATATATAGACCTGGACAGGCTGGACACGTGGTCCAGTAACTGGCTACTCGAATTTAACCCCGCCAAATGCAAAGTCATGAAGATCGTTGAAGGGCAAAGAAGACCGCAGACAGAGTAGGCTAGGTGACCAAAGACTGCAAACCTCACTCAAGGAGAAAGATCTTGGGGTGAGTATAATACCGAGCACGTCTCCGGAAGCACGCATCAACCAGATAACTGCTGCAGCATATGGGAGCCTGGCAAACCTGAGAATAGCGTTCCGATTCCTCAATAAGGAATCGTTAAAGACACTGTACACCGTGTACGTCAGGCCCATACTAGAGTATGCAGCACCAGTTTGGAACCCACACCTGGTCAAGCACATCAAGAAATTAGAGAAAGTGCAATGGTTTCCAACAAGGCTAGTTCCAGAGCTAAGGGGAATGTCCTACGAAGAAAGGTTAAAGGAAGTAGGCCTGACGACAGTGGAGGACAGGAGGGTTAGGGGAGACATGAAACATTGTCATACAAAAAACATTGCGAGGAATTGATAAGGTGGACAGAGACAGGATGTTCCAGAGATGGGACACAAACAAGGGGTCAAGGGGTCAAAGGGATGTTAGGAAGTATTTCTTCAGTCACAGAGTTGTCAGAAAGTGGAAAAGTCTGGAAAGTGATGTAGTGGAATCAGGAACCATACATAGCTTTAAGACGAGGTATGATAAAGCTCATGGAGCAGGAAGAGAGAGAGGACATAGTAGCGATCAGTGAAGAGGCGGGGCCAGGAGCTGAGTCTCGACCCCTGCAACCACAAATAGACGAGTATAAATAGTTGATTACATACACACACACACACACACACACACTTACATATTTTGTATTTACATAAATTTAGACAAATGTATATTGTCATTAAAATTATTTATGTTGATCTTATGGACAAGATGTTATTGTAACTAATACTGGTTATGGACATACGTGGCAAGCAGCAGCTTCGTGAGTGCTCCTGTTACCGAGATGTAACCTGCAGTCTGGGTTCTCCATGAAGGTTTCTGTCAAGTTAGGGGCGTGACCTCCTTACCTGTGTTGCATCTTCGTGTCATTACCTGTTTTGTATGATGTGTGTGTGTGTGTGTGTACGAATGGCATTTGTTTTATTTATTGTTCTGGAAGCGTTGATGAGTGTTGGGCTGCCGCTCTCACTCTCTCTCTGTCATATTTAATACGTTGTTATGTGTGCAGGTGGTGTTGCTCTCCTCAGCTGATGTTTTCCCTTCCCTTCACTGTTATGGCTGTCTATGTGCTCCACATCTCTGGTCACAAGTCACTGTGTGTACTAGTAATCTTGTGGGATTTTCCTCACAAGGACATTAATAAGGATGTACTTGATTGTTTTGTGAATTGTTGCAGCATGTTCCTGTTCTAATATTTAGCTATGCAAGGCTAGGCTCTAGGTCTCCTGTGTACTGCCACAGTGGGGAAATGTGGTAGTTACATAGTCTAGCATTGTAAATGTTTTTTCTGTGGCCTCTGTTGCTGTTCCATGTTTACTCTTGATGGTCAGGGTGTTGACTACTGTTTCACAACATTGTATCTATCTTGGATAGGCTATTAAGGGTGTCGTAGGTATTTGGATAATATGAAACTAATGTTAATATTTATAGTATGTGTGCCAGGTATATTCCCACATAAGTGTGTACAACTTGTAAGGTCATTTCGCTCATTGATTTAACTTGTAAATACACATTAATGTCTAATTATATTTGAGAAGTGAAGAAGATCACTGATTTTTGAACACCCTAAACTAATTTTAATGTATTTCCTTGATGTTTGTTTTAATAATTAAAGGATTCAGGTTCAAAGGCGTGTTAGTAAAACTTTACACTATAGTGAAGTATCGGCGATCTCATTGCGATAAAGAATTAGACACGTATGCAACATATGGGTATCTTTATTAGTAGACGATTCGCTATCCACTAACTCAATTCAAATTTAAGGACATAATGGGATTACTGTAGAACTATACACGAGGTAATCGCTCCTTCAGCCTTGGAGTTGGTGAAGAGTGTCTAGATGTTACACATGAGTCTAATTTTTAATCTTGTCGGTATTGCATACCAGTCATGTACACTTCCATTACGAATCGAATACTGATGTGTCAGGATGATGCAGACAATGGTATCACTTGCAGTAAAACAAGTATATATTCGTAACATACACACACACACACACATCAATAATTCCAGGGCCGACAACTCAATTTAAGGCAGTAAAATCTTGCCTGACATATTGGGTAGGCAGCAATCCAGGTCTCCGCCTCGTGTATATTTCATGGACATCCATCTCAGAAGAAGGTTAGAGGTGGAGTTGCCACCTCAGCTTACCTATTCTCTGTACTCTTTACTTCTTACTCTCTTTTCAAAGTTTGGAAATTATATTATTCCACAGAAGCATAATTTTTATCATTTGGTAAGCAAGAGAGACAACTAATCGGAGGCCCCAAACAACTTGGTATAGATCAGATCCTGGAACGCTTCGGACTTGAACCCATAGCGAGTCTTAAGATTCGGGCAGCTGGATCAGTGTCCTAAAACTCACTGTCCTGTGAGTTTTAGGACACCCTCGCCATGGGTTCAAACCCCCACCTGTACCATGATTTGTTTGCAGTCGTGTTATTAGGATTCCGTGAGTCAGCTTCGTGTATTTCTGTACTGGGTCCTCCGCCAAGAGGCACTGCTGATCCTAGTCTCTCGGCCCTATCATATATTCCTCTGAGGAAGAAATCATAATTAAATGCGTGATTAGAAAAATTAAAAAATAATAATATTCGAAAATTGGAAATAAACCTATTTTCACTGTTGTATTTCTTCAAATTCCTCTAAAACTCTAAATCACTTCCTCATACAGCAGGTTGCAACCGGCTACAGCAACAGCATGATTAATTAAACGTAATCAATGGAGACCCGGGTAGTGGCGAGGGGCTGTGGGCCACTCTCAGAGGAGGACTTTGATAGCACGTAGCATTTTGCTCCTTGAATCAATTCCTCTGGCAATGTTTATAACCTACAGTGTAAATGGTGAGTAATTTGTTTAAAACGTGACGTGAGCAAACACTTGGACATATTAGAAAACGTTTCGGTTCCGGGACCTTGAACGAAATGTCTTATAAACAGGTCCCAGTGTTTGCTCATATGTCTTTTTAAACCAATTTGTTGGTATCCATTACCAAGGTTTATACCATGACATGGTGTTCAATACCAAGGTTTATACCATGACATGGTGTTCAATACCAAGGTTTATACCATGACATGGTGTTCAATACCAAGGTTTATACCATGACATGGTGTTCAATACCAAGGTTTATACCATGACATGGTGTTCAATACCAAGGTTTATACCATGACATGGTGTTCAATACCAAGGTTTATATCATGACATGGTGTTCAATACCAAGGTTTATACCATGACATGGTGTTCAATACCAGGTTTATACCATGACATGGTGTTCAATACCAAGGTTTATACCATGACATGGTGTTCAATACCAAGGTTTATACCATGACATGGTGTTCAATACCAAGGTTTATACCATGACATGGTGTGCAATATCGACAAATTGATAGGGAAGATAAATGGGCAACACTAGGCATCTTCACTGACAAACGTATCGCCTATGGGTGAAGGCTTCATCTGTCGAATACAGAGATGAATTACAATCCAGGAGATAATAAACAAAGTAGAGAGGTAGTGTGAGGTAATCAGTCCCTCACCATTGTTAGAAGGTAATCAGTGAGTCTGAGGGGACTGATTACCTCAAATTTCGAACAAGGCTGAGGGAATGATTTCCTCTAATATCTTCGAACAAAGCTGAGGGACTGATTACCTCATATTACCTCATCACTTAGTCTGTCTCCAAGAGACAGACGACTGATGAAGAGCACAGCACAGGAAAAACTTTTCATTATTAATGATGCCTAGTATTGCACATGTGTCACAATGCGTATGTTAAGGAACTAATCTTCTACTGTACTTTGCAGCCAGACGCTATCTCCTGTCCCTCTGTATAAGAACATAAGAACATAAGAAAGGAGGAACACTGCAGCAGGCCTGTTGGCCCATTCTAGGCAGGTCCTTCACATTCCATCCCACTAACAGAATATTTGTTCAACCTAATTTTCAATGCTACCCAAGAAATAAGCTTTGATAATTTTATTTACTCATGTGCAATTCCCACTCAAATCCAACCCCTTTCACTCATGAATTTATCCAACCTAAATTTAAAACTACCCAAGGTCCTAGCTTCAATAACCCTACTAGGCAGACTGTTCCACTCATCAACTACCCTATTTCCAAACCAATACTTTCCTATATCCTTTCTAAATCTAAACTTATCTAACTTGAATCCATTATTGCGGGTTCTCTCTTGGAGAGATACCCTCAAGACCTTATTTATATCCCCTTTGTTAATACCCATTTTCCACTTGTCTTCAATCTTTCTTCGTATGTTATTTCATTATTCGGTGAGAGCACACACACACACGGCCAGTGAAGAGGCGGTGAAAGGAGCAATGACTCGACCCCTGCAACCACAACTAGGTGAGTACAACTTGGTTAGTACACCACCGTGGAGCCCGGGAAAAAAGGAGGAGCACACCAGGAACGATCGACGGGACTGTAGAAAATGAAAGAACTAAGCTATATGCAGAGGCCCTAATAGACCACAGTGGTGCCCAGGAAAAGCTGAGAAGGGGCAATGACAGCACTGGGCACAGGGACAACAGATATAAAAAAAACTGAAGAAGGGAAAGTTGCAATGGAAGCAACTAAATCGATTCAGGGGATACAAAGGGAAATGCAGTGGGAGAATGAAAGAAAGTCAGGAGCTATGAATCGACCCCTGCAACTACAAATAGGCGAGTACAAATAGGTGAGTACAAATAGGTGAGTACAAATAGGTGAGTACAAATAGGTGAGTACATACTAGTAGCCACTTGTCAGGTCAGTCCTGCAGCCTGTCCAGGTCCACCTGTAATATTTTCCGGTTGTCACCTGTTTGTCTTCTCCTCATTAGTTTCACATCTACGAAAAGAAATACCTCTGACTCTATCCCTTCAATCATGCCATTCACGTACACAAGAAACAGTACCGGTTCTAGTAGTGATCCTTGAGGAACACCACTCCTCTCACTCGCTCATTCTGGCACCTCTTATTGAACAATCACTAGTTGTTTCCTTCTTATTAAACATTCTGCTCCTTTTGATTTTTCTCCTAGTGTTTTACTACAGTGTGTCTCACTTTAACAGTAAACTGAGCTTATTACTACACTAAGAATATAACCAGAAGAAGACCCAGTAAAGACCTTGGCCAGCATAGCTTGCAGTTAAGTATGGAGAAGTGCTATGAAGTTCAGCCTGGGACCAACGCAAAGCGGAATCAAAATCACTGATGGTGTCCTCGGACATGATGGTGTCCTCGGACATGATGGTGTCCTCGGATATGATGGTGTCCTCGGACATGATGGTGTCCTCGGACATGATGGTGTCCTCGGATATGATGGTGTCCTCGGACATGATGGTGTCCTCGGACATGATGGTGTCCTCGGACATGGAAAAAGTTTGAAAACGGCATAACTGTTCCACCGCTCACAGTTGTTTTGTTATTGTTTCTACGAGTTTCTTCCTTATTTCATCTGTTATGCTCAGTCTGTAAGAGTTTCGTTTGTACAAGTGATTATTTATATTTTTTTAAAATGTCAGTGAACATTCAACGTTTGTTCGTATAACTATATTTCACAATATCAAGTTATATTTGTTATGAGCAAGTATTGCTCTCATTTATTTACTCTTCATATTCCGTGCCTGTCTTATTCATGTTTGTTGAGTTATATCAAGGGTTATATATATATATATATATATATATATATATATATATATATATATATATATATATATATATATATATATATTTTTACTGGGAGTAAGCAGGTGCTCACATATTATATCTGTCAGTTTATATTAATCTTCTATTGATCACCGTCTGTTGTACATATAGATTATGATAGGCATTTGTACTTGGAAGGAAAGGTGGACTTATCTACCTGTCGTTGATGCGTTTTTTTCCCTATATTAATTATTAGTTAGCTGAATAACTTGAAACTAGAGGTACATCAAACGTTCTCTCTATACACTTTCACATGGTTGATAGTGTCCTCGACTCACACTCTGAAGGACCACGGTTCACTCCCCGGCACATATCTCCTTACTCCTGCTACCCCTGTTCACCTAGCAGTGTTAGTCGACTGTTATGGGTCGTATCCTGGGGGGACAAGATTTAATTACCCCATGTAGTCGGTTGGTTTTAAATGCAGTTAACCAACCAAGGAATAACGACAGATATTTACACTTAGTGATGGATGTTTCTTAAGTTATAAACATGTCGCCTATGAACGATTTGTCACACCTATTATTCTACCCTTATGCAACTTATGGTATGACTTATGACAAGACAGAGGCAGCTCACTCGAAGCACTCACACACAAATGCTAAATAATGTGTTTATGCAATGGTTTTACATTGACTTCAAATTTAACATTAAGTTAAAACGATGGAAGCTTTTGTTATTATCCACGACTCCGCCGTAACCAGCAATATTCTGTCTCACACCCGATGAGTTATGTGTCCAGGACCCATGATTCTGTCTCCTGGTTTTGTTTATATATGCAAAATATTTCTGAGTTTGCAAAAACTATTATAACCAAATCACATGAAATAGATTTGGACTCTTAACAGTTGTTAATTTCGTAGTGTTCATTTCTCTGTGTAGTGTCTCATGAAACATAAATATATGAGATTCTACAACTTTATGCAGTTCATGGAGTCGTTTCGTAGCAACGAAACGACTCCAACGAAACGAAACGGTGTTTCAGAACTATTTTAATTCATTTTCCGAAAAGGAAATAAATAATATAGAGATATAAACAAATGGAAAATCACTCTAGACATTGTTTTATAAAGTTACTCAAAAATGAAACTTGTAAATCACTAAGACTGGCTCCTCCAGCATGAGGTACGGCTGAGCCCGTGCTACCGAAGCATGGATAATATCCAGTGTGGTCCAGAGTGATTTATATAGTGTAGCAACTTTTAAAGATGGAAGGTTAGAAGCAGAAGAGTCGAGCACGTCGTTACATCCGTAGAAGAATAGGCATGAGTTCTAATGAGGAGTGCACATGCTTCAGACAGCAAACTAATGTTTTGAAGACTCAGGCAGGTGTCGAGCTGATGATTAAGAGCAAGCACAACACCCAGAATATCAGAGTCAAAAAAATTTGTCAAGATGACTTACATAACTAAGTACAACCCAGAGAATAACTTTTGGCCCCTCTCACAACACTATGGCTGAATACCGACACACACAGTAATCACCGTCATGACAAGTGGGGCACTCACACGATAGGCAGGCTTTCAAATTTAAAGACATTGGTGTGAGGAAATGAAATATAACTGTGTTATGAATTCAGGGTACCACTAAATCAAGACAGGTAGCAGCTGCGAAAAGAATAGAATAAAATTAGTCAAATGCTATAATTAGACGAAAACATACAGCAATGTTTATCATGGCTTTCAGTGAGCTAAGCAGTCAAGTACCTTAATTTGACTCGTGAAGGCAGGCAGGCAGGCAGGCAGGCAGGCAGGCAGGCAGGCAGGCAGGCAGGCAGACAGGCAGGCAGGCAGACAGACAGACAGACAGACAGACAGACAGGCAGACAGAGACAGGCAGGCAGGCAGGCAGACAGAGGCAGGCAGGCAGGCAGACAGAGACAGAGACAGGC
Source organism: Cherax destructor (assembly GCA_009830355.1). Classification (NCBI taxonomy): domain Eukaryota; kingdom Metazoa; phylum Arthropoda; class Malacostraca; order Decapoda; family Parastacidae; genus Cherax; species Cherax destructor. Next base: position 13,935 of record WNWK01002725.1, read on the forward strand.
AGGCAGGCAGGCAGGCAGGCAGGCAGGCAGGCAACAGGCAGGCAAACAGACAGGCAGGCAAACAGACAGGCAGGCAGACAGAAACATACAGACAGACAGACAGGCAGGCAGGCAGGCACGCAGGCGGGCGTTGGTATGCATACCTCGGAAACAAGCACTCCCACACTCAGCCATGTACACACTGTGATGTACGTAAAAGTTAAATTTTTCTCTTACAGGTTCTAACCCTCTTCTTAAATATTCAGTCACAAAAAAAAAAAACTTGGGAATAAACCTCTGTTTATATAAGTGGTAATAAACTATTACCTCAGGGCAGGGTAATAAACATCTTTGATCATTTATACTCTTTTTCAAATATTGTGAATTTGAAACAGTTCTTGAAAAATCAGCTGAGGCTGAAGTCAATGCCCTTACAGAAAGTTATTTTTGTTGAATTTTGCCAAATCTTAATTCCTTCTTTCAGATTATGATTCAGAATTTATTATTGAAATTGTGAAGGTTCTTTACCTAATATTGAAAGTCAATATAGTGATGGACGTATTTCTTGAGTAACTGTCTAGTAGTTACTGTCAGTAGAAAACGGCATTCAGCTGTAACTGCACCAGCTGGGACGACGATCCATTATCAGCTGTACAACGTAAATAAAACTCATTTCTTAGTTGCAGGACACATCACCCACATATTATTTCCCAACATATAAGGCGCATGTGCATATAAGACGATGTTACCAAGCAGTTGCAACTTAACGTTAATAAGCAACTGGTAAAGCGTAACCCAAAGTCTAGCCTTGACCCTGGCTTGAGCATATAAGGCGCAGGTTAATTTTCAAGACATTTTTTTTTCGGGGAGAAAAAAAAAGTGCGCCCTATTGGCCGGAAGAAATACGGTATAACTTTTGAGTATGATACATGCTTTTCGTATGAGCTTCAGTCCCACCGCCACAGTAATAATGGTAGAATTACCCACAAAATGTTAGGTAAAGGGACACATGTAACTAATGTGACATTTTATTGTGGCAACTTTTCGCTCTCCAGGAGCTTGACAAAACCACAATAAAGTGTCACATTAGTTGCATCTGTGTCCATTTACCTAACATATTCATAACAGGGAGACTATCTTAAAAACCTGCAGCTGAATTTGCCAATTATCAAAATGCTCAGGGAAAGGTAATCAAGATTTTGGCCAGGCTACAGAACATGACTACTAAATCCTGGTGTGGAAGGTGGTAGGAATAAGTCGATTCTTAAAAATGACTAGGCTATATAGAGTTCTGAAAAATATACGAGGTATATGGGACTATGTACAATGTGCACCATGACTCCTTGAAGTTTACTCATAATATTAAGGTCGAAATAGAGCGTTGAAATAGAGAACACTGGGTCGATAGACGCACAAGACGTGACAGTTTATAATAGTCTACCTTGCTCAATATTTTTTGCACTCTGGTCTAGAGGGGGAAATGCACTTATACCTGTAACGTAGTCACCGTTTCCGATCCTACTATTGTACTGATTATGCTAATTGCTTATTAATAACGATGGGAATAACTGCACATAGGTTATATTGTTAGTTAAACGGACATATGTGTAACTAATGTGACATTTTTATTTTGGCAACCTTTCCGCTCTCCAGGAGCTTTGTCAAGCGAAACGTCGCCACAATAAAAATGTCGCATTAGTTGCACATGTGTCTTTTACCTATCATATTGTCGGTAATTCTACCAACATTATTACATAGGTTAAATTATTAGTCAAAAAACCTTGATGTTTACGAAAATGTTTTTTTGCAAACCGTCCTACTTAACATTTTTCCCCAGTCCCTCACAAACTGTATTTAAATATTTTAAACTAAACATTATCCACGTTTATATCAACAATCCCGATTTTATGATGTATAGTGACTGCTCTTAAATGAGTCACTTTGTAAATTATCATTAAAACTGATGATTATTTACGATTTTTTTGGGTTGTTTCCTGCATACCACAAAAATTTTAATGTTTTGACTAAAAATCCATTATTTTACAGTCAAGATACAAAATCTCTTAGACTTGATTAAACTTCACTTTAAAACACTGCCTTTCTAAAACACCTTTTTTCAGGGAATGCCAAAATTCTCAAGTGTCAGTGTCAACAGTGCTAACATTGTCAGTGTTAACAGTGCCAACAGTGTCAACATTTAGTAAGCAATGCACTAATGACATATTGCAACATTGCTCAGGAGCTTCAGCGTAACGGCTTGAGAAAGCTCCTGGGAGCGAAACGTGCACAATAAAATGTCACATTAGGCAATTGTGTCCTTACTTAACATATTGTCGGTAATTCTACCAATATTATTACATAGTGTCAACATTGTCAACATTGTCAACATTGTTAACATTGTCAACAGTGCCAACAGTGTCAACAGTGCCGACAGTGCCAACAGTGCCAACATTGTCATTGCCAACAATATCAACAGTGCCAACAGTGTCAACATTGTCATTGCCAACAATATCAACAGTGCCAACAGTGTCAACATTGTCAACGGTGTCAACAGTGCCAATAGTGTCAAGTGTCAACAGTGCAGTGTCAACAGTGCTAACAGTGTCAACAGTACCAACACTGTCAACAGTACCAACAGTGTCAACAGTACCAACCAACAGTGTTAACTGTCAACAGTGTCAAGATTGTCAACAGTGTCAACATTGTCAACAGTGCCAACAGTACCAAGTGTCAACAGTGCCAACAGAGTCAAGAGTGCCAACAGTGTCAACAATGTCAACAGCACGAACAGTGTCAACAATACTAACAATGTCAACAGTGCCAACAGTGCCAACAGTGTCAACAGTGCCAACGTGAATCAAAATCGTTCATTCACCCGTGACCTTCGTGATGACAATATTACCACGGTTAAGGTACTATAAAAAAAAATAGTGTCTATACCTTCTACTAATTCGGATAAACGTGAGACATTCACGAGGACATGTCTTAATGCATCACGAGGACATGTCTTAATGCATCACGAGTACATGTCTCAATGCATCACGAGGACATGTCTCAATGCATCACGAGGACATGTCTCAATGCATCACGAGGACATGTCTCAATGCATCACGAGGACATGACTTAATGCATCACGAGGACATGACTTAATGCATCACGAGGACATGACTTAATGCTATCATTTTTTTTCCTTTCACTGTTCTGATAAAAAATAACATTGATTTTATCATCATCTCCTAAATCTATTTTATTTTTCAATTTCCATCTCCCGAATTACAATTTTATTTTCATTTTCTGTTTTTTTTTTGTAACTTAATGAAGCTATAACTTTCGTTATCCACCAAGGTTAAAAGACTGAATAGTACGTTCTATTAAGACAAAGGGACTGAACACTTTAAAATTAATTCTTCACGATTTTCACAGCAGTGTACTAGTCACTCCTGTGTTAGACTGCAAAAAAAAAAAAAAATTATGGCTCAGGTAAGACGTCTCAAAGAAGATACCCAGTTTGATGAGACACTTGTGCATAATAATAATAATAATAATAATAATAATAATAATAATAATAATAATAATAATAATAATAATAATAATAATAATAATAATAATAATAATAATAATAATATTTATTTCTAAAACTACATGATATAACTTATATAGACCATAGCTGACATCAGTGTTATACTATATAGAAAACCCCTGGTTATGCATAGCATTTCCCGAAACTTAGGTTAATTTTGTCCCTAGCATGCGACCCACACCAGTCTGCTAACACCCTTTCCGTGGATCGAACTGAGTGCGCTACTAACCGAGCTGGAAACGTTTGACCAGCCCGTGGCTTTTTCTGTCCACTACAGAGAAGAATGGAGGAAGATGAGAAGTGTGTGGTAATCAGTCACGAGCCGAGAAGTGGCTTATGTTCTGCAGACAGGTTAGTTGAAGAAGTGGTAGACTTACCTGTCTGCGGTATATAAGCCACTTCTCTGCTCATGACTGATGAACTGCACGCATCGACTCCATGCTGACGGACTAACCACCTCACACTCCTTCTCATCTCCCCCCATTCTTCTCTGTATTGGACTGAAGAAGCCACGAACTGGCCAAACGTTTTAGGCATAAAGATCCCCGAATGTTACCCAAGTGTCTCATTTATCAACTTTCTGTTTTCTAAATCCATTCATACAAAATACTTGACTTATTTACTAATTACCGTGACGAGGACGCCATGAGGTGCGTGGCTGATTTAGTGTAAGACTCTTAGCACAAAGTTCGTCACATCAATTCAACTACTGGCATGACTATTTCCTTACCACAAAAACGTCTCTCTAGGTCTTAACTGGAGCTGTCCCATAGTTGTGGTAGCCAAGACCGAGTGTCTTAACCACTAGACCAGGACTGCTGCAAATAAGAGTAAGTTCCTTTGATGTTCCATGCCACACAACAATGGAATATAACTTCCCGATATAGTTTCTACCTTCACTGTTGAAGATGTCCAGTCTAGTTCTCTGATTAAGGTGACCATAAAAATCACACAAACCTGTGCAGTTAAAAGGCCCTCTACTTCTAGTGGCAACTCTAGTACAACCTGGTCAAGTGGTTCTCCATATGGTATTCTTGGAGTCCTTGGTGTTCGACAATGTGGAAATGATACATGTTGTATATGTGATAAATGGTTTTGAAAACCTACAAGTTGAAAAAATGAGACACTTATGTAACATATGGGAATCTTTATTGAAGAAACGTTTCGCCACACAGTGGTTTCATCAGTCCAATACAAAGCAGAAAGGTTTAACTAGAGGAGGAGTTTGAGGTTATCAGTCCCTCAGCCTGGAATCGATGTGTTCACTTCCTACAAAAGTGATGGACTGAACACATCAATTCCTCAAACTCCTCCTCTAGTTATACCTTCCTGTTTTGTATTGGACTGATGAAGCCATTGTGCGGCGAAACGTTTCTTCAATAAAGATTCCCAATACTGCATAAGTGTTTCATTTCTTCATGTTGTATATGATATCGATTCAGGTAAAGATGGCAGTGATGGAGGATATACACTTAATTTCTTTGTGCTTAAGAAGACGAACTATATTTCACCTTCCCTAAGGCATTCCACTTTCTGATTATCAGAAGGTCGAAGAAGTATTTTCTTGGATTCCTGATACTTGTGTTTTTAAATAGTCTGTTCCCCATTCTTCCCTTTCATATACTTTGAATATCTTCATTATTTTCATGTTTTACATTCTCCTTCTATTCACCAAGGTTGCAGTAGAACAGCTCACTTGGCTGTGGGACAGTTATTGTTACAAACCTCTAGACTATCTTCACTTTCCATGTATATCCCTCATAGGCTGGTGATCAATGTTCTCGTGCATGTCATGAGAGTCCATGACGAGTGTGATCAATGTTCTCGTGCATGTCATGAGAGTCCATGACGAGTGTGATCAATTTTCCAGAAAAATATTTTCAAGTGTGCAAGATACTGAAAGGCGTAATTATCTATTTATATAAGATTGAATTTATTTATGTTGAGCTCTTGCTGGCGAGGCAGTCTTATAACTTTCTGTAGACTTGCGTTAAGTTCCGTAAAATATTGTTTCGAATTAATTTAACACACTTTACGTAGCATGAACTGGCTTCATCACTGTTAAAAAAATCTATAATTTTTCTTGTTTCCACCAATACAGTATTTCTTCAACGTTGTATAGCCACCTGGTATAGATTGATCGTCATCTAACACGAAATCAAACTGTCTTATTCATTCGTCGTTTACAGTGCCGTCTACATTTCTAAAATCTGATATGTCAGTCAGCAATGTATCTTTGAACATCTGAATGCAAGACTCACTTCTGACACAAATGTCACTGGTGAGAGAAGTCGACGAGTCTTGCCTGAGATTATTATTATTATTATTATTATGGGGAGCGCGAAACCCCTAAAGATTATACAGAGCCTATGAAGGGGGGGGGAAGGCATTCAGGTTTAATTCAGGGAATTGGAGCACAGATGCAAGTCCCTAGATCAAGAGCCCCTCACTAGCATCTAAGAATCTCCCCTGTGAGGAGCCAAGATAAATATTTATTTGCTGTCTCTGTTGTCAACAGAGGAGTCTAGTGTGTGCACCACAAGCACAGGTCCTGTACAGGACCTATGCTTTGAACCTATACAAAGGTACATGTTACAAAGACCAAACAAGTCCCTTTCTAAGTTACAGTCGTGCATGTCCCTCAGTAAGCCACGGACCTACACGTCTCTAACTCAGCCAAAGACCTGTACATCCCTTACTAACCTACAGACTGTATGCCCTTTTAATAGCCAGTGAGGTGTACGTCCTCTATCATACCTGGGACCTTTGTGTTCCACACAAGGCCAGAGGCTTCAGTTATTATCCCTTTGTATATCAATGTCCCTAACTAAGCCGGTGGTGGCTGCATAGCCCTAACGATGCTATAACGTGTTCATCCCTTAATAAACCAGAGACCTATATGTCCCTTAGTAATGCATAACCCCTGCGGGTGTTGCGCATTCCTTATATAAAATTGTAAAAATACATACATACATATATATATATATATATATATATATATATATATATATATATATATATATATATGAGCGTTTTTATGTACGCATAACGCTCATACATATATGCATACATAAGTGCAATTAAACATCCAAATATGATACATATGTGCACATAGATACACTAGCAAACATGTGCACGCACATATGCACATTCTTACATGTGTAAGCACATGTATCTACACACATATATACAAAAACATACAAGTCTAGTTGTGACTGTATTCAAAGAGAGCTTTAAGCTCTACTTAGAGCAAGAAAGAGCATGAGCTCCATATGTAGCAAGAAGCTAGATCTAATCTCTTGGTCAGCGACCGCAACTTTAAGTAGCGTCAATGTTGGAACATTGACAGACGCAACGTTGATCACTGTAGCCAAATGACGTCACAATCAAACTGGCGTCACCCGGCCAGCGTCACCAACAAACTGCCGTCACCCAGCATGCGTCACCAACAAACTGCCGTCACCCAGCATGCGTCACCAACAAACTGCCGTCACCCGGCCAGCATCTCCAACAAACTGGCGTCACCCAGCATGCGTCACCACCAAACTGACGTCACCCGGCCAGCCTCTCCAACAAACTGGCGTCACCCAGCATGCGTCACCAACAAACTGCCGTCACTGGCAATAAACTTATGAACTATCTGGTGGCAGTTCATCAGCATGTGTTTCCTCTGCTGTCTGCCGGAAACTAACATATGTACTCTCATTTGTTTGTAGTATCCGATTTGTAAATGCAGGGTTCGCGGCGCAGCTCCTGATCCTGCGAGAGAGAAAGAGAGAGAGAGAGAGGAATAGGAGGCTTTATTTGCATACCATATTCCCCAGAGTGAAAGGAAGCACTTGGCAGAGTGCCAGAAGAGTGCCAGCAGGTGTATTAAAGTGTCACAACCCGAGGAGCAAGATAAAAAGGTTCTTAGTATGCCAGAATCCCTCGCTTATCCACTACAAGGAATTCTGTCTTATGTCTTACTGGTTACTGCTGATGTAAAACTGTAGATGAAAGTTATAAAATACTGACACGATGGAAAAATAAACCCAAATGCAATATAATGCGATCCTTTATTGACTACGTTTCGCCCACACAGTAGACTATCAAGTCACAAACAGACCTGTTTATGACTTGATAAAGCCCACTGTGTGGGCGAAGCGTACTCAATAAAGGATCGAATTGTATTGCATTTGTATTTATTTTTCATGTTGTAAAACTAATGAATATAATTTAATTGCTTGAGAGAAGAAAAAAAGTTTACAATATGATCTGAGTATGATTAAAAAAAGAGAGGTAAAAAAGTGATTAATGAAAGAGAGTCTTGATTAATGCAAGATAATCATAATTGGGAAGGAAGAGTGAAGAACGAACAAGGGAAACAGAGTGGGAGGAGAGGCATTGTTGTCTCGTACGATAAGGAAGACATGGGACACGAGTCTGACCGTGTCTTATGCTTGCATTTGCCTCATTAACATGTCTTATGCTTGCATTTGCCTCATTAACATGTCTTATGCTTGCATTTGCCTCATTAACATGTCTTATGCTTGTATTTGCCTCATTAACATGTCTTATGCTTGCATTTGCCTCATTAACATGTCTTATGCTTGCATTTGCCTCATTAACATGTCTTATGCTTATATTTGCCTCATTAACATGTCTTATGCTTGCATTTGCCTCATTAACATGTCTTATGCTTGCATTTGCCTCATTAACATGTCTTATGCTTGCATTTGCCTCATTAACATGTCTTATGCTTGTATTTGCCTCATTAACATGTCTTATGCTTGCATTTGCCTCATTAACATGTCTTATGCTTGCATTTGCCTCATTAACATGTCTTATGCTTGTATTTGCCTCATTAACATGTCTTATGCTTGCATTTGCCTCATTAACATGTCTTATGCTTGCATTTGCCTCATTAACATGTCTTATGCTTGCATTTGCCTCATTGTACATAGCTGTAAATGCTGTACATAGTCTATATATGCTGTCATTTTGCTCACTCCTAAGTGGTAATGGCATTACATCAAGGAGGGCAGGACAGCGTCAATGCTTGTGGGAGTTTTCTAATGCTATAATATTCATCCTTCTGGCTGTGGGCGCTGTTGTGCCTGGGGTCACTTCCTGTATCCTGGCTGTAGACACTGTTGTGCCTGGGGTCACTTCCTGTATCCTGGCTGTGGGCGCTGTTGTGCCTGGGGTCACTTCCTGTATCCTGGCTGTGGGCGCTGTTGTGCCTGGGGTCACTTCCTGTATCCTAGCTGTGGGCGCTGTTGTGCCTGAGGTCACTTCCTGTATCCTGGCTGTAGACACTGTTGTGCCTGGGGTCACTTCCTGTATCCTGGCTGTGGGCACTGTTGTGCCTGGGGTCACTTCCTGTATCCTAGCTGTGGGCACTGTTGTGCCTGGGGTCACTTCCTGTATCCTGGCTGTGGGCACTGTTGTGCATGGGGTCACTTCCTGTATCCTGGCTGTGGGCACTGTTGTGCCTGGGGTCACTTCCTGTATCCTGGCTGTGGGCACTGTTGTGCATGGGGTCACTTCCTGTATCCTGGCTGTGGACACTGTTGTGCATGGGGTCACTTCCTGTATCCTGGCTGTGGGCACTGTTGTGCCTGGGGTCACTTCCTGTATCCTCCTCTCCCCCTCCCTCCTCAGTCACTCACTCCAGTGAAGACGGTACTCGGGGTACGTACTTGCTTGGACATCATCCTCTTTTCTGCAATTTTGCAAGCTCCTGATGATGTGTTGATTGCAACACGAAAGTCCTAGAGCTATCATTCTACTCCCCCCGTGGTTGTTTTGCATCATGTATCGCTTGGTTTGCAATTTTTTTTATTAACACATCGGCCGATTCCCTCCAAGGCAGGGTGGCCCGAAAAAAAAAAAACTTTCATCGTCATTCACTCCATCACCGTCTTGCCAGAGGGGTGCTTTACACTACAGTTATGAAACTGCAACATTAACACCCCTCCTTCAGAATGCAGACACTGTACTTCCCATCTCCAAGACTCAAGTCCGGCCTGCCAGTTTCCCTGAATCCCTTCATAAATGTTACTTTGCTCACACTCCAACAGCACGTCAAGTATTAAAAACCATTTGTCTCCATTCACTCTTATCAAATACGCTCACACATGCTTGCTGGAAGTCCAAGCCCCTCGCACACAAAACCTCCTTTACCCCCTCCCTCCAACCTTTCCTAGGCCGACCCCTACCCCGCCTTCCCTCCACTACAGATTTATACACTCTCGAAGTCATTCTGTCTCGTTCCATTCTCTCTACATGTCCGAACTACCTCAACAACCCCTCCTCAGCTCTCTGGATAATAGTTTTGGTAATCCCGCACCTCCTCCTAATTTCCAAACTCCGAATTCTCTGCATTATATTCACACCACACATTGACCTCAGACACGACATCTCCACTGCCTCCAGCCTTCTCCTCGTTGCGACATTCATCACCCATGCTTCACACCCATATAAGAGTGTTGGTATAACTATACTCTCATACATTTCCCTCTTTACTTCCATGGACAAGGTTCTTTGTCTCCACAGACTCCGAAGTGCTCCACTCACCCTTTTCCCCTCATCAATTCTATGATTCACCTCATCCTTCATAGACCCATCCGCCGACATGTCCACTCCCAAATATCTGAATACATTCACCTCCTCCATACTCTCTCCCTTCAATCTGATATCCAATCTTTCGTCACCTATTCTTTTTGTTATCCTCATCACCTTACTCTTTCCTATATTCACTTTCAATTTTCTTCTTTTACACACCCTACCAAATTCATCCACCAACCTCTGCAACTTCTCTTCAGAATCTCCGAAAAGCACAGTGTCATCAGCAAAAAGCAACTGTGACAACTCCCACTTTGTATTTGATTCTTTATCTTTTAACCCCACACCTCTTACCAAGACCCTCGCATTCACTTCTCATACAACCCCATCTATAAATATATTGAACAACCACGGTGACATCACACATCCTTGTCTAAGGCCCACTTTTGCTGAGCCTCAATATCCTCATAAAACTCTTCACTGTGATATATATATATATATATATATATATATATATATATATATATATATATATATATATATATATATATATATATATATATATATATATCACAGAATACAGAGCCTCCTCAGCACCGTCACATGAGAAAACATGTCTAGAAATTAAAGAAAGTCAACAGAATAGTTAAGAGATTATCCTGGAACAGGGAAGACTGATAAATAATTTTTTTAGGAACTAAATCTTATAAAGCTAGAAAAAATGGCAAAAAACACTAAAGATATCATGACTCAATAAGGAAAAAGATGACTGGAAAAAGAGAGCTCGTGATGCATGACTCACTAATGTCAAAGAGTAGGCAGCACCAGAGCTTACAGAAATGACCTTGAAAAAAAAGTAGAAAGATATGATCAGGACGTAGAAGATACTCAGAGATCTCGACAGGGCAAAGACAATTATTTTATGAGATGGAAGAGAAGAGAATTATCATAGATAACTAGATAAAGAAGCGAGTGGATAACTAGGACTTATAACTCGAATTCTTCGCCCTGTGATTATATTTTGCCACCGAAGCGGCTAGAGTATTGTGCACTTCATATCTATCCTATGGAGGGTAGAGCGAGGGTAGAGCAAGAGCATATGGATACACAAAAGGCCTAGGAACTAGTCCTCAAAAGAGTCCTGGAGGTGGGAAGTACAGTGCTGAAGGAGGGGTGGGAATATCTGCAGTTTTGAACTGCGGTATCAGCGCCCCTCTGGCAAGACAGTGATGGAGTGAATGATGGTGAAAGTGTTTTTTCTTTCTTGGGTCACCCTGCCTCGATAGGAGACGGCCGGTTTATTGAAAAAAAAATCTGGATTTATATTCATCCTGAGACTGGAGACGAAGTGAAACGATCTGGCAGTAGAAATTGTTGGAGCAAATCCTTTACATAGTTTGTGGAATAGGTATGGCAAAGTCCCAGAGGCCAGGAACAGCATGTGACCCTTGGTGATAAATTAAGACGCGGGGTCAAGAGCCATGACTCGAGCCCCCGTAGTTACAAGATGAATGCAAGAACAGGCAAATAGTCCTACTGGAAGTGACTTTAAATAATTCAGAAGGCAGCAGTCTGCTACTGTGACTGTTGTTGTTGCTGTTTGCTTGTGTTGCTGCTGTTGTTACTGGCGCTACTAGTAGTGCTGCTGCTGTTGTTACTGGCGCTACTAGTAGTGCTGCTGCTGTTGCTGGTATTGGTGCTGCTGTTTGCTAGTGTTGCTGCTGTTGTTACTGGCGCTACTAGTAGTGCTGCTGCTGGTATTGGTGTTGCTGTTTGCTAGTGTTGCTGCTGTTGTTGGTAATGGCGCTACTGGTAGTACTGTTGTTGCTGGTGCTTCTGGTACTGGTGCTGCTGTTTCTGGTGCCGCTGTTGCTGTTTGCTAGTGTTGCTGTTGTTGTTACTGGCGCTACTAGTAGTGCTGCTGCTGGTACTGGTGCTGCTGTTGCTGGTACTGGTGCTGCTGCTGTTGATGCTTCTGTTGCTGCTGGTACCGGTGCTGGTGCTGCTGGTACTGGTGCTGCTGCTCTTCCTGTTGCTGCTGGTACCGGTGCTGGTGCTGCTGGTACTGGTGCTGCTGCTCTTCCTGTTGCTGCTGGTACTGATGCTCCTGCTATTGCTGGTGCTGTTGATGTTACTGTTGCTGCTGGTACTAGAGCTGCTGGTGCTGTTGCTGGTGCTGCTGGCGCTGCTGGTACCTGTGCTGGTGCTGCTGGTACCGGTGTTAGTGCTGTTCTTCCTGTTGCTGCTATTGGTGGTGCTGCTGCTGTTGCTGCTGGTACTGCTATTGTTGTTGGTACTGCTGTTGTTAGTGCTGCTGCTGATTGTACTGGTATTGCTAATGTTGTTGTTGCTGTTCCTCTTGTTGCTGTTCCTCTTGTTGCTGTTCCTCTTGTTGCTGTTCCTCTTGTTGCTGTTCCTCTTGTTGCTGTTCCTCTTGTTGCTGTTCCTCTTGTTGCTGTTCCTCTTGTTGCTGTTCCTCTTGTTTCTGTTCCTCTTGTTGCTGTTCCTCTTGTTGCTGTTCCTCTTGTTGCTGTTCCTCTTGTTGCTGTTCCTCTTGTTGCTGTTCCTCTTGTTGCTGTTCCTCTTGTTGCTGTTCCTCTTGTTGCTGTTCCTCTTGTTGCTGTTCCTCTTGTTGCTGTTCCTCTTGTTGCTGTTCCTCTTGTTGCTGTTCCTCTTGTTGCTGTTCCTCTTGTTGCTGTTCCTCTTGTTGCTGTTCCTCTTGTTGCTGTTCCTCTTGTTGCTGTTCCTCTTGTTGCTGTTCCTCTTGTTGCTGTTCCTCTTGTTGCTGTTCCTCTTGTTGCTGTTCCTCTTGTTGCTGTTCCTCTTGTTGCTGTTCCTCTTGTTGCTGTTCCTCTTGTTGCTGTTCCTCTTGTTGCTGTTCCTCTTGTTGCTGTTCCTCTTGTTGCTGTTCCTCTTGTTGCTGTTCCTCTTGTTGCTGTTCCTCTTGTTGCTGTTCCTCTTGTTGCTGTTCCTCTTGTTGCTGTTCCTCTTGTTGCTGTTCCTCTTGTTGCTGCTGCTTATCATGCTGCTATTGCTGTTGCTGTGACTGTCGGTCGTCTTGCTATTAGAACTACCGTTATTGCTGCTGCTGTGACTGTTAGCAGTGTTACCGTTTCAACTGTTGCTGATGTGACTGTTGGTAATGTTACTGTTGTAGTTACTGTTCTTGTTGGTTACGGAACAGTTATAATTGCTGTTGTGACTGTTGTTGATATTAGTGTTATAGCTGCTGCTATTATGACTACTGTTAATGTTACTGTTGTAATTGTTGGCGCCGTGACTATGTGCTGTTAAAACTGTAGCTGCTGCTGTGACTGTTGATGGTATCACTGTTGTAACTACTGTTGTGACTGTTGATGGTATCACTGTTGTAACTACTGTTGTGACTGTTGATGGTACCACTGTTGTAACTACTGTTGTGACTGTTGATGGTACCACTGTTGTAACTACTGCTGTGACTGTTGATGGTACCACTGTTGTAACTACTGTTGTGACTGTTGATGATATCACTGTTGTAACTACTGTTGTGACTGTTGATGGTATCACTGTTGTAACTACTGTTGTGACTGTTGATGGTATCACTGTTGTAACTACTGTTGTGACTGTTGATGGTATCACTGTTGTAGCTACTGCTGTGACTGTTGATGGTATCACTGTTGTAACTACTGTTGTGACTGTTGATGGTATCACTGTTGTAACAACTGTTGTGACTGTTGATGGTATCACTGTTGTAACTACTGTTGTGACTGTTGATGGTATCACTGTTGTAACTACTGTTGATGGTATCACTGTTGTAACTACTGTTGTGACTGTTGATGGTATCACTGTTGTAGCTACTGCTGTGACTGTTGATGGTATCACTGTTGTAGCTACTGTTGTGACTGTTGATGGTATCACTGTTGTAGTTACTGTTGTGACTGTTGATGGTATCACTGTTGTAACTACTGTTGATGGTATCACTGTTGTAACTACTGTTGATGGTATCACTGTTGTAACTACTGTTGATGGTATCATTGTTGTAACTACTGTTGATGGTATCACTGTTGTAACTACTGTTGATGGTATCATTGTTGTAGCTACTGCTGTGACTGTTGATGGTATCACTGTTGTAGCTACTGTTGTGACTGTTGATGGTATCACTGTTGTAGTTACTGTTGTGACTGTTGATGGTATCACTGTTGTAACTACTGTTGTGACTGTTGGAAGAGTTACTGCTGTAACTCTTGCTGTGACTGTTGGTGGTATAACTGCTGTAACTCTTGCTGTGACTGTTGGTGGTATAACTGCTGTAACTCTTGCTGTGACTGTTGGTGGTATCACTGCTGTAACTCTTGCTGTGACTGTTGGTGGTATCACTGCTGTAACTCTTGCTGTGACTGTTGGTGGTATCACTGCTGTAACTCTTGCTGTGACTGTTGGAGTATAACTGCTGTAACTCTTGTTGTAACTGTTGGTGGTATAACTGTTGTAACTCTTGCTGTGACTGTTGGAGGAGTATAACTGTTGTAACTCTTGCTGTGACTGTTGGTGGTATAACTGCTGTAACTCTTGTTGTGACTGTTGGTGGTATCATTGCTGTAACTCTTGCTGTGACTTGGTGGTATCACTGCTGTAACTCTTGCTGTGACTTGGTGGTATCACTGCTGTAGCTGCTGATTCACAAATCCTGCGCAAGCTACAACAGCAAGGATCACTAAGGTGCGCACTGCAATAAGAGGACTTAAGACCTGCAGGTGTCTCACTGACGGTACACCTGACAGCTGAGAAACATGACACCAGACAGAATGCTGCTCTTCTCACCCTCGCTGTTCTGGCATTCACTAGTAAAAAATAGCAATAAAGATGAAGGACAGGAGCAGAGGCCGGGTAAACAACAGTCAGAGGCGCGCAATACAAAAACACTCGCTGTTGATCGATAAGAAATCAGAATTAAAGGTGAAGAGACGCACTGTTGAATTCCCACAGGGCAGGTAGAGTGATTGTGTGTCAGATTGTTACAGTAGTCCCCTGGGCAGGTAGATTGATTGTGTGTCAGATTGTTACAGCCCCCCCCCCCCTGGGCAGGTAGAGTGATTGTGTGTCAGATTGTTACAGTCCCCCCCTGGGCAGGTAGAGTGATTATGTCAGATTGTTACAGTCCCGAATGGGCAGGTACTGTGATTGTGTGTAAGATTGTTAGTCCCCCCGGGAAGGTACTGTGATTGTGTGTCAGATTGTTACAGTCCCCCCCGGGCAAGTACAGTGATTGTGTGTCAGATTGTAAAAGCCTCCCCGGGCAGGTTCTGATTGTGTCAGTGTGGAAGCACATAACATGGAAAGCTATAGAAATATGTAAGTTAGATATAGAAGCAAGTTAGGTTAAGACTGAGCTGTGTAGCCTGGGTCAACAGCACTGCTTGCTTGATATACTTACTATAAGAGTGCTTGCTTGATATACTTACTATAACAGTGCTTGCTTGATATACTTGCTATAACAGTGCTTGCTTGATATACTTACTATAACAGTGCTTGCTTGATATACTTACTATAACAGTGCTTGCTTGCTATACTTGCTATACAGTGCTTGCTTGATATACTTACTATAACAGTGCTTGCTTGATATACTTACTATAACAGTGCTTGCTTGTTATACTTTCTATAACAGTGCTTGCTTGCTATACTTGCTATAACTGTGCTTGCTTGCTATACTTGCTATAACTGTGCTTGCTTGCTATACTTGCTATAACTGTGCTTGCTTGATATACTTGCTATAACAGTGCTTGCTTGATATACTTACTATAACAGTGCTTGCTTGCTATACTTGCTATAACTGTGCTTGCTTGCTATACTTGCTATAACTGTGCTTGCTTGCTATACTTGCTATAACTGTGCTTGCTTGATATACTTGCTATAACAGTGCTTGCTTGATATACTTACTATAACAGTGCTTGCTTGCTATACTTGCTATAACTGTGCTTGCTTGCTATACTTTCTATAACAGTGCTTGCTTGCTTGCTATACTTGCTATAACAGTGCTTGCTTGCTATACTTGCTATAACTGTGCTTGCTTGCTATACGTATAATACAGCAGTGCTTGCTTGCTATATTTGCTATAATACAACCGAGTTTGCTTGTTGTATTTGCTATAATACAACAGTGTTTGCTTGCTGAACTTTTTAAAATACAAGAGTGCTTGCTGCTGTACTTATGACATATAATGTTATACTGTCTGCTGGATGACATGTATTGTTCTGTCTGCTGGATGACATGTATTGTTCTGTCTGCTGGATGACATGTATTGTTCTGTCTGCTGGATGACATGTATTGTTCTGTCTGCTGGATGACATGTATTGTTCTGTCTGCTGGATGACATGTATGTTCTGTCTGCTGGATGACATGTATTGTTCTGTCTGCTGGATGACATGTATTGTTCTGTCTGCTGGATGACATGTATTGTTCTGTCTGCTGGATGACATGTATTGTTCTGTCTGCTGGATTACATGTATTGTTCTGTCTGCTGGATGACATGTATTGTTCTGTCTGCTGGATGACATGTATTGTTCTGTCTGCTGGATGACATGTATTGTTCTGTCTGCTGGATGACATGTATTGTTCTGTCTGCTGGATGACATGTATTGTTCTGTCTGCTGGATGACATGTATTGTTCTGTCTGCTGGATGACATGTATTGTTCTGTCTGCTGGATGACATGTATTGTTCTGTCTGCTGGATGATATGTATTGTTCTGTCTGCTGGATGACATGTATTGTTCTGTCTGTTGGATGACATGTATTGTTCTGTCTGTTGGATGACATGTATTGTTCTACTATCTGCTGGATGACATGTATTGTTCTACTATTTGCTGGATGACATGTATTGTTCTACTATTTGCTGGATGACATGTATTGTTCTACTATCTGCTGGATGACATGTATTTTTCTACTATTTGTTGGATGACATGTATTGTTCTACTATCTGCTGGATGACATGTATTGTTCTACTATCTGCTGGATGACATGTATTGTTCTACTATCTGCTGGATGACATGTATTGTTCTACTATCTGCTGGATGACATGTATTGTTCTACTATCTGCTGGATGACATGTATTGTTCTACTATCTGCTGGATGACATGTATTGTTCTACTATCTGCTGGATGACATGTATTGTTCTACTATCTGCTGGATGACATGTATTGTTCTACTATCTGCTGGATGACATGTATTGTTCTACTATCTGCTGGATGATATGTATTGTTCTACTATCTGCTAGATGACATGTATTGTTCTACTATCTGCTGGATGACATGTATTGTTCTACTATCTGCTGGATGACATGTATTGTTCTACTATCTGCTGGATGACATGTATTGTTCTATCTGTTGGATGACATGTATTGTTCTATCTGTTGGATGACATGTATTGTTCTATATGTTGGATGACATGTATTGTTCTATCTGTTGGATGACATGTATTGTTCTATCTGTTGGATTACATGTATTGTTCTATCTGTTGGATGACATGTATTGTTCTATCTGTTGGATGACATGTATTGTTCTATCTGTTGGATGACATGTATTGTTCTATCTGTTGGATGACATGTATTGTTCTATCTGTTGGATGACATGTAATGTTCTATCTGTTGGATGACATGTATTGTTCTATATGTTGGATGACATGTATTGTTCTATCTGTTGGATGACATGTATGTTCTATCTGTTGGATGACATGTATTGTTCTATCTGTTGGATGACATGTATTGTTCTATATGTTGGATGACATGTATTGTTCTATCTGTTGGATGACATGTATGTTCTATCTGTTGGATGACATGTATTGTTCTATCTGTTGGATGACATGTATTGTTCTATCTGTTGGATGACATGTATTGTTCTATTGTTGGATGTGAGGTGTGTACTGTGCTGCATATAATGAAATTAAGTTGATTTATTGATTGGCTGCTAGTACTACTGCAAGTACTATTACTACTACTACTACAAGTACTATTACTACTACTACAAGTACTATTACTACTACTACTACAAGTACTATTACTACTACTACTACTACTACAAGTACTATTACTACTACTACTACAAGTACTATTACTACTACTACTACTACTACAAGTACTATTACTACTACTACTACTACTACAAGTACTATTACTACTACTACTACTTCTACTTTGGTTCTCCCTTCTTTCCCTCCTATCTTCTGGCCTTCCCTGTTTTTTATCTCTTAATTGTAACTTGACAATGGTCCAGAACGGACCCACATATAGTCATTAATTTACTTAGGTGCGGGAAGTGCAGGTTATTTGTTCCGGTTACGGTCTCGTAATTGCTTATTTTTGATGTTAACGACTTATTCTCTTATTAAAACACAGGAATTACCGCATTTTCTGGCATATTAGGCCTCGTTTTTCCACCACAAAAAAAAGTCTTGAAAAAATCAGCCTGCGCCTTATATGCTCAAGGTCAGGGTCAAGGCTAAAATTTGGGTTACGCTTTAGCTTTTGTTTACTAACGTTACGTTACAACTGCTTATGTCTCATGCAGTCGTGCGCTTTAATGCCGTAAAACACGATATATGTTAGCCATCTTCCACACTTGTGGCCCTACGTCAGTTAGCAATGATATATTGATATCATTATTTAGTGGTTCACTTAGTTCCATCCTGCACTTTTTAAGAACCCTTGAAAAAAATGTTTAACGGAACCTGTGGACTTATTTTGCTTTAATCGATCAATATGTATAATATCCACGTCCTTAGTGGCAGTCATATTACAGAATTTGGTTTCCTCTGGTCCACTAAAACAATTACTTATCGGGATATTGTTTGTGTTTTATTATCTGGGTTCTTAAACAAAAGTGGTATTGAATTCGAGTACATTTCTTTCTCTTTGTCAGTAAGAGTAAGTTTGATGTGTATTTAATACACTTTGCAAATGTTCACAGTTTATTATATACTATGTGATTTAAAAAAGTCGCATGAGGAAACACTAAGACATATTTAAAGAACAACGTTTTGGTCCTGGGACTCTGATAACGGTCCCAGGACTGAAACGTTTTCAAATAAATAACTCTAGTGATTGCTCTGGTGTCTTTTTAAACCACTTTTATATAACCATGTGTACATTAGAAGATTTTTGTTAAATGTTTGTAAATAAATTGAGATATTGACTAGGCAATCCCTCTAAAGGAGACACTTATGCAACATATGGGAATCTTTATTGAAGAAACGTTTCGCCACACAGTGGCTTCATCAGTCAAATACAAAGCAGAAAGGTGTAAGGAGAAGAGGTAATCAGTCCCTCAGCCTGGAGTCGACTCCAGGCTGAGGGACTGATTACCTCAAACTCCTCCTCTCCTTACACCTTTCTGCTTTGTATTGGACTGATGAAGCCACTGTGTGGCGAAACGTTTCTTCAATAAAGATTCGCATATATTGCATAAGTGTCTCAATCTTTAACTTGTCGGTTTTAAACCATTTATCACAATCCCTCTAAAGATTAACATGAATGAAGTAAACTAAGAGTGGTCATTAATGTTTCAGTCTTACTTAGAAAACAAACATCAAGAATAAAATAATCCCTGTGATAAGGGCTCGTGAAAACTCTCAGTGTATATACACTGAGAAATATGAACCTCGCGGCGTATTTACCATGGCAACATAATTTATAATGAAGCACACATCAAAAATATTTTAAATTTATTTTTTTTGTCATTAGTATGTAATTAGTTGAAAACTGTGATAAATATGTGTGTAAACAATATTATTATTACCGACACTGGTCTTTTATTTGTTTACATTTGCAAATGAAGACGTTTTAACGACACTGTATAAAACAAATAAAATAAAATAGCGGGTAGGTAAACAAGTCTACGAGGCGACAAGCGGAAATATAGAGTTGTAAGAGTTCCCGGGAAGGACCCTTCAATACGAGGATCAGCTCAAACCATACCACGGGTGGGGTTCGAACCCGCGGTCAGAGTCTCAGGCTGGTCTGTCTAGTGGACAGGATGGAGCAATACGCTGCCTTGCAAGGCATCCTGAGGTCAGCCTCAGAGGAACGCAGGTTGAAAGCTGAAGTCAACTTGGCTCCCCGTCCCTTTCTCTAACCAAAACCTGATCTCACTTTGAACTATCTTTCTCCGAGCGTTGCCACAGAGTTAGTATGCTGCATAAGGTTTAATATTTACATTTTCCTTTGCTGATACAGACATATATACAGTGAATTTACAGAGAGACTTTTCTTTCATTTCTGTTGTAGTTTTTGTTGTGGCATAGGTCAACAGATTCTGATGCCAACAAACAA
Organism: Cherax destructor; assembly: GCA_009830355.1. Classification (NCBI taxonomy): domain Eukaryota; kingdom Metazoa; phylum Arthropoda; class Malacostraca; order Decapoda; family Parastacidae; genus Cherax; species Cherax destructor. The sequence continues at coordinate 34,341 of WNWK01002725.1, forward strand.
ACCGGGAAACAAAGACGGATTTTGATAGAAAAATCTGGAGAACTGGATTTGAGTGAATTCTATCAAAGATATGTCTACATTTTAATCCTTTCCATGATGTGCATGAATAATGTCGACACAGGACACACATTTCATATCCCAAAGTTTAAGGTATGACAAGTGATTTAGAAAACACGCCGCGTCCATTGTCGATTATAAAGTATTCAGCAGGAGGAAAACTCAGAGCCCTAAATGTGTTCTTCATTACGAAATAAGTTAGACGAGCTCTCTAACACTAATACCCATGACACCACCACCTTTGGCACCACAACCACTACTGGCACCACCACCACCTCCACTGACAACACCACCAGTATTACGACTTCCATATCGTAACTTAAATAAAAATGTCCTGCCTCCTAAATGGCTGCTCAGTCTGCTGTCTAGGGGCATTTAAATTATACTGAAAAAAACACAGCAACTCTAGGGCCAGCATACACTTATATGTTAAACAATATTAATTATTATTAGGAAGGAAGGACAAAAACTCACTTATATAAAAATATATATAATGTAATAATGAGTAACTTATATACAACTTATAACCTACTACAAAAAACCACCACACTCCAGTTCACATTAGCACACTGCTAGTAGTGAATAAAAGAATAGGGAGGCTCCATGACACCCCCCTATCCTTTTCTGCAAGCTACTTAGCCTAGTTAAAACGTTACTCTCCAAAACAGACCCTTGCAAACACTAGGGCCTTAAAAAACATGAGAGCATTTACACCCCTAACTAAATTATAAAATACACTAAAAAAATTTACTAAAATTACCTACTTACACTAACACCCAAACATGATGACTTCACCCCGTCATTACCCGTCTCTTACTAACTCCCCAACACCTCATCTGCTCCTGTCCTGGACACTCTCCCTGACCAGGAATAATACGCGTTTTGTTTCAGAACAATCCCGGAACTATGGAGCATTATTTTTTTATATAAATTTTACTGCAGCACACTGCGTAATAACCACCACTACCATCACCTTCACCACCACCACTAACATCATCACCACTAACACCACTGACACCACCACCACCACTCGCACCATTACCATTAACACAACTTACACCATCACCACCATTACCACTGGCATCACCGCTACCATCACCACTGGCACTGTCACCACTAAGACCACTGACACCATTCAGTACATGGGGCATTTTGAAGTCAACAAATTTTTTATCTCTGTTCATCGAATTAGTCAGGAAGGTCAATTGACAGAGAGGCAACCGATCCAGTAATGTGGTAAATTTACTTTGGTAGAACTCATGAAACACTACTTATCTTTGTTGCTGGGTCAACATTCTGCAGCTGCAGCCAGACAGTTCCTCCGATATGACCCAGTGTGTTCTACCGCCACGGAGCTGTTAGGGACAAGTATGTATAAAGTGAGTTTGTGAATAATTGCCCCTGAGAGGAGCATATAGCAATATACATTCAGTAACTGAATACTGAATAACTTACTGGGTTGGGCTAAATAGCCCGGAGTTCACTGGGTGTATGATAAATCTGCCTAGAACATAAATCAGTTCCTAACTGTGCAGTCAATAGAACTTTCTAAATGTCTGAGCAGACTTACCTGGGTATTTGTATCGGACCCTTAATTGTCACCCGGAAAATGCTGTCTTGATTGAAGAAGTAGCGCTGAGTAATGTCACACATCCTAGTCTAGAATTTTGTTACAATCACAATATCACTCTTACGTTTTTCAATATTTGTCTATTCACAGTAATGTCAATACAGGAAGCTGTGCACACTTCTCTCTAATATACCACTAATTTGGATTGTCTTTTATGCACATAAAAGGCACAGAACAGAGTTCTTTATCCGTTATCCTGGCGTTAATGTTCCCTCTGGGAGGTTATAACGCAATCTAATCCCCGCCGCCCTCGCTAGCCCCGCTTGCCCTGGGCGTCATCTCGACATACAAAAGAAATGTCGATCAAGCATGTTTCCCTTGCTTACCAAACTTCTACAGGAAGCAATGCAGAATGTATGATTTCTTGCTGTCTGGGCTTAGACGACTGTGTATGCTATCTTTAACATGGTATTAAAATGGGTGTAGGATTTTCTTAATTTTCCTACTGCTGTAAGAGATCGATCACCTTTCATTAACCCATCCAAATTACAACAGTGGTCAGCCGTGACTTATCTTACAAGGAAGTGACGTGTCTAACACTGGTACATCTGTGTCCAATTACTTGACGTGGTAGCAAACAAGACGTCACTCCCCCTTTCTGAGAAGGCTGGGCCCCTCAGTTGAAAAGGGCTGAAGGGGGCCAATACCCCCCTCCTGGAGAAATTTCTCCACAAGTAATAGCAGTAGTGGTACACATAGTTATGACAGAGCAAAACCATTGGTACCTAGAAGGAAAACACTGTTACACACAGCTCTGCGAATGCCAGTGGAGTGACATCAGTACTTTAAGATAGAAACAATAATAAATTAGTTGAAGAAATTGTAGGCCCAGTCTTTCATCCAGTTCCATCTCTACTGTAACTCACTTTACATATTTCTCCTAAAGATTTGCCTCCAATCCCCAGGTGAGGAATGCGAAGTGTCCCCTAGCTATTCCTCCAGCTTGTCTTCCACCCTGTCTCCCTGCCTGTCCTCCAGCTTGTCTTCCACCTTGTCCTCCTACGCCCCAAACTCCTCAATTTTTCCCATCCTCTTGGAGAAGTCTCTCCCCCACACCTTCCTTCGTCAAGAGCCTGGTGCATCTGAGAGACAACTGTGAGCAATGCAGAAGGGAAGGGTGTTGTGGATGGAACAGTTGGAGGTAATCTGGCATGCAAGAGCAGGGAAGGCAAAAAGGAAAAAAGGGCAGGGGGTTACAGTATCATACAGACTCTTCCTTGTATGTATGTGGATGTATCCAAGAAATGTGTACGAAATGAGATCTGAAAAATTAACTGATCTGACTACATTATATTACTTGCTTTCTCTCTCTCTTCACTACCACATATCCCATTAATACCATCCCTTCTTAAACCCTTCTATCTTCTTCTTTTCACATTACCACCCTCACAACAACCACCCTTTCCACCCCCTTCCTCTCCAGTCTCACCCTCCCCTCTACCACTCCAGCATATCCACCCGATCTGCTGGAATGCTTGGTGATATCTTCATTGTCTCAACGAAGTCTCTCAGCTCAGGCTGACAGAGTTCAACCTTGTCTCATCGTGCTTGATGGAATATGACAGTAAAAATCTAGCCTTTGTTCCCACTGTATTATTATCTTATAGAATATTGTAGTAACACACTTCTGATGTATGCAATATTGTCTTAAAAATAAAAATAAATACTACCTTTCCCACTACTACCAATCTCGTTACAACCGTCCCCGCTACTACCCTCCTTACTACTACCCTCTCCACTACCACCCTGCTTGCTACTACCCTCCCCACTACCACCCTGCTTGCTACTACCCTCTCCACTACCACCCTGCTCACTACCCCTCACAACCACCCTGCTCGCTATCACCCTCCCCACTACCACCCTGCTTGCTACTATCCTCCCCACTACCACCCTGCTTGCTACTACCCTCTCCACTACCACCCTGCTTGCTACTACCCTCTCCACTACCACCCTGCTCGCTATCACCCTCCCTACTTCCTTCCTTGCTCACCACAAACATACACTGCAGGTGTCATCCTCTCACCTGTTATGACACAGAGATTAACGACTTGGACTCCAGCGTTCACATTTTCCAGGAATATCTCCAACCCTTCACCTCATTAGTGTTGTGCCTACATCTCTCTTCCTCCTTCCTTCTCTCTCTCTCTCTCTGTCTGTCTTCATTGTTGCACAATTTTCCTTCCTTCTCCGCTGGCAGGTTGACACAGTTCGTGTCATGGTTCTCTCCTGTGATGAGGTAGAGATTAAAAGATTGTCTCTCAGAGATCACCTAACACAGCACACTCACTCAACACACCTCAGAGATCACCTAACACAGCACACTCACTCAACACACCTCAGAGATCACCTAACACAGCACACTCACTCAACACACCTCAGAGATCACCTAACACAGCACACTCACTCAACACACCTCAGAGATCACCTAACACAGCACACTCACTCAACACACCTCAGAGATCACCTAACACAGCACACTCACTCAACACACCTCAGAGATCACCTAACACAGCACACTCACTCAACACACCTCAGAGATCACCTAACAGCACACTCACTCAACACACCTCAGAGATCACCTAACAGCACACTCACTCAACACACCTCAGAAATCACCTAACACAGCACACTCACTCAACACACCTCAGAGATCACCTAACAGCACACTCACTCAACACACCTCAGAAATCACCTAACACAGCACACTCACTCAACACACCTTGCCTCATCCACACACTAGTGAGACGCTGCTCTCCTGAGTGTCTGTCTGTCTGTCTGTCTGGCCTAGCATGCTGTCTGATTTTGTGCTCAAACTGAGGAACGATTTAGACAGTATGTGACCAGCTTGACTGTCTCACAATCATTCCAGAATATTTAGCTGAGTGTCTCCAGACTCTCAGGTTAAGTTGATTATTATAACTGGTTGATTGTCTGTCCAGAATAACTGATAATTTGGCCACGCTGACTGTTTTGTCACGCTGACTCTCTTGCCAGGGTGACTGTCTTGCCAGGCTATCTTACCAGGCTGACTGTTTTACCAGGCTGACTGCCTTACCAGTTTCTTCGTCTTTCCAGCTGACTGCCTCGCCTTGCTGACTAAACAGTTGGCCCTGCTAGTCATCCTAGCTAATACAGCAGGAATCCTTAAGCAATAAACCGCATGTAGGAGTCTTAAACAGATTAATTATGTATCAGTAACAGGGCAGCCAGGAACATCTAATGAAGTGGTAAAAGTCGAAATAATTGTCCAAGAGGAAAATGGGACAAGAAGATGGTGTTAAGAGGTGGCAGAGATTTCAATACCATCGATCAGAATCAGAAAAGTTTAGCATCACTAAGCCTCTAGTTGAACTCATCTTGAAAAATTAAGTCAAATATTGCGTCCAGTTCACCCAGCAACCAGTCAACCTCACTATTCACTCAACTATCAATTGATCACATCTACCACTACCTCACTCATCAACCGAACAATCTCAGCACTCCATCAACCACCCCCTGGCCACACCTTCCCCCCCCCACCTCACCAGTTTTCTAAATATAAAGTTTGGTATGAATTGACATGGTGAAGCTTGTGTCTGGGGTCAAACATTGCCTTCAAATAAAAGTTACCTCTGTCAACAGTGTTCTTTTACCGTGTCTGTTTACAGTTCTGTCAGTTCAATACATGACCAGACTGTCTGTGTGACCAGGCTGTCTGTGTGGCCAGGCTGACTGTCTGGCCAGGCTGACTATGTAGCAAAGCGGTGTGACAATTTTTTTTAATTAAAAAAAAAATTCTTACATCAATGAACAAGTGCATTAGTTAACATCCTCCAGAAGCAAAAATTACTGTTAACAGAGCAGTTCTTTATTTTGCAGAAACTTGTCATAAAAAAAAAGAATTCATAAACAATAACTGTTTTACACTCATCAGTTGAGTAAGGTGTTGAAGTCCAAAGTGTGAGGAACACCACAAAGTGGACACTGACTTTTTTTTAATAAACTCACCATATTTCTGTTTGTCATCTGACATTAGTGTGTCAAAATCGTGCATTGCGGATTCTGACATTTTTGGTATATTATAGGTAATTTACACAAATGTTACTATGCAATAAGATCACAGTAAACAGGTATTACATACACAGGTGTGGGTATGGCCTGCACACCTTGCCGTAATGCGATAACTACTTGGGAACAAGAAAAAGACAGCTGAGGATCAATGAATTATATTTCCTTCGCCAAACATAAGCTGGTATTTACAAAATATATTGACTTTATACAGTATTTACAGTTATGTACAATGAGGCTAAACTAAGAATATTGTGCTTGTTGGGGACAGTCAGATTAGGTACATGGATAGGGCCTTCTGCTTGAAGAATAGGAGTAGGAGACAGAGTTTGCTTTCCTGGGGCTGGGATGGAGGATATTGTTAGCCGGCTTGACAACATCATGAACTTTAATGGGATCAATCCTATCATCTGCCTCAGTGCTAAAGGCAATGATGTAGGCAAGCGTAGAAGTGAGGATTTAGTTAGAAGGTATAGGACAACAATAGACATAATTAGGAAGAAAGGGGGGAGGTGCCCTGATACATGTGGCATTTTGCCAAGAAGGAGTGTTGGAAATGAATGGTTGTCCAGAGCAATTGGTGTTAATTGTTGGCTGGACAAACACTGTAAGGATAATGCAGTAACATTCATTGACAACTGGGACCACTTCTATGGCCCAGGGATGGGTTTTCTCGCTTGTTCAGTTGAGGGTGTTGTTAGGAACTTAAACTAGGATTAGTTAGAGGTATGGGTTTAGGAATGGAAAATAATGAGTATGGAAATATTGACTTAGGTTTTGACATTATGAATCTTAATAAAAACAGTCAACGAGTAACATTAGATAATGATAATAACAGAAACTGTGCAAAAGCAAAGCTGAATAGAAAAAAGGTGCAGAAGAAAAAACATATGTATTTTATGCTAATAGTCGAAGTGCCATAAATAAAATTAATGAATTTCATTTGGTACCAAGTGCTGGGAACTTTGATGTCATTGCAATAAATGAAACATGGTATAATTTAAAGAGTCGAGATATGATTGTCAAGTGCCATATTCATGGGTTTAAGTTGTTCCATATGGATAGATGTAACGGGATAGGGGGTGGAGTTACATTATATGTACGAGAAAATGTAAACTGTTGTCGATGTCAGTCCATCAATCTTGAAAAGAATACAGCATATGTTTAAAGAAGTAGGTTATATACCGTAGGCAGGAGAGGTGCAGCAGTCGTAGGTGGTGTCACATTTGACCAATGTGGAAGTAGGTCGTGCCCAAGGGTTAAGTCTTTATATTTCCATTTTGTCGGTATTTTATACCATTTATTTTCAATATACCGTCCTCCAGGCTTAGAAAACGATAGAGGGAGACTTCTTTGGGACGAAATTATTAGGGCTTCTAGACACGATTTTAACTTTAGTCAAATTGACTGGACTTCTTTGACTGGTAATTTGAATTCCAGTGACTTTCTGGAAGTAGTTCAAGACTGCTTTCTGAAACAATGTGTAACAGAACCTAACAGAGGTAATAATTTGCTTGAAATAGTCTTGTCAAATAAGGAAACCTTCCTAAATAATCAGGAGATCACTGAAGAACTTGGCGCAAGTGATCACAAATCAGTTACCTTTAATATTACCATTGAGTGCGAGAATAAGGATAATACGGTAAAAGTCTCCAATTTTCGTTCTGCCGATTTGGTTTAACGATTTGGTTTAACGAAGGAATCTGCGTTTAGGAATTTTTTCTTAATAATGTATAACGTGCACAGAATATATATATATATTCCCCATAAAGAAATTAGGTCAAATAAGAATGACCCTAGATGGATTAATAATAGACTAAAGCACCTATTGGGAGAGAAAAGAGGAATTTATAAGCGCACCAAAAGAGGAGAGGTTAACCTTATTGACCAATATGCTCATTTTAAGACGGAAGTAAAATGGAGGAGTTGTGGAAGACAGCAAATGTAGTCTCAATTTTTAAGAAAAAAACCAGACAGGCTGAGTGGTGGAGCACCTAGAGGAGAAGGACACGACAACTAGCACTGCTTCAGGAAAGGGATATCCTGGACTTCTTTGAAAAGGTAATAGAAGTAAGACAGGAGAAAGAGGGATATATAGACTGAATCTTCATGGACTGTAAGGAGGCTTTCCACACAGTACACACAAGAGACTGGTTGAAATGCTAGAGGAACAGGCAAGAATAGGAGGGAAAGTACTGCAATGGATCAGGTTAGGTAAGGTTCGTCAGGAAACAGGACAAGTGTTTCCTGACGCGGGTCTTAGTCGGATGATGACCCCACCATTGGAGCTTTTGGTCATGTGCCCGAGGCCTTCCGCTGGCTTGACGGTCCACCCCTTTTAAAAATTATGGTTATAGTTATAACCATTTATGGTTTCTGGAATACCTAATACGAAGGAAACAAGGTGTGTCGGTACGAGGCGAGGTGTCGGAATGGGTGCATGTGTCGAGTGGGGTTCCACAAAGGTCTGTCCTAGGTGCGGTGCTGTTTCTTGTATATATGTAAATAACATGACGGAAGGGATAGATTCAGAGGTGTCTGTTTACAGACGATGTAAAAGTTAATGAGGAGAATACAAGTGGACGAGGAACAGATAAGTCTACAAGGACAAAGAAGACCGCAGACGAAGTTATAACCTAAAAGGTCAGAGTCTGCAAAAATCACTCAAGGAAAACGATATTAGGGTGAGCATCATACCGAATACATCTCCTGAGGAGCCTGACAAATTTGAGAATAGCGTTTCGACATGTGAGTAAGGAGTCAATCACGACACTGTAGACCGTGTATGCCATTCACATACTGGAGTATGAAGCATCAGTATGGAACCCACACCTGGTAAAAGACCTCAAGAAATTAGAGAAAGTGTAAAGATTTCCAAGAAGACTAGTCCAGGAACTGAGGAGTTTGTCCTATGAGGAGACGTTAAGGGAACTCAACCTAAGAACACTGGAGGACAAGGAGGGACATGATAACGACATATAAAATATTGAGAGGAACTGACAATGTGGAAAAGGACAGAATCTGTCAGAGATGTGACAAAGCACCAAGGGATCACAACTGGAAGTTGAAAACTCAGATGAGTCACTTGGATGTTAGGAAGTAATTTTTCAGTCATAGAGTTGTCAGGTAGTGGGACAGTCCTGAGAATGATGTGGTGGAGGCAGGATCCTTATGTAGCTTTAAGAAGAGGTATGATTAACCTCATGGAGCAGGGAGAGTGGACCCAGTAGTGACCAGTGAAGAGGCGGGGCCAGGAGCTATAAATCGACCCCTAAAACCACAATTAGGTGAGTACACACACACACACACACGGAGCCAGGAGCTATGACTCGACCCCTGCAACCACAACTAGGTGAGTACACACACACACACCAATATAGAGCCTCAGAGGGACACTTGTTTAAACATTGCACTGAGAGATAAAACTGTGTGACTCTGGTTATGGCGAGCAGTGTGGACGATTAACGAGGCTGTGAATGCTGGGCCATCCCTAGGCCACCCCAGGGCCATCCCCGGGCCACCACCAAACTGCACCACAGTGTCCTGTGTTTTATAGGTGAGAGACTGTCTGGTTTACGATGAGGCTGATTTAGTGTGTGTGTAGTTAGGAGTGAGTGAGCAATGAACCATAAACACCAAGCTTACCATTGTGGGGTTCAACGACATTGTGTTGTTTAGTGAACCGTTATCCTTGGGTCACTATTGTAAGGTGTAGTGACAATGTCTTGACTTGCGAAATCTTAATAACACGATTGCAAATTCACTTGCCTTGGGTTCCAACCCCACATGTTCCCTGATTTCATAATGTTAAGTGGATCATTGAAGGTCACTAGAGTATAAAATACCGACAAGTTAATGATTAAGACACATGTGCAACAGTTGGGTATCTTTATTGATGAAACGTTTCGCCCACACAGTAGTCTTCTTCAATGATATGATGTAGACGAAACGTTTAAACAATAAACATACCCAACAGTTGCACATGTGTCTTATCCATCGGATAGTGTTTACTTAATTTAACAATCATTTATTTATCTTCCTTGTAAATAGATCAGTTTATTACCTATTGGTAGAGTACAACCTGTTGCTTGTGGCTCACGAGTTAATATTCCATATAAGAGACATTACCAGCACAGTCTACTTCATGTACTTCTGCAGTATACACATAGGTGGTGTAATGTACACAACATATAGCAGGATTTGTAGTATATACACATATATCAGCTGGTGCAGTATGCACACCACACAAAAGCGGTGTATACTGCTGGTGTGTATACTGGTGTATAATACACACAAGTTTTTAATACAGAGGTTAAGCATTATTGACTCAGTCTTCTCACACTCCACAAAAACTTGTGCCGACATTAACATTGGTCATTTAAACACAAAAAAAAACATTTTTGAGAAATTCTTATATTTCATTTCAGCTTCTGAATGAAAGTTAGGAAATATTTCGTGACTTTTAGAAACAAACTTATTCGAAGAATAAATTTGTCATGATTTTTGGCATTTTTGCTTCATATAGAATTATTTTGTGGTCAGTAGTGTAGACGAAAGAGAGAGAAAAAAGATCTTGGGAAAGTTTTAACAGGAAGGAAAGCAGGGAGAGTAATTGATCTTTCTTGGTAGGCTTCAGCCGGGAGAGTTAGAGGGAAGTGTTAGAAATCTCTCTAGGTGAAGGAATTTGTTCATTACCCCCGGGTGAATGTTATTGGATTTTTTTGAGAGAGAAATTAAAAAAAAAAAACACCCACACACACAGCCAGCACCCCCTTCCCCCAATACAGTTCTAGAAAGGGAGCTGAAGCAGGTGGGAAGCTCACAAGAAATGACCAAGAAGTTTGTGAGGAGCACAACATGAGATTTATGGAAGAATTTACAGTGGAGACAGAAAGAATTCTGGGAAGTCAGATTAAGGGGTACACCAACAAGGGATATGCCAACAAGTGCTAGATTAAATACACACAACCGAGAAGGAGGTGAAGGAGCTAAGTCAACTTGATTCCTCAACGGCAGTAGGACCAGACAATATCTCTCCCTGGGTCCTTAGAGAGGGAGCAGAGATGCTGTGTGTGCCACTAGCAACAATTTTCAACATATCCATTGAAATTGGGCAACTACCTGAGGTATGAAAGATGGCAAATGTAGTACCCATTTTTGAAAAAGGAGAAAGACACGAGGCACTAAACTACAGACCTGTGTCACTGACGTGTATAGTATGCAAAGTCATGGAGAAGATTATCAGGAGGAGAGTAGTGGACACCTAGAATGGAACAACCTTATAAACGACAACCAACACAGATTCAGGGAAGGGAAATCCTTTGTCACAAACCTACTGGAGTTTTATGACAAGGTAACGGAAGTAAGAAACGAGAGAGAGGCGTGGGTAGATTGCATTTTCTTGGAGTGCAAGAAGGCCTTCGACACAGTTCCTCACTAGGGTGTCCCGTAGCTCCATCGCTGGTGCACTCAGCTCACACACTGAAGTCCGGAGTTCATTTACTCGGTAATTGCTGGATAACATTAGGAAGTGTTTCCATAAGACACCTACTGCCCATGTTCATCCATCAGTATAAAATGTGTACCTGGGTGTTAGTGGACTGGTGTGGGTCGCATCCTGGGACGAAACTGAATTAATTTTCCCGAAATGCTCTGCATAACAAGCGGCTTTCTATATAGTAGCATGTCATTGATGTGAGCTAGGCCTGTATACCTTGTACATGTACTTGTAGAAATAAAGTTATCATTATTATTAATATTATTATTACGAGATTAGTGCAAAAGCTAGAGGATCAGGCACACATAACATGAAAAGCACTGCAATGGATCAGAGAATACTTGACAGGGAGGCGAAAACGAGTCATGGTACGTGATGAGGTGTACGAGTGGGCGCCTGTGACGAGCGGGGTTCCACAGGCGTCAGTCCTAGGACCAGTGCTATTTTTGGTATATGTGAATGACATGACGGATGGGATATATTCTGAAGTGTCCCTGTTTGCAGATGATGTGAAGTTAATGAGGAGAATTAAATCGGAAGAGGATCAGGCAGGACAGGCTGGAAGACTTGTCCAGCAACTGGCTCCTTGAATTTAACCCCACCAAATGCAAAGTAATGAAGATCGGGGAAGGGCAAAGAAGACCAAAGGCTAGGTGGCCAAAGACTGCAAACCTCACTCAAGAAAAAAGATCTTAATGTGAGTATAACACTAAGCACATCTCCTGAGGTGCACATCAACCAGATAACTGTTGCAGCATATGGGCACCTGGCAAACCTGAGAATAGTGTTCCGATACCTCAGTAAGGAATCGTTCAACACTCTGTACACAGTGTACGTCAGGCCCATTCTTAAGTATGCAGCACCAGTTTGGAACCCACATCTGGTCAAGCACGTCAAGAAATTAGAGAAAGTGCAAATGTTTGAAACAACACTAGTTCCAGAGCTAAGGGGAATGTTCTACGAAGAAAGTTTAAGGGAAATCGGCCTGACGACACTGGAGGACAGGAGGGTTAGGTGAAACATGATAACGACATACAAAATACTGAAAGGAATTGACAAGGTGGACAGAGACAGTATATTCCAGAGATGGACACAAAAACAGGGGTCATAATTTGAAGTTGAAGGCTCAGATGAGTCAAACGGATGTTGGGAAGTATTTCTTTAGTCATAGAGTTGTCAGGAAGTGGAGCAGTCTAGCAAGTGACGTAGTGGAGGCAGGAACCATACATTGTTTTAAGACGAGGTATGATAAAGCTCATGGAGCAGGGAAAAAGAAAACCTAGTAGCGATCAAGTGAAGAGGCGGGGCCAGGAGCTATGACTCGATCCCTGTAACCACAAATAGGCGAGTACTGTCTCCTGGAATTAAATCCTACCAAATGCAAAGTGATGAAGATCGGGGAAGGGCAAAGAAGACCGCAGCCAAAGACTACAAACCTCATTCAAGGAAAAGATCTTGGGGTGAGTATAATACTGAGCGCATCTGAGGTGCACATCAACCAGATAACTGCTGCAGCATATGGGCGCCTGGAAAACCTAAGAATAGCGTTCCGACACCTCAGTAAGGAATCGTTCAAGACTCTTTACACCGTGTACGTCAGGCCCATATAAGGTGAGTACACACACTACAAACACAACAGGCCATGTGTCTATCGACAAGTGTCCTTAACAAGTAGTTACTAACAATCACACACATACGAACACACACGCTCCCTCAAACACACACACACACACACACACACACACACACACACACTACTTTTTTATGTAGACACAAAGATGAATTCAACAGACAATTCAGATGGCGTTGCAGAAACACAGGTAATCAAAGGGACAAGTTCCGTACTGTTTCTGAGAACTGACTTCGCCAAGCGGACACAGTCTGTCCTCTCGTCATCAAGTTGCAGGAATCTGGCATTTATAAAACTCATTTTTCATTGCAATTTAAGCAACATTGATAAATAAATCCTCCGGAGACCTACTTGCTGAATGCCAAATTCAGGGGTATATATTTTTTGCACGCTGAATGAGAGGTGGTGGCTGCAGTCTTTGTTAAAGAAAATCTATATTGCAGTGCCGAGCAGGGAAGTAAAAACTGCGGTCTATACGGAAACCAATTTTAATAAACCAAGAAATGAGAATATCACCATATCGTGAAAGCAACCAATTTCGTGAAGAAAACTGGGAACTGAACCGGGGTTTTTAAATTGCAAGTCTTGACTATCCGTGTTACCCGGAGTATACCTGGAGGGTGTTTCCGGGGTCAACCCCTTCCCTCGCGAAGGATCAGGGCCTGATCAACCAGAGTGTTACTGCCGGTAGACATAAGTTAAACAATCTTTATCGATAGCCCAATCAATGTGTCCAAGTCGGTATTGTGTTGGAATAGCATAGGAAGGTTTAGCCATCAATACATTTTATACAAGCTGAATAATACAACTGGAACGTAATGACACACTTAACATTAGTAACTGCAGTCAGTTGACCACGTTTTGAGAGAATAGGCCAGCTTATGTGGGCAAAATTAATGCGATAGGGTGCAAAATATTCAGCTTTGAAGATGTATGCATTTGTACACTTGTGTAGACGAAAGCTCATGTGAGTTCTTCAGGGCAAAAAAAAAATGGTGGCGACTCCATTCTCTGTTCATCATTAGCAGCTGATCTGTGACCAACTTAGGTGTTGTTGATCACCTTCAACACTGACGAAGACGTCAGTCTCAGAGATAAATCTCACATAATGCGAGAGTTATTTACCTGAAATCGACGTTTCATGTAATTAACCAGAGATAACACATTTAATATTCTGATATAACGTCGTAGGAGTCGAGGACTGGTTGTGCAAGCAGACTGTTAGATGCAGCACGTGGCGTGACTATGTAAGATATGGGAAAGAACCCCTGACCGTTTTCTTTGATATTTAGTGACGTGATAAGAACTCTCCACCCTATGATGAACCAGGTGGTGACAGTCTATGATGAACCAGGTGGTGACAGTGTTGGCTACACAAGTAGCAATTGAATTTGTTTTTTTGTTTTTAAATATCTCGCCAATCCACGTCTGCCAGCTACCACCACCACCTGCCGGATGCTACACTTCAACTCCCTCTAGGGAGGCTCAGGACTCGTCAGACTGCATACGAAGGACTTTGTAGCCAGGAGCACCCAAGAACCACGAAAAGGACTTTATGATCAAGAAATATTACATGATCAATATGACTTGATCGATATGACATGATCAATACATGTTCAAGAAAATGGCAGAACTCAGGAAGGAGAGGAAGTGTCCGCAGACAACAATGAGGTGAGGAGGTAGCTAGTTAGTTCCTCCTCTACCAGGTACCTTCTCACCTTTGAGTGCAACTGTCAACCATTCATAACTTTGTGTGCGGCAAGGAATAACCAGTTAGAATCTAGTAATACCTGGGGAGGCAAGTTGGTGACACACACTACACTCAGAAACTTTCAATCACCTTTGACTCTACATCACGTTTATATATATATATAAACGTGATGTAGAGTCAAAGGTGATTGAATATATATATATATATATATATATATATATATATATATATATATATATATATATATATATATATATATATATATATATAATATATATATATATATATATATATATATATATATATATATATATATATATATATATATATATATATATATATATATATATATATATATATATATATGTATATATATACAAACAATCGCAGACGGGCGATCTTAACTATGCAAGACAAGGGAAATATTTAGCCTAAGTACTTTCACACCTCTCATCGCGTCATCAGGAGCTATGCAAAGTTGCAAGGCAGCAACTGGAGGAGTGAGGGGAAAGTTTTTCTTCAGAGTAGCGCAGTGCGGGTTGGCATCAGCCGTAGTCTACTTCTTGTTTTTTTTTTGAGGGAGGCTACAGCTGATGCCAACCCGCACTGCGTTACTCTGAAGAAAAAACTTCCCCTCACTCCTTCAGCTGCTGCCTTGCAACTTTGCATAGCTCCTGATGACACAATGTGAAGTGTGAAAGTACTTGAGCTAAAGATTTCCACCCCCGTGGATTGTTTTGCAAACCGTCTTTCTACGTGAAGGCTCTGTACTCCATGTCCAGAACTCAAGTCTGGCTAACCAGTTTCCCTGAATCTCATGTTACTTTGTTCACACCAAAAACACGTCAAGTCATTAAAACCATTCGTCTCCACTCACTTCTATCTACCATGCTTACACACGCCTGTTGGATGTCCATCCCCTCACACACAAAACCTTCTATACCCCATCCCAACAGTCTTTCCTTGGAAAACCTCTACTCTTCCTTCCTTCCATTACAGATTTATACACCCAGCAAGTCATACTATATTTTATCCATCCTCTCTAAATGTACAAACCACCTCAATAGCCCCTCGTCAGCCCCCTGGATTATGCATTTAGTAACCCTGCGCCTCCTAATTTCCAAACTACGAATTATTTGCATAATATTCCCATCACTTATTGCCCATAGACACATATGCACTGCCAACAGCCTTCTCCTCGCTGCAACGTTCAAAGCACATGCTTCATACATATATATGAGTGGTGGTAGCACTATACTGAGATACATTTCCCTTTTTGCATCCATGGACAACGTTCATTGTCTCCACAGATTCCTCAGTCCACCACCCACCTTTTTTTTTTCTCGTCAGTTCTATAGTTCACCTTGCATTTCGTTGACCCATCTATCGACAAGTCCACTCACAAATATCTGAAGTCATTCACTTCCTCCGTACTCCCTATTCCAATCTGATATTCAATCTTTCATTACAAATTTTTGTTACCCTCATCACCTTGCTCTTTCCTTTGTTCACTTTTAATTTCCTCCCAAATTCGACCACCAACCTTTCCAGCTTCTCTTCAGAATCCCCCTAAAAGCACTACGTTGTCGGCTAAAAGCAACTTTGACGGCTCCCACTTTATATTAGACTATATTTTTTAATCCCATTCCTTCCCCAACTCCTTACCATTCAATTATTTTACAACCCCATCTATAAATATTTTACAACCCCATCTATAAATATTTTACAATCCCATCTATAAATATTTTACAACTCCATCTATAAATATGCTAAACAATCATGGTGACATCACGCATCACTGTCCTAGGCCTACTTTTACTGCATACCCTTAACCTGAGCCTCTCTCTCCTCATAAATACACTTAACCTACCACCTGTTCCATACAGTTGCAACATCTGCAACATGGCACCCTATTTAACCTATCATATGTCTTTTCTAAATCCATAAATGCAGCGAAAACTTCCTTACCATTATTTAAATGTTTTTTACTTATATGCTTCAATAAACACACATGGTATACTCAACAAGCCTATTTTCATATAATTCTTACTCGCTTTTGTCCCCTTTTATTTTATTTAAAGGAACAATGTACGGAGCGTACATCAATCCCTAGGTACCTTTACCTCTTTTATATATTTTGTGAACAAAAATAACAACCATTCCAGAACTATATTCCCACCTGCTTTAACATTTCTGTCTTGATCCCGTGTGTTCAAGCTGCTTTTTCCCCATTTCATTTTACTCGCTGCCTCCCCACACTCACATCTGGCGCTTTCTCACTCGTTAAGCATATTATAACTCCCTGGCCAATGCATGAAACCATTGCATCCCTATCTTCATCAACATTTAACAGTTCCTCAAAATATTTCCTCCAACTTCCCAATACCTCCAACTCCCCATCTAACAAGTCTCCTCTTTTGTTTTTAACTGATAAATATTTTCGTTCCCTAGGCTTTCTTAACTTATTAATCTCACTCCAAAACTTTTCTTATTCTCAGCTAAATTTGTTGACAGCACCTCCCCCACTCTCTCATTTGCTCTCCTGGTACACTCCCTTTTAACCCCTCTATTACTCTCTATATACTCCACCCTCCTTATATCACTTGTAAAAACATCTCATATGAAAACTGTTTCTGTCTTATCACTCTGTTTACCTTACACACACACACACACAGAACACTGCTTCTGTCCAGTAGTTTTTTCCCTGTGATTGGTTTACTAAGTTTAAGACTGATCTACTACATAGGGTCATTAAGGAAGCAAATCTGGGTGTCAGGGGAGTTACCTTACACCTAAAACGGGACTTAAACTCTCAGCACAAATACACCATGAGATATATACGCCTCAAGGAGTATATTTATCCTGGATTTATTGCTATGAGAGAGTTAAATCTCTCCTGGGACCTATAGACACAAAATTAATATCTTTATTAAAAGATACGACTATCTTTTTCAATACATCCCCCTTTTCCCCCAAAAAGGCTTATTTATCAAATCACGTAAAACGTGTATTTTTTGCCGGACAATATTGGAATGACATTGTTCAATTTGTGATTAACAGATTAAATAATGCACAGATTATTATCATTTAATTATCAAAAAAGAAAATAGCGGTTGCAACAACACGATGCAACGGGAAAAATATTTGTCGACCTGAATTGCTGCGGGCGTATTGATGGTGTTGCTTTTATGTAAAGCATTCGTTGTAATTAATTTTTTGTAAAAAAAATTATGGGGCTCTAAATGTTTTTTTTAGGCTACGATTAGATAAAAATTCACACTAAACAAAAAAAGTGAAATTATTTAATAGATTTTATAATTAGTTTATCATTGATGTGTATTGGTGTTATTTATGATGGTGGATAGTGTTGTAAAGGTGTTTTGACTGTTGTAAAGGTGTTTTGACTGTTGTAACGGTGCTGTAACGGTGTTGTAACTTTTGTAACAGTGTTGTGTTATAACTGTGTTGTGACGGTGTTCTAACTGTTGTAACGGTGTTGTGACTGTTAAAGCTGTTGTAACAGTGTTGATCACAGTTACCAACTACTACCCTGGACTGCCATGCTAAAGTGACGGGTGACTGTATTGTTGGTAACCCCACTTGGTCACCTATCTCACCCATAGTCTGCCCACCACCCACCATCTAACTGCTGCCTGTCACCCACTACTCACCCGTCATAGTGGTTGCCCTATCAATAATCCCAGTTTCTGTATTTGACTATAATTAGATGTGATGCTATCTGCTAAAAGCAACAGACATAGTCCCACTCTACAAAGGTGGCAGTATAGCAATTGCAAAGAACTACAGACCGATAGCACTACCATCCTATATCATAAAAATCTAGATACCCAACCCAGGGCAACACAGATTTAGAGCAGGTCGCTCTTGCCTGTCCCAGCTACTGGACCACTATGACAAGGTCCTGGATGCTATAGAGGATAAACAAAATTCGGATGTAGTATACACAAACTTTGCAAAAGCCTTCGACAAGTGTAACCATGGTGTAATAGCACAAAATACGTGATAAAGGAATAACAGGAAAAGTTGGCAGATGATTCTATAACTTCATAACAAATAGAACACAAAGAATAATAGTAAACAGAGTAAAGTCTAAGGCAGCTACGGTGAAAAGCTCTGTTCCACAAGGCACAGTACTCGCTCCCATCCTAGTCCTCATCCTCATATCTGACATTGACAGAAATGTGAGCCATAGCACCGTGTCTTCCTTTGCAGATGACACCCGAATTGCCATGGCAGTGTCCTCCATCGAAGACACCGCAAGACTCCAGGCGGACACCAACCAAATCTTCAAATGAGCCACTCAAATCAATATGAAGTTCAATGAAGAAAAATTTCAACTATTCAGATATGGAAAACCTGAGGAAATTAAAACTGTATCAGGGTATATAATAAATTCTAAACATACAATAGAGCGAAAAAGTAATGTGAAGGATCTGGGAGTGATAATGTCAGAGGATCTCACCTTCAAAGATCACAACAATGTATCTACCGCATCAGCTAGAAAAATGATAGGATGGATAATGATGATTTTCTTCAAATCGATTGTTCTCTCTAGGCTAGAATACTGCTGTACACTAATATGCTGAGAGCTGATATGCTGCTGCTGTGCTGAAAGCTATGCTGAGACCTATACTCATATCTGATATGCTGCTGCTATGCTGAGATCTGACATACTGCTGTTATACTCCTATCTGATATGCTGCTGCTATGCTGAGAGCTGCTATGCTGCAGCTAGCTGCATGTTGACTAGTGTGTTAGCGAAGGGTTGACTGTTATCCAGAAGCTGCCTGCTCTCTACGGGTATATATATGGACGTTAGCTGTGAAGGATGGACTCAATTCCTTGGTCCCAATCACCCTGCTAGAGGTCTGCCTCCCATAATATATTAAGACACACTACACACACAACCCGCACATATAAAAAAGAGAGGAGCTTACGACGACGTTTCGGTCCGATTTTGGACCGACTTGGTAGTAGTGGACCAGTCTACACGAAGACACCTGTCTGATGCTGCTGGTTCAGCATGACACCCGTCTGATGCTGCTGGTTCAGCATGACACCCGTCTGATGCTGCTGGTTCAGCATGACACCCGTCTGATGCTGCTGGTTCAGCATGACACCCGTCTGATGCTGCTGGTTCAGCATGACACCCGTCTGATGCTGCTGGTTCAGCATGACACCCGTCTGATGCTGCTGGTTCAGCATGACACCCGTCTGATGCTGCTGGTTCAGCATGACACCCGTCTGATGCTGCTGGTTCAGCATGACACCCGTCTGATGCTGCTGGTTCAGCATGACACCCGTCTGATGCTGCTGGTTCAGCATGACACCCGTCTGATGCTGCTGGTTCAGCATGACACCCGTCTGATGCTGCTGGTTCAGCATGACACCCGTCTGATGCTGCTGGTTCAGCATGACACCCGTCTGATGCTGCTGGTTCAGCATGACACCCGTCTGATGCTGCTGGTTCAGCATGACACCCGTCTGATGCTGCTGGTTCAGCATGACACCCGTCTGATGCTGCTGGTTCAGCATGACACCCGTCTGATGCTGCTGGTTCAGCATGACACCCGTCTGATGCTGCTGGTTCAGCATGACACCCGTCTGATGCTGCTGGTTCAGCATGACACCCGTCTGATGCTGCTGGTTCAGCATGACACCCGTCTGATGCTGCTGGTTCAGCATGACACCCGTCTGATGCTGCTGGTTCAGCATGACACCCGTCTGATGCTGCTGGTTCAGCATGACACCCGTCTGATGCTGCTGGTTCAGCATGACACCCGTCTGATGCTGCTGGTTCAGCATGACACCCGTCTGATGCTGCTGGTTCAGCATGACACCCGTCTGATGCTGCTGGTTCAGCATGACACCCGTCTGATGCTGCTGGTTCAGCATGACACCCGTCTGATGCTGCTGGTTCAGCATGACACCCGTCTGATGCTGCTGGTTCAGCATGACACCCGTCTGATGCTGCTGGTTCAGCATGACACCCGTCTGATGCTGCTGGTTCAGCATGACACCCGTCTGATGCTGCTGGTTCAGCATGACACCCGTCTGATGCTGCTGGTTCAGCATGACACCCGTCTGATGCTGCTGGTTCAGCATGACACCCGTCTGATGCTGCTGGTTCAGCATGACACCCGTCTGATGCTGCTGGTTCAGCATGACACCCGTCTGATGCTGCTGGTTCAGCATGACACCCGTCTGATGCTGCTGGTTCAGCATGACACCCGTCTGATGCTGCTGGTTCAGCATGACACCCGTCTGATGCTGCTGGTTCAGCATGACACCCGTCTGATGCTGCTGGTTCAGCATGACACCCGTCTGATGCTGCTGGTTCAGCATGACACCCGTCTGATGCTGCTGGTTCAGCATGACACCCGTCTGATGCTGCTGGTTCAGCATGACACCCGTCTGATGCTGCTGGTTCAGCATGACACCCGTCTGATGCTGCTGGTTCAGCATGACACCCGTCTGATGCTGCTGGTTCAGCATGACACCCGTCTGATGCTGCTGGTTCAGCATGACACCCGTCTGATGCTGCTGGTTCAGCATGACACCCGTCTGATGCTGCTGGTTCAGCATGACACCCGTCTGATGCTGCTGGTTCAGCATGACACCCGTCTGATGCTGCTGGTTCAGCATGACACCCGTCTGATGCTGCTGGTTCAGCATGACACCCGTCTGATGCTGCTGGTTCAGCATGACACCCGTCTGATGCTGCTGGTTCAGCATGACACCCGTCTGATGCTGCTGGTTCAGCATGACACCCGTCTGATGCTGCGGTTCAGCATGACACCCGTCTGATGCTGCTGGTTCAGCATGACACCCGTCTGATGCTGCTGGTTCAGCATGACACCCGTCTGATGCTGCTGGTTCAGCATGACACCCGTCTGATGCTGCTGGTTCAGCATGACACCCGTCTGATGCTGCTGGTTCAGCATGACACCCGTCTGATGCTGCTGGTTCAGCATGACACCCGTCTGATGCTGCTGGTTCAGCATGACACCCGTCTGATGCTGCTGGTTCAGCATGACACCCGTCTGATGCTGCTGGTTCAGCATGACACCCGTCTGATGCTGCTGGTTCAGCATGACACCCGTCTGATGCTGCTGGTTCAGCATGACACCCGTCTGATGCTGCTGGTTCAGCATGACACCCGTCTGATGCTGCTGGTTCAGCATGACACCCGTCTGATGCTGCTGGTTCAGCATGACACCCGTCTGACGCTGCTGGTTCAGCATGACACCCGTCTGATGCTGCTGGTTCAGCATGACACCCGTCTGATGCTGCTGGTTCAGCATGGCACCTGTCTGATGCTGCTGGTTCAGCGTGACACCTGTCTGATGCTGCTGGTTCAGCGTGACACCTGTCTGATGCTGCTGGTTCAGCGTGACACCTGTCTGATGCTGCTGGTTCAGTGTGACACCTGTCTGCTGTTATTGGTTCAGTGTGACACCCGTCTGCTGTTATTGGTTCAGTGTGACACCTGTCTGCTGTTACTGGTTCAGTGTGACACCTGTCTGCTGTTACTGGTTCAGTGTGACACCTGTCTGCTGTTACTGGTTCAGTGTGACACTTTTCTGCTGTTTTGCTGGTCTGACTGAACTTCAGTCAGGTGAAATAAACGATCGTCAGATGTTTCCAGACAACCTCTGGCCTGTCTGATGTATGTATGTGTGTGTGTGTGTGTCTGTCTGTCTGTCTGTGTCTGTGTGTGTGTCTGTGTAAGAAGGCAAGCTCGGAAATGGTCCAAGAGCCCGGACCACCTAGTTCTGAGGTCAGTGGATCATAGCAGCCCTGCAATGCGACACCCAGCAGACTCTTCAAGCAGACCAGCTAATTCCAAAAAAACACAAAAAGTCCTATTGGGATAAAGCGATCATGGAAAAAATCGCCAACATAATGCTCAACAACGCTTCAGGAAAAGACAAAGCTCGTTTCTTAGCAGTGAAGGCACAACATTCAGGAGATTTCCTTTTAGCTGTTCCAAATTCCTCCTTGGGCACTCGACCCAACCCACAGGCTATTCGGAGTGTTATTGATCTTCGCCTTGCCGCCTCCATAGTCGCCGAATATAGATGCATTTGCGGCAGGGTGTCAGCTGATCACTTCGGACTATATGGCCCCATCTGTCACACATCAGAAGGGAAGTATGATAGACATGAGGAGTCAACGACATCAAGAGAAGTCTCGCCACAGCCCGTTGCCCAGCTGAACGGGAACCTAAGTACCGAGTCAGGTCTGACGAAGTCAAAAGCGTTCAGATGGAGTCACTATGCTACCTTGTAAGGATGGAAAGCAGATTGCCTGCGACTACACCTGTGGCTGAGCGTTGGCTGACACCTACTTACCATACTCTGAAGCTGAAGGAGGTGGAGTCGCCAGTTTCAGGGAGACCCAGAAGTTCCATAAATATAGAGGGCTGCCACCTTGCTATAACTTCATCCCAATAGGGTGGGAGACCCTTCGTGCATGGGGCAAGTGTGCTCTAAAATTTCTTAAAGACTTGGGTGA
The DNA here is from genome assembly GCA_009830355.1 of Cherax destructor. Taxonomy (NCBI): domain Eukaryota; kingdom Metazoa; phylum Arthropoda; class Malacostraca; order Decapoda; family Parastacidae; genus Cherax; species Cherax destructor. The sequence goes on from WNWK01002725.1 coordinate 57,451, forward strand.
AAAACTTGTCACAGAGCAGCCAGTTTCCTCTATCAGAAACTCAGTGTTGTGATTCAAAGGGAAAATGCATGCAGTATTCTGGGCAGGCGGCCCACCGCCGGAGAGCTCATGAAGTATTTGAGATGTTGGCTCTGAAGTGGTGTTGGCTCTGAGGTGGTGTTGGCTCTGAGGTGATGTTGGCTCTGAGGTGGTGTTGGCTCTGAGGTGGTGTTGGCTATGAGGTGGTGTTGGCTCTGAGGTGGTGTTGGCTCTGAGGTGGTGTTGGCTCTGAGGTGGTGTTGGCTCTGAGGTGGTGTTGGCTCTGAGGTGGTGTTGGCTCTGAGGTGGTGTTGGCTCTGAGGTGGTGTTGGCTCTGAGGTGGTGTTGGCTCTGAGGTGGTGTTGGCTCTGAGGTGGTGTTGGCTCTGAGGTGGTGTTGGCTCTGAGGTGGTGTTGGCTCTGAGGTGGTGTTGGCTCTGAGGTGGTGTTGGCTCTGAGGTGGTGTTGGCTCTGAGGTAGTGTTGGCTCTGAGGTAGTGTTGGCTCTGAGGTGTTGGCTCTGAGGTGCTATTTATGTTCTTTTCTCCATTGTATCTTTGTGAATGTATTCTGTCAATAAATAAAGTTCACATAGAATGTGGAATATAAGGGTGGTAGGAGAAGAGAATATTCAAACAGCTCCGCGGAGAATCTTGAGTTTTCCCTTAAGTAAGTTTATTCTCTTCTCTGAAGAAGAGGGTCCCCAGTCAAGTTCAAGAGGTGGTACCACCATATATATATATATATATATATATATATATATATATATATATATATATATATATAGTATAGAGGCTATAATATATATATATATATATATATATATATATATATATATATATATATATATGGCTATAGGAGGGTAGGTGCAGGAGGAAAGAGGAGTGAGTGGTGGAATGAAGAAGTAAAGGGTGTGATAAAAGAGAAAAAGGTAGCTTATGAGAGGTTTTTACAAAACAGAAGTGTTAATAGAAGAGCAGAGTATGTGGAGAGTAAAAGAAAGGTGAAGAGAGTGGTGAGAGAGTGCAAAAGAAGAGCGGATGAAAGAATGGGAGAAGCTATGTCAAGAAATTTTGCTGAAAACAAGAAAAAATTTTGGAGTGAGATAAACAAGGTAAGAAAGCCTAGGGAACGAATGGATTTGTCAGTTAAAAACAGAGTTGGGGAGTTAGTAGATGGGGAGCTGGAGGTATTGGGTAGATGGCGGGAATATTTTGAGGAACTTTTAAATGTTGATGAAAAAAGGGAGGCGGTAATTTCATGTACTGGCCAGGGAGGTACAACATCGTTTAGGAGTGAAGAAGAGCAGGATGTGAGTGTGGGGGAGGTGCGTGAGGCATTACGTAGAATGAAAGGGGGTAAAGCAGCTGGAATTGACGGAATCATGACAGAAATGTTAAAAGCAGGGGGGGATATAGTGCTGGAGTGGTTGGTATTTTTGTTTAATAAATGTATGAAAGAGGGGAAGGTACCTAGGGATTGGCAGAGAGCATGTATAGTTCCGTTATATAAAGGGAAGGGGGATAAAAGAGAGTGTAAAAATTATAGGGGAATAAGTTTACTGAGTATACCAGGTAAAGTGTATGGCAGGGTTATTATTGAAAGAATTAGAGGTAAGACAGAGAGTAGGATTGCAGATGAGCAAGGAGGCTTTAGAGTGGGTAGGGGATGTGTAGATCAAGTGTTTACAGTGAAGCATATATGTGAACAGTATTTAGATAAAGGTAGAGAAGTTTTTATTGCATTTATGGATTTAGAAAAGGCATATGATAGAGTGGATAGGGAGCAATGTGGCAAATGTTGCAAGTGTATGGAATAGGTAGTAAGTTACTGAAGGCTGTAAAGAGTTTTTATGAGGATAGTGAGGCTCAGGTTAGGGTGTGTAGGAGAGAGGGAGATTACTTCCCGGTAAAAGTAGGTCTTAGACAGGGATGTGTAATGTCACCATGGTTGTTTAATATATTTATAGATGGGGTTGTAAAAGAAGTAAATGCTAGGGTGTTGGGGAGAGGGGTGGGATTAAATTATGGAGAATTATATGCAAAATGGGAGTTGACACAGTTAATTTTTGCTGATGATACTGTGCTTATGGGAGATTCTAAAGAAAAGTTGCAAAGGTTAGTGGACGAGTTTGGGAGAGTGTGTAAAGGTAGAAAGTTAAAAGTGAACATAGACAAGAGTAAGGTGATGAGGGTATCAAACGATTTAAATAAAGAAAAATTGGATATCACATTGGAGAGAGGGATTATGGAAGAAGTAAATGTTTTCAGATATTTGGGAGTTGACGTGTCAGCGGATGGGTTTATGAAGGATGAGGTTAACCATAGAATTGATGAAGGAAAAAAGGTGAGTGGTGCATTGAGGTATCTGTGGAGACAAAAAACGTTATCCATGGAGGCAAAGAAGGGAATGTACGAAAGTATAGTGGTACCAACACTCTTATATGGGTGTGAAGCATGGGTTGCAAATGCTGCAGCGAGGAGGAGGCTGGAGGCAGTGGAGATGTCCTGTCTAAGGGCAATGTGTGTGTAAATATTATGCAGAAAATTCGGAATGTGGAAATTAGGAGAAGGTGTGGAGTTACTAAAAGTATTTGTCAGAGGGCTGAAGAGGAGTTGTTGAGGTGGTTTGGTCATTTAGAAAGACTGGATCAAAGTAGAATGACTTGGAGAGCGTATAAATCTGTAGGGAAAGGAAGGCGGGGTAGGGGTCGTCCTAGAAAAGGTTGGAGGGAAGGGGTAAAGGAGGTTTTGTGGGCGAGGGCTTGGACTTCCAGCAAGCATGTGAGCGTGTTAGATAGGAGTGAATGGAGACGAATGGTTTTTGGGACATGACGATCTGTTGGAGTGTGAGCAGGGTAACATTTTGTGAAGGGATTCAGGAAACTAGTTAATTGATTTAGTTGGACTTGAGTCCTGGAAATGGGAAGTACAATGCCTGCACTTTAAAGGAGGGGTCTGAGATAGTGACAGCTGGGAGGGACTTTTCTCAGCTGTCGTATCTGAGCTCCTCTGCAAAGACAGTGATTATGTATGAGTGTGGTGAAAGTGTTGAATGATGATGAAAGTATTTTCTTTTTGGGGATTTTCTTTCTTTTTGGGTCACCCTGCCTCGGTGGGAGACGGCCGACTTGTTGAAAAAAATATATATATATATATATATATATATATATATATATATATATATATATATATATATGTCGTGCCGAATAGATAAAACTTGCGATTTTGGCTTAAATAGCAACGCTTTTCTTGCCGAAAATGGCAAGCGAAAACGGTATTGACTTTTTTTGCTCATAAACGCAAATTTTATTACATAAATAAAAATAATGATTGACAATAAATGATTTGTACAGAAGTGACGCTGTGAAATTTTAAATATTTTAAAAAATTATTAAACTATTAATTTTAAATGTTTTATCTATATATATCGCTATCATCAGGTTTCCAGCCAATAAAGTTTAACAAATTAGATAATAGAAAGTTTGTATTAGACTCTTAAATAACAAGTGTAACATTTGTAAATGACCAGTGTAACATTTGTAAATGACCAGTGTAACATTTGTGAATGACCAGTGTAACATTTGTGAATGACCAGTGTAACATTTGTGAATGACCAGTGTAACATTTGTGAATGACCAGTGTAACATTTGTGAATGACCAGTGTAACATTTGTGAATGACCAGTGTAACATTTGTGAATGACCAGTGTAACATTTGTGAATGACCAGTGTAACATTTGTGAATGACCAGTGTAACAATTGTGAATGACCAGTGTAACATTTGTGAATGACCAGTGTAACATTTGTGAATGACCAGTGTAACATTTGTGAATGACCAGTGTAACATTTGTGAATGACCAGTGTAACATTTGTGAATGACCAGTGTAACATTTGTGAATGACCAGTGTAACATTTGTAAATGACCAGTGTAACATTTGTAAATGACCAGTGTAACATTTGTAAATGACCAGTGTAACATTTGTAAATGACCAGTGTAACATTTGTAAATGACCAGTGTAAGTTTTTTACGTGACCAGTGTAACATTTATAAATAATCAGTGAAGCATTTGTAAAAGATTAACTTTTGTAAATTATCAGTGACATTTGTAAATGATCAGTGTAAGATTTGAAAATGATCATTATAAAATTTGAAAATGATCAGTGTACCATTTGTAAATAATAATTTTAGCAATTGCAAATGAAAAAGGACTCAAGTTAATGTGCAGTTGTGCGAAATTAATAAAAAGTAAAAAATATTGCATGTCACAGGTCCAGGTCACCTGCATGACAGGTCCAGTCACCTGCATGACACAGGTCCAGTCACCTGCATGACACAGGTCCAGTCACCTGCATGACACAGGTACAGTCACCTGCATGACACAGGTACAGGTCAGCTCATGTCACAGGTCCAGGTCACCTGCATGACAGGTATAGGTCAGATGCATGACACAGGTATAGGTCAGATGCATGACACATCCAAGTCACCTGCCTGACACACATCCAGGTCACCAGCATGACACGTCCATGTCACCTACATAACACAAGTACAGGTCAGATGCATGACAAGTGCAGGTCAGATGCATGACAAGTGCAGGTCAGATGCATGACACAGGTACAGGTCACCTGCATGACACAGGTACAGGTCACCTGCATGACACAGGTACAGGTCACCTGCATGACACAGGTACAGGTCACCTGCATGACACAGGTACAGGTCACCTGCATGGCACAGGTACAGGTCACCTGCATGACACAGGTACAGGTCACCTGCATGACACAGGTACAGGTCACCTGCATGACACAGGTACAGGTCACCTGCATGACACAGGTACAGGTCACCTGCATGACACAGTTACAGATCACCTGCATGACACAGGTACAGGTCACCTGCATGACACAGGTACAGGTCACTTGCATGACACAGGTACAGGACACCTGCATGACACAGGTACAGGTCACCTACATGACACAGGTTCAGGTCATCTTCAGGACACAGTTACAGGTCACCATCAGGAGAGAGGTATATGTCACCTACATGACACAGGTACAGGTCACCTGCATGACACAGGTACAGGTCACCTGCATGACACATACAGGTCACCTGCATGACAGATACGGGTCACCTGCATGACACAGATACGGGTCACCTGCATGACACATACGGATCACCTGCATGACACAGATACGGATCACCTGCATGACACAGATACGGGTCACCTGTATGACACAGATATAGGCCACGTGCATGACACAGATACAGGTCACCTGCATGACACAGGTCTAGGTAACATGCATGACACAGGTCTAGGTCACCTGCATGACATAGGTCTAGGTCACCTGCATGACATAGGTCTAGGTCACGTGCATGACACCGGTCTAGGTCACCTGCATGACACAGGTCTAGGTCACCTGCATGACACAAGTCTAGGTCACCTGCATGACACAGGTCTAGGTCACCTGCATGACACAGGTATAGGTCACCTGCATGACACAGGTATAGGTCACCTGCATGACACAGGTATAGGTCACCTGCATGACACAGGTCCAGATTACCTTCATGTCACAGGTCCAGGTCACCTGCATGACAGGTCCAGATCATCTATATGACACAGGTACAGGTCACCTGCATGACATTTTCAGGTCACCTGCATGACACAGGTCCAGGTCACCTGCATGACACAGGTCCAGGTCACCTGCATGACACAGGTCCAGGTCACCTGCATGACACAGGTCCAGGTCACCTGCATGACACAGGTCCAGGTCACCTGCATGACACAGGTCCAGGTCACCTGCATGACACAGGTTTAGGTCACCTGCATGACACAGGTACAGTCACCTGCATGACACAGGTACAGTCACCTGCATGACACAGGTCCAGGTCAGCTCATGTCACAGGTCCAGGTCACCTGCATGACAGGTATAGGTGTTACGGCCCCCTATCTAACAATGGTAGTTAGGTAATTACCTCACCGGCCGGCAGTCAAGGGGTTACGTCATCAGACCTGATGTTTGACTGCCGAGCCGGCTTGACTGACAGTGTCATCGAGACTCTCCCCTATTCAACACTGGAGAGTCCACCAGCTCACTGACATACTACTGGAGTTCGCCAGTCAGACCTGCGTGAGAGTTGCAGACTCATGCAGTGTGGTGCTGGTGATAGCCTACAACAAGGAGAGCGGCAAGGTCACCAGAATCGACGATGTACCTGCGACGATGTACCTGCGACGATGTACCTGCGACGATGTACCTGCGACGATGTACCTGCGACGATGTACCTGAGATTGTTTACCCGGAGATTGTTAACCGGAGTGTCAGGGTTTTAGTGGTGTAGTCAGAGAGAGTTTGTGACGATGGCACGACACAGGTTGAGTCGTGTATTTGGGGTGTGTCATAACGCGGTGTAAAGGCTTTATGAGAAAGAGTTCATGATACAGGGGGCGTGCCATGTGGCACAGAGGTGTCGTGTGACACAGCGATTGAGTCTTTATGGAACGGGTGTCATGGGACCCCGTGAGAAGGCGTGCCATAAGACAGAGACAAGGGTGTCTGAGGACACGGTGGAGAAGGAGTATCATGACAAGGTGTGGTAGTGTCCTGCGTGACACTAGAAGATGGCAGCGACTTGACACTACACCGAATACTTGATTTTACTTGTGACTTTTATCTTGTACTGTGATTTTGTGTAAATAGGTTTTTACACAGATTATTAGATTATATGTTTTTATTCAGATTATATGTTTTTATATTAATAATATATATTTAATATAATAAAAATCTGAAAAATGAGATTTTACTTAGTATCCCAAACAGTCGTTAATTACAAATGCTTCTTTATTTGTAATAATAGGTCAGATGCATGACACAGATATAGGTCAGATGCATGACACATCCAAGTCACCTGCCTGACACACATCCAGGTCACCAGCATGACACGTCCATGTCACCTACATAACACAAGTACAGGTCAGATGCATGACAAGTGCAGGTCAGATGCATGACAAGTGCAGGCAGATGCATGACAGGTCAGGGCACCTGCATGACACAGGTACAGGTCACCTGCATGACACAAGTACAGGTCACCTGCATGACACAGGTACAGGTCACTTGCATGACACAGGTACAGGTCACCTGCATGACACAGGTACAGGTTACCTGCATGACACAGGTACAGAGGTTCACCTGCATGACACAGGTACAGGTCACTGCATGACACAGGTACAGGTCACCTGCATGACACAGGTACAGGTCACCTGCATGACACAGGTACAGGTCACCTGCATGACACAGGTACAGGTCACCTGCATGACACAGGTACAGGTCACCTGCATGACACAGGTACAGGTCACCTGCATGACACAGGTACAGGTCACCTGCATGACACAGGTACAGGTCACCTGCATGACACAGGTACAGGTCACCTGCATGACACAGGTACAGGTCACCTGCATGACACAGGTACAGGTCACCTGCATGACACAGTTACAGATCACCTGCATGACACAGGTACAGGTCACCTGCATGACACAGGTACAGGTCACATGCATGACACAGGTTCAGGTCATCTCAGGACACAGTTACAGGTCACCATCAGGAAGAGGTATAGTCACCTACATGACACAGGTACAGGTCACCTGCATGACACAGGTACAGGTCACCTGCATGACAGATACGGTCACCTGCATGACACATAGTCACCGCTGCACAGCGGTCACCTGCATGACACAGATACGGGTCACCTGCATGACACAGATACGGGTCACCTGCATGACACATGAGTCACCTGCAGATACGGGTCACCTGCATGACACAGATACAGGTCACCTGCATGACACAGATACAGGTCACCTGCATGACACAGGTCTAGGTCACCTGCATGACAGTCTAGGTCACCTGCATGACACAGGTCTAGGTCACCTGCATGACAGGTCTAGGTCACCTGCATGACACAGGTCTAGGTCACCTGCATGACACAGAGTCTAGGTCACCTGCATGCACAGGTCTAGGTCACCTGCATGACACAGGTCCAGGTCACCTGCATGACACAGGTCATAGGTCACCTGCATGACACAGGTCAGGTCACCTTGCATGACACAGGTCCAGGTCACCTGCATGACACGGTCATCCTTGACAGGTCAGCACTGCATGACCAGGTCAGGTCACCTGCATGACACAGGTCCAGGTCACCTGCATGACACAGGTCCAGGTCACCTGCATGACACAGGTCAGGTCACCTGCATGACACAGGTCCAGGTCACCTGCATGACACAGGTCCAGGTCACCTGCATGACACAGGTCCAGGTCACCTGCATGACACAGGTCCAGGTCACCTGCATGACACAGGTCCAGGTCACCTGCATGACACAGGTCCAGGTCACCTGCATGACACAGGTCCAGGTCACCTGCATGACACAGGTCCAGGTCACCTGCATGACACAGGTCCAGGTCACCTGCATGACACAGGTCCAGGTCACCTGCATGACACAGGTCCAGGTCACCTGCATGACACAGGTCCAGGTCACCTGCATGACAACATTCTCAACATTCTCCACCTGACTCTCCACCTCACTATGCTCACTATATATAGTCATATACTCTCATATTAGGTAAAACTCTTTGTGATTTGATAATGCTCATTGAGTGGGTGAAACGTAGTCAATGAAAACTGCATTATACCATCGTGTTGGTATTTTATACCAATTATCTCCTTAATTCATGTATAAATGAAAAATCGAGTTGCTAATAATCATGTACTGTATTCCTTAGTCATGAATATGGCTGATGATGTTTAGGCTTCTAAGTTGCAAGATGGGAAGGTACTCAATTATGCTGTTGCTGGCGCTGAAATCATCACCTCAGGTTTGATTGGACTTCTGAGGTGAAAGTAGAGGTAACTAACCCGCAATGTCATCAAAGTTTCCAACTCTAAGAGGGGAGATACTGACTGAAGTGACGTTTTCACACATCTCTACAAGTTTCGTACGAGGGTCAGGAAACCGCTTTGTCTACGTGTTTGATATCACTTTCTGCAACCCTTGGCTCTTGTAAATAAAAAAAAAGGATCAATAATGACTCCAGCAGAACAAAATGTCTCTTAAAGAGTTCAGGATTCAAAGAGCATCGTCCGAAAGAATACAGAAGGTAATCAGGTCTTCTAGACTCTTATCGCTTGAGCCTGAGTTACTGGCTACTCCGAGAGCGAAAAGAAACAATAAAACTGGATTACCTGCAGAGTCCACGAAGCACAACATATCACAGAGCGAGTGGGACTTGAACCCGAGACAAGCGAGTCTTTAAACTCGCCATGGGTTCAAGCCCCATCTGTTACGTGATTTGTTTACAATCGTGTTATTGCGATTGAGGGAGCTATGTCATTGTACCACTGTCCACTACTTCAGGAGCCGAGGCAGTCGTGTGACAGCTCCTCCACACCTGAGTGTGGGCATCCGTCTGGTCGGGTGTGCCAGTCAGATATCAGGAACCGTCCCTTTAGTACACATAAATTATCTTATATATCATTTTCTGGGGTGAAGTTTAATTTGGTTTTATCAACAGTTCTACAATATTAGCCGCAGTTTTTTGTAGTTTTTAAATTACTTTTCAACTCTTCAAAATATTTACTTTTTATTTTTTTTTTTACATTTTATACAAATCCTTTATATCTTTTGTATAACAGACACTTTGTATACTAATACTTTTACTATGTTATGTTTCTTTCCCTGACAAAATATTGGAGCATATAAAAAAAATCTAGAATTATGTGGAGAGAGAGAGAGAGAGAGAGAGAGAGAGAGAGAGAGAGAGAGGCGGAAAGAGAGAAAGGGAGAGACTGACTGATTTTGATCCAATGGTGGGAGTCATTGATGTACAAAGCATAAAAGGTAAATCTGAAGAAAGAATTATTATTTATTTTAAGAAACTGAGGATAAATAAGTAAACGAGAAACGATATGAGGCGTAATGACAGCAGTTTGCTGGACTGTGAATTAGAGGATAAAATGTTGATGGGTCTACTTCAGGAAGTGCATGTTTTCTTTTTAAGAGAGACAGATACATTAGATCAATATTTAGTGGCAGTTACATTGAGAGTAAGAGGTAGATGGGGTACAAAGAGAATGTTATCAGTTGGTAAGAGAGAAGTGAAAGTTTATATAAAAAAATAGGAAATAGTTCAGGTGGGTGAGCACAGAAGAGGAGCGATTGGTGGAATGACGAGGTGTGTGGACAGAGACAGGGCCATACATTGAAACATTATAATTAAGTGTACAAATACCCAATTTTTCAGGAACACCTACATGTAAACCCATCATTAAATGGCAAATCGCTAATGACGAGGTAAAGAGGGTGGTAATTTAGAAATAATACAATAAAGGTAGGCATATGAGAGTTTTTTTTAATGTAATAGAGAAGAATGGAAAGTAAAGTATATGGAGAGTAAATGAGAGGTTAAAATAGTAGTGAAGGAGGGTAGGAGGAGAGTTAATGATTGGGTAAAATTTTATCAACACATTTTGTTGACAAGAAAAACAATTGTAGCGAGATGAATAAGCTGAGAAAACCTAAGAAACAAGAGAGAAGAGCCATTAGATGCTGAGGTGGACGAGATGTGAAGATCACGGGAATATTTTGAGGAATTATTGAATGTTGATAAAGAGAAGATGGCAGTGATTTCTTCCACCTTTTAGGAGCGACGAAGAGCCAGAATTGAGTGTTGTCGATGTGGGCGACGCAGTAGGTAGAATGAATGGGTGTAAAGCTGCTGCTGGATAGATGGGATTAAGACAGAAATGATGGTCTCCTTGGGCTGGCACATGACGCACAGCAAGTACAAAATATTAGTGTTCTTCGTATCCCTTGATTTGAGAACAAAATAGTCATCCAGGTGAGGCCACGGGTTCTGCGACTCCTGGCAGCCTCTGCTTCAATAACAGCCACTGCAGAGTGCTCAACAACACCCTCAGGTGGAACAGAAACGTCTCCCCTGTTCATAACGATAAGTGACAACGCATCGCTGCTCAAATGCTGCTGCTGCTGCTGCTGCGTTGACAAGTCACGTTTATACGTAGTCAGCCAATAGCGTGCCAGACTGACTGTTGGAGAAACGCCCACAACAGACAGGAACAAACACGTGCGCCGTTGAAAAGGCATTGCTTTCTGACTACCGACAACATATGATTTTTTTTAGTGGACTCAAAGTTAGCGGAACTTTATTTAGCGGAAGCTAATTAGTCTGTTAATGGTTTCCGAAGTTAGCAGCCTCTCCTCAGCCTCTGCTCAGCCTTAACACTGGTGTCTGCAGTTCAGAAGACATAAGAACATGAGAATGGAGTGTAGATAAATGGTGTCTAATTGATCATGAGAATGGAGAAATTATTGAAAATGATATAAAATTCAGATAAGTTGAACATTACGACATTAAGTACAACAGTTGTGCCCAACTGTTGTAGGCCTACTGGCCCATATAAGGCAGGTCCTTCTCAAAACCAACCATTCCAACCCACCCATCTGTCCAACTTTTTTCCAACGCCACCCAAGAATTTGCTTCAATACTTCAGGCACTAATCAAACTCAGCCCTTCTCACCAATATAAATGTCTAATCTCGAAATGCCCGAAATGCCTAGGCATAAAAGTGGCCTTTGTATTTAGCATTTTATAACATGTAAACCACACATTGTAAGTTTTACAAGGAAATATACATTTTTATTTTTTATTTGTTGTAAGCAACACTTACTCAATATTTTCTAAATTATGTTGTATTATTTTCCACTTTATTTTATTATAATTCAAACGTAGATGCCTCGGACACAAGGATAGATTCGGCATAGTTTTTGGCGGTGAAGTTCTAACTGGCCTTTTTCAAACATAATATTGTGAGGACTATTGTTTTCAGTGCAATATCTAAAGAATGCCTCTACTGATCTGCTTCAGACTTTCGCTGTCGGTCTATTTCATATTGTTATTGGGACCCGTACGACCGAATTATCTAAAAAACAACAAAATTTTTGTTTAGATTTCCATTCAATAACTATAGAATGCCTCTTCTGACTGGCTTCAAACTTTCATCAGTAATGTGTCACAGCGGAAGGTTTCGATTTTATTGGACTGTCCGGGTGTCAATTAGCCAAATTTTATTTTGCTTTTATATACCTGTGCCGGGAGGCCTATTGCTCGTGCCGAGTCCTTTGATCCCAGGAGTCAAAGGTGTTCTTCCTCTGCCGTCATCTTGTCATGTAGTGCAGCTCTGATGAGTAGGACACATGTGCTACAGTTAGGCATCTCTATTGTTGAAACTCCCCTACACAGTAGGCTTTTTCAGTCAAATACAGAGGTGGTAAATTAGACACGTATGCAACACTTGGGTATCTTTATTGAGGAAACGTTTCGCCACACAGTGGCTTCATCAGTCCATACAAAGGAGAATCGTGAAGAACAGGAGGAGTATGAGGAGTCCTTTGTATGGACTGATGAAGCCACTGTGTGGCGAAACGTTTCCTCAATAAAGATACCCAAGTGTTGCATATGTGTCTAATTTACCAACTCGTCGGTTCTCTGAACCATTCATTTACATCCTGTCTGACACTGCAACATCTTGGCATCTTAATACAGGGATTTCTTCGCTTGCCTATTCCTTGGGCACGACCTACTTCCACATTGGACAAATGTGACACCACCTACTACTGCTGCACCTCTCCTGTCTACAGTATATAAGCTTCCTCTACGCTCATATGTTGTATTCTATTCAAGATTGATGGACTGACAACATCGACTCAAGATTGAAGGACTGACCACCTCATACTCCTCCTGTTCTTCACGATTCTCCTTTGTATGGACTGATGAAGCCACTGTGTGGCGAAACGTTTCCTCAATAAAGATACCCAAGTGTTGCATATGTGTCTAATTTACCAACTCGTCGGTTCTCTGAACCATTCATTTACAAATACAGAGGTCTTCCATAGTATTTAAGACTCTATTCTCATGCTTCAGCTTCATATAATTCCTGACCATGGAGCTGAACTCTTCTCCAGGCAAAGGGACTGATCACCTGAAATACTATTTCTCCAAGGTTGGCGGACTGATTACATCTTCATTTGACTACTACATCTTCTGCCTCTGTATTTGTCTTAAGAAACATACTGTGTAGGACAAACATTTCAACAATATAGCTACTGTAGCACGTGTGTCTTATATTCGTCAATTTTCAACATCATGCAGCTATAAGAAAATAGTAAGCGTCCCCCACCTCGAAGACGCCGTGGCAACTTGCTTTGCAGCTCAAAACAATTGCATCTTGACCTACCCGTAGACGTCCATACGAAGTACGTAGATACTTGCATGTGGATGTGAATAATCACATCCACTTGCAATCTGTCCACTAGCCATCACCACTTAACGCCATCATCTATCCATACATGAGTAACGTAAGAGGGTGTTGCTCAGTCGAATATCGCAAACAATAGTGATGCATCCCGTGGTTGCTCACTATCTGAGGTGTCAAGAAGCTGCATCTCCAAGAATATTGAAACATGACTGCAACGAGATGACATTCTTGTCTTGTATAACAAATCCTACAATTAAGCAAGTTTAATAGGAACTATACAGTGAACTGATTCACTATTAATATATTAAAAATTAAACTGTTCAATTCGAACATAATATAATACTTTCCAGTATTGACTTCAGGCTGATCTCTGAATGAGTTTCAGTGAGAGAGGAACAACACTGAAGTTCTTCTCAGACAAGTACAGTGTATCTAATATAAGAGAAGTTATTAAGAATCAACAGAACTTCATGAAAACTTCTCGACCATATAATATACCAGGACTACTTAGATAAACCATATAATATACCAGGACTACTTACATAAACCATATAAGATACCAGGACTACTTACATAAACCATATAAGACACCAGGACTACTTACATAAACCATATAAGATACCAGGACTACTTACATAAACCATATAAGACACCAGGACTACTTACATAAACCATATAAGATACCAGGACTACTTACATAAACCATATAAGATACCAGGACTACTTACATAAACCATATAAGATACCAGGACTACTTACATAAACCATATAAGATACCAGGACTACTTACATAAACCATATAAGACACCAGGACTACTTATATAAACCATATAAGATACCAGGACTACTTACATAAACCATATAAGATACCAGGACTACTTACATAAACCATATAAGATACCAGGACTACTTACATAAACCATATAAGATACCAGGACTACTTACATAAACCATATAAGACACCAGGACTACTTACATAAACCATATATGATACCAGGACTACTTACATAAACCATATAAGACACCAGGACTACTTACATAAACCATATAAGACACCAGGACTACTTACATAAACCATATAAGATACCAGGACTACTTACATAAACCATATAAGATACCAGGACTACTTACATAAACCATATAAGACACCAGGACTACTTACATAAACCATATAAGATACCAGGACTACTTACATAAACCATATAAGATACCAGGACTACTTACATAAACCATATAAGACACCAGGACTACTTACATAAACCATATAAGATACCAGGACTACTTACATAAACCATATAAGATACCAGGACTACTTACATAAACCATATCAGAAATCAGGGCTACTTGCATAAACTATATAAGATATCAGGACTATTTACATAAATCATCCAAGCTGTCAGATCTAGAGTAAAGTTGTCTAGCAATCACTTCACATTACAGCGGCCGGATAACAGTTCCACGTAACGCCAGTTAGAACACTGCCTCCACGCCAAGCAACGTGTCATGCCGCCAATCAGATAACCTTCCTAGTCAGTCAGGCCAAATTACAACACCACGTGAGTGAACACCAATCAGAAAATATTCCCCGGAGCCCCACCCTGCTCTGAGGGGAAGCTAGATCATCATCCCCTCCTCCTCCCCTCAGTATCGATCTTCCACTACCGCGTGTGCCGATATCCTGAACATCGCTAAATCTGTAGCCGACTGCTGAAAGCTGTCGTTTCTGGTCTGTCGTTTCTGGTCTGTCGTATCTGGTCTGTCGTATCTGGTCTGTCGTATCTGGTCTGTCGTATCTGGTCTGTCGTATCTGGTCTGTCGTATCTGGTCTGTCGTATCTGGTCTGTCGTATCTGGTCTGTCGTATCTGGTCTGTCGTATCTGGTCTGTCGTATCTGGTCTGTCGTATCTGGTCTGTCGTATCTGGTCTGTCGTATCTGGTCTGTCGTATTTGTTCTAGTGCGAACCTTCCGGGTCGCACTAGAAAAGTTCTGGAGTTAAGCTAATAGGCGGCTAAAGAATTTCTCTATGAGGTATTCTTAATGAGAAACATTGCTTAAATACAACTACAGAATTTCTCTGAGGTATTCTTGTTGATGAGAAACATCGTTTAAATACTTCTAAGGAATCCCTGAGAGGAATATCTCTTAAATACGACTAAAGAATCTTTCTGAAAGGTATTCCCCGTAATGAGAAACATCGCTTAAATACGACTAAACAATCTATCTGTGAGGTATTCTTGTTTGATGAGAAACATCGCTTAAATACGACTAAATAATCTGAGACGTATTCCATTTAATGAGGAACATCATTTAAATACGACTAAAGAATCTCTGAGATTCTTGTTGATGAAAAACATCTTTTAAATACGACTAAAGAATGGATGAGGATCATCGCTTAAATGCGGCTAATGAGGAATATTTTATTGTGGAAAATATTTTTGAAAGGTTTTTGGATAATATTTTATTGAAAAGTTTTGAAGAATATATCTCTGAGGATTCAGTCCTACTGAGAAATTTCTTCCTGAAATAACTCGGTCGTGGACCCACACTTGCTGTGGCTGGGTCGTGCACCAACACTTGCTGTGGCTGGGTCGTGGACCCACACCTGCTGTGGCTGGGTCGTGGACCAACACTTGCTGTGGCTGGGTCGTGGACCCACACTTGTTGTGGATGGGTCGTGAACCCTCACTTACTGTTAATGATTGTCTCACGTCTGTTCTTCCAGTGTTCTAAATCATCATTTACATTACATGTTAAATCGTCTTCCCAATCACCTCTTTGATATTTTACACCTGTCAAGTACCACTGCTCGTCCGAGGTCCAGACGATATTCAACATTTGTTCACTGCTTGTTCAAGGTCTTCAACACCTTTCCAGTGCTCACCAAGTTCTAGACGATATTCAACACCTTTTCAATGCTCGTTTAAGGTCTTCAACACCTTTTCAATGCTCGTTTAAGGTCTTCAACACCTTTGCAATGCTCGTTTAAGGTCTTCAACACCTTTTCAATGCTCGTTTAAGGTCTTCAACACCTTTTCAATGCTCGTTTAAGGTCTTCAACACCTTTTCAATGCTCGTTTAAGGTCTTCAACACCTTTTCAATGCTCGCTTAAGGTCTTCAACACCTTTTCAATGCTCGTTTAAGGTCTTCAACACATTTTCAATGCTCGTTTAAGGTCTTCAACACATTTTCAATGCTCGTTTAAGGTCTTCAACACATTTTCAATGCTCGTTTAAGGTCTTCAACACATTTTCAATGCTCGTTTAAGGTCTTCAACACATTTTCAATGCTCGTTTAATGTTTTCAACACATTTTCAATGCTCGTTTAAGGTCTTAAACACCTCTCCACTGGTCGCCAGGTCTATACGATATTCAACACCTTTCCACTGGTCATCCGCTTTCTATGTATATTCCAGACCTCACCAGTCGTCCCGAGGCCATTACCACACTTTTTCAAAGGTCGTTCGAAATAATGCACTTCTCTAGACCTTCCCACTGGTCGTTAGAGACTAATGTGGTATTTCAGACCGTCCCACTGGTCGTTCGGGGACACATAGGGTTTTACATACCTTCACACACCTCAAGCTGTTTGTTTTTTAACTTCTGCGAGTAGTACACGCTGTGAGCACATTACCTGCTGTGAGCACATTACCTGCTGTGAACACATTACCTGCTGTGAGCACATTACCTGCTGTGAGTTGTTCTGGTTCTTCGAGGGGGCAAGATTCTGGCGGTGATGAAGGGTTCTTGATCTGAGCAATTAAAGGGTTAGAATTTAAATCTTCCCCTTGATTATAATAACAAGGAAGGTCTTACCTGGAGCACAGGTGTGGTGATACGACATTATGTAAATATAGATACGAAAAGTTCCTGCCATTTACTGAAGAAATGTTTGGCTACGGGTGACTAGTCCTCAAACAGAGGTGCAAGAGGTGTAAGTGGAGACATTGTTACATTATATGTCGTGGAGAAACACTTCCTCAATAAAAGACTTGAACTGTCCATAAGTGACTTCATCTACACCAGGAAGTGCCTACGCGGTCGTGCTGAGAGGAACCAAACTGAATATGTTAATGGTATGCAATACATGTGGAACAGTTAGGTATCTTAATTCCAAAAAGCTTCGCCTACACAGTAGGCTTCTTCAGTCAAATACAAAGGAGGTAGCAGAAATAGTATAGATGGAAAGACGATGTAATCACTCCACCCTTGAAGACGTAATTTTGAGGTGGTTAGTCCCTCAGCCATGAGAAGAGTTTTGCTCCAGAGTCTTGAACAATGTGAGGCTGAAGCAACAGTACGCACACTTACAAACTCTCAAATGTCAGGCGCACATAATCTTGATGTTCAGTGTAGGTGTTTCCTAACGATCTGTGCATTAATACTCAAGATTAAATTTAATATATCTTTATTTAGTACATGTACAATGTACAAGGTACACAAACTAGCTGACATCAATGACATACTACTGAATAGAAAGCCGCCTGTTATGCAGAGCATTTCGGGCAAATTAGGTCAGTTTTATCCCAGGATGCCACCCACACCAGTCGACTAACACTCAGGTACCCATTTTACTGATAGGTAAACATAGACAACCGGTGTAAAGAAACACGCCCGAAGTTTCTACCCTCTCTTGGAATTGAACCCAGACCCTCGCCATGTGAAGCGAGAGCTTTAGCCACCAGGCCACGGAACACCGTAAAGAAGACACACATAAAACATACAAAATGTCTCAACAGGAAGGTTTGTTACCTCGTGTTAAAGGAGAAATGCAAAACATAAATGACACAGAGAAGACAGGAGAATCCCTGCAGGGGAGACAGGAGAATCCCTGCAGGGAAGACAGGAGAATCCCTGCAGGGAAGACAGGAGAATCCCTGCAGGGAAGACAGGAGAATCCCTGCAGGGAAGACGGGAGAATCCCTGCAGGGAAGACGGGAGAATCCCTGCAGGGAAGACAGGAGAATCCCTGCAGGGAAGACGGGAGAATCCCTGCAGGGAAGACGGGAGAATCCCTGCAGGGAAGACGGGAGAATCCCTGCAGGGAAGACGGGAGAATCCTCGCAGGGAAGACAGGAGAATCCTCGCAGGGAAGACAAGAGAATCCCTGCAGGGAAGACAGGAGAATCCTCGCAGGGAAGACAGGAGAATCCCTGCAGGAAGACAGGAGAATCCCTGCAGGGAAGACAGGAGAATCCCTGCAGGGAAGACAGGAGAATCCCTGCAGGGAAGACAGGAGAATCCTCGCAGGGAAGACAGGAGAATCCCTGCAGGGAAGACAGGAGAATCCTCGCAGGGAAGACAGGAGAATCCTCGCAGGGAAGACAGGAGAATCCTCGCAGGGAAGAAAATGCAAGTCAAAAGAGGTGCCAAGAGATCTTTAGGAGACCGTGACTTAGAAAGCAGTTATGCTCGACACACCAGACTCGTGCCAGAGTCTATTAATCTTAATGAGCTTGATCTCTCAGTCAGGGATCACACGAAAGCACATCAAAGCTCATGCGAAATCGAGTCTGTACCGGAGCTCACGACACCTACCAGGTGTGAATGATTTTTCATGCAAAGGAGTAAATAAGTTTCGTATATTCATTACAAATTCAGGAACCCACGATGTGCTGAAAACCTCTCGGTATTTATCTAAATTATATATATATATATATATATATATATATATATATATATATATATATATATATATATATATATATATATATAAACACATCGGCCGTTTCCCACCAAGGCAGGGTGGCCCGAAAAAGAAAAACTTTCATCGTCATTCACTCCATCACTGTCTTGCCAGAGGGGTGCTTTACACTACAGTTATAAAACTGTAACATTAACACCCCTCCTTCAGAGTGCAGACACTGTACTTCCCATCTCCAGGACTCAACTCCGGCCTGCCGGTTTCCCTGAATCCCTTCATAAATGTTACCTTGCTCACACTCCAACAGCGCGTCAAATCCTAAAAAACATTTGTCTCCATTCGCTCCTATCTAACATGCTCACGCATGCTTGCTGGAAGTCCAAACCCCTCGCACACAAAACCTCCTTTACCCCCTCCCTCCAACCTCTCCTATGCCGAACTTTACCCCGTCTTTCCTCCACTGTAGATTTATACACTTTTGAAGTCACTATTTCGTTCCATCCTGTTTACATGTCCGAACCACCTCAACAATCCCTCTTCAGCCCTCTGCGTAATAGTTTTGGTAGTCCCGCACCTCCTCCTAATTTCCAAACTACGAATTCTCTACATTATATTCACACCACACATATACCTCAGACATGACATCTCCATTGCCTCCAGTCTTCTCCTTGTTGCAACATTCACCACCCATATTTTCGCTATTTTCGCACCCATATAAGAGCGTTGGTATAACTATACTCTCATACATTCCCCTCTTTGCTTCCATGGACAAAGTTCTTTGACTCCACACACTCCTCAGTGCACTACTCACCTTTTTTCCCTCACCTGCTGACAGGTCCACTTCTAAATAGTATCTGAATACATTCACCTCCTCCATACTCTCTCCCTCCAATCTAATATCCAATCTTTCGTTACCTATCCTCATCACCTTACTCTTTCCTATATTCACTTTAAATTTTTTTCTTTTACATACCCTACCAAACTCATCGACGAACCTCTGCAACTTCTCTTCAGAATCTCCCAAAAGCACAGAGTCATCAGCAAAGAGCAACTGTGACAACTCCCACTTTGTGTTAGATTCTTTATCTTTTAACCCCAAACGTCTTGACAACACCCGATCATTCACTTCTCTTGCAACCCCATCTATAAATATATTGAACAAAAATGGTGACATCACACATCCCTGTCTAAGGCCTACTTTTACTGGGAAATAATCTCACTCTCTCCTACATACTCTAACCTGAGCCTAACTATCCTCATAAAAAGCTTTTCACTGCTTTCAATAACCTACCTCCTATTCCATACATTTGCAATATCTGCCACATTGGCCCCCTATCCACCCTGTCATACGCCTTTTCCATACGCCTTTTTTGTTCAATACACCGTGTCCCACTGAGGGACCTAAAAGGGAAATCGAAAGTTTTTCTTTTTTTTACATTTAGTAATTTAAGCAGGTGTTACTGTCTCCTCTGCTCCCGTCATAATTACTTTAATACTATCAGAATTTTCTTGTTCTTAATCCATGTGTGTTGTCCGGCGACTGACAATCAGAACTGCTTGTTGTCTGACTTACAAATTAGTGTGTGTAGACGTCAGACAGGTAGCAGTTGTCGGGTATCTTACTACTGGAATGGAGTGTAAACACTGACACGGTCGAGCAGATAAGACATAGATGTTGTGGAGATCGTCATTAATCACAATGTTTTTCCTGACAGTGTGTGTGGGGGAGGGGGGCACGGTGGACTAGCAGGCCGCCAAAAGCAACAGCCTGGTAGACCAGGCAAGCACCAAAACAAGCCTGGCCGCAGATCGGGAGATATAGTGCATGTTTTATGAGGGTGGAGGATAGGAATGCTGAGATATATTAGAGAGGAGAATGAGCGACCAGTCCAAAGCGCTTTTAACTACGATAAATGTAACTGATTCACAACGGAATTTACTGGCCCTAGCATAGGCCAGTAGGACTACAGCAGTGTTCATTCTTTATGTTTTAATGTTCTTAAGAAGAACCGTCAGTCTTCCACACAAAAGTCGACTTCACCTAGATACATATTTTGAGCTAGGAATCCTGAGACAACAGGTGAGCACTAGTAACTATTCTCACCTAGATAACCAGGAAACACAGGTGCAACACACACTAGCATTGCACTCATGAGCGAAAGGAGTGTTACAGAGAGTTATAGAGTAAAGCAGTTTCACTGGTGAGGGAGTGTTACATTTATATACACGCTCTCTACATACTGGTGGGTAGATAGCATGAGAGATTGTTATAGTGTGAGGGTGTGGGTTATTGAGTGAGGGTGTGGGTTATCAAGTGAGGGTGTGGGTTATCGAGTGAGGGAGTGGGTTATCGAGTGAGAGGGTGGGTTATCGAGTGACGGAGTTGGTTATCGAGTGAGGGAGTGGGTTATCGAGTGAGGGAGTGGGTTATCGAGTGACGGAGTGGGTTATCGAGTGAGGGAGTGGGTTATCGAGTGACGGAGTGGGTTATCGAGTAAGGGAGTGGGTTATCGAGGGAGTGGGTTATCGAGTGAAGGAGTGGGTTATCGAGTAAGGGAGTGGGTTATCGAGGGAGTGGGTTATCGAGTGAGGGAGTGGGTTATCGAGTGAGGGAGTGGGTTATCAAGTGAGGGAGTGGGTTATCGAGTGAGGGAGTGGGTTATCGAGTGAGGGAGTGGGTTATCGAGTGACGGAGTGGGTTATCGAGTGACGGAGTGGGTTATCGTGTGAGGGAGTGGGTTATCGAGTAAGGGAGTGGGTTATCGAGGGAGTGGGTTATCGAGTGAGGGAGTGGGTTATCGAGTGAGGGAGTGGGTTATCGAGTGAGGGAGTGGGTTATCGAGTGAGCGAATGGGTTATCGAGTGAGCGAATGGGTTATCGAGTGAGCGAGTGGGTTATCGAGTGAGTGGGTTATCGAGTGACGGAGTGGGTTATCGAGTGAGGGAGTGGGTTATCGAGTAAGGGAGTGGGTTATAGAGGGAGTGGGTTATCGAGTGAGGGAGTGGGTTATCGAGTGAGCGAGTGGGTTATCGAGTGAGCGAGTGGGTTATCGAGGAGCGAGTGGGTTATCGAGTAAGGGAGTGGGTTATCGAGTAAGGGAGTGGGTTATCGAGGGAGTGGGTTATCGAGTGAGGGAGTGGGTTATCGAGTGAGCGAGTGGGTTATCGAGTGAGCGAGTGGGTTATCGAGTGAGCGAGTGGGTTATCGAGTGAGCGAGTGGGTTATCGAGTGAGCGAGTGGGTTATCGAGTGAGCGAGTGGGTTATCGAGTGAGGAGTAGGGTATCGAGTGAGGAAGTGGGTTACCGAGTGAGGGAGTAGGTTATCGAGTGAGGGAGTGGGTTATCGAGTGAGGGAGTGGGTTATCAAGTGAGCGAGTGGGTTATCGAGTGAGGGAGTGGGTTATCGAGTGAGGGAGTGGGTTATCGAGTGAGGGAGTGGGTTATCGAGTGAGGGAGTGGGTTATCGAGTGAGGAGTGGGTTATCGAGTGAGGGAGTGGGTTATCGAGTGAGGAGTGGGTTATCGAGTGAGGGAGTGGGTATCGAGTGAGGGAGTGGGTATCGAGTGAGGGAGGGTTATCGAGTGAGGAGTGGGTTATCGAGTGAGGGAGTGGGTTATCGAGTGAGGGAGTGGGTTATCGAGTGAGGAGTGGGTATCGAGTGAGGGAGTGGGTTATCGAGTGAGGGAGTGGGTTATCGAGTGAGGGAGTGGGTTATCGAGTGAGGGAGTGGGGTATCGAGTGAGGGAGTGGGTTATCGAGTGAGGGAGTGGGTTATCGAGTGAGGGAGTGGGTTATCGAGTGAGGGAGTGGGTTATCGAGTGAGAGAGTGGGGTATCGAGTGAGGGAGTGGGTTATCGAGTGAGGGAGTGGGGTATCGAGTGAGACAGTTTCATAGGATGAGGGAATGTTTTAGCGCGTTTTTTTTTTTTTACAGAGGAATCCCACACCAGATAGTATGGGATTCCTCTGTAAAATCCTGCATTTGTGTTCAAAGTGGTGGCCCATACTAACCTTCCTATGGTATATAGAAACATACCTAGTTGGATAAATCTTATTAGAGCCAGCTGGCCCAGTGGTTAACGCACTGGCCTGTGAGGTTTTACGAGCCATTTCCCATGGGTTCGAAACTCACCCGTTCCGTGATTTATTTGCATCGTGTTAATGCGATCTTGTGAGCTTCATCTCAAGGTCAGCGGAACTGGAGTGAAGGCAAGTAAATAAATATCCTATATGTCAATAATGACGGAAGGCAGATTTCAGATTCCTAGTGCGGAAAGCGACCTTCACCAGAGATGACTGGGAGACTCCTACATCAAATATCCCTGATGGAATATCAAGAACTAATCTTATTACTGGAGCCATAATATTCATATTTAAAACATTTATAATAA
Organism: Cherax destructor; assembly: GCA_009830355.1. Taxonomy (NCBI): domain Eukaryota; kingdom Metazoa; phylum Arthropoda; class Malacostraca; order Decapoda; family Parastacidae; genus Cherax; species Cherax destructor. Next base: position 80,817 of record WNWK01002725.1, read on the forward strand.
AGAAATTGTAGTTCACGGAGCTGTGAACTTGAGGAGACACGGGGATTCAAGAGCTCCTGGGAGAAACGGGGATTCAAGAGCTCCTGGGAGACACGAAGATTCAAGAGCTCCTGGGAGACACGAGGATTCAAGAGCTCCTGGGAGACACGAGGATTCAAGAGCTCCTGGGAGACACGAAGATTCAAGAGCTCCTGGGAGACACGAGGATTCAAGAGCTCCTGGGAGACACGAGGATTCAAGAGCTCCTGGGAGACACGAGGATTCAAGAGCTCCTGGGAGACACGAGGATTCAAGAGCTCCTGGGAGACACGAGGGTTCAAGAGCTCCTGGGAGACACGAGGATTCTAGGGCTCCTGGGAGACACGAGGATTCAAGAGCTCCTGGGAGACACGAGGGTTCAAGAGCTCCTGAGAGACACGAGGGTTCAAGAGCTCCTGGGAGACACGAGGATTCAAGAGCTCCTGGGAGACACGAGGATTCAAGAGCTCCTTGGAGACACGAGGATTCAAGAGCTCCTGGGAGACACGAGGATACAAGAGCTCCTGGGAGACACGAGATTCAAGAGCTCCTGGGAGACACGAGGATTCAAGAGCTCCTGGGAGACACGAGGATTCAAGAGCTCCTGGGAGACACGAGGATTCAAGAGCTCCTGGGAGACACGAGGATTCAAGAGCTCCTGGGAGACACGAGGATTCAAGAGCTCCTAGTTGACACGAGGATTCAAGAGCTCCTGGGAGACACGAGGATTCAAGAGCTCCTGGGAGACACGAGGATTCAAGAGCTCCTGGAGACACGAGGATTCAAGAGCCCTGGGAACACGAGGATTCAAGAGCCCTGGGAGACACGAGGATTCAAGAGCTCCTGGGAGACACGAGGATTCAAGAGCTCCTGGGAGACACGAGATTCAAGAGCTCCTGGGACACACGAGATTCAAGAGCTCCTGGGAGACACGAGGATTCAAGAGCTCCTGGGAGACACGAGATTCACGAAGATCAAGCTCCTGGGTGACACGAGGATTCAAGAGCTCCTGGGAGACACGGGGATTCAAGAGCTCCTGGGAGACACGGGGATTCAAGAGCTCCTGGGAGACACGAGGATTCAAGAGCTCTTGGGAAACACGAGGATTCAAGAGCTCCTGGGAGACACGAGGATTCAAGAGCTCCTGGGAGACACGAAGATTCAAGAGCTCCTGGGAGACACGAAGATTCAAGAGCTCCTGGGAGACACGAGGATTCAAGAGCTCCTGGGAGACAAAAGGATTCAAGAGCTCCTGGGAGACACAAGGATTCAAGAGCTCTTGGGAAACACGAGGATTCAAGAGCCCCTTTGAGACACGAGGATTCAAGAGCTCCTTGAAGACACGAGGATTCAAGAGCTCCTGGGAGACACGAGGATTCAAGAGCTCCTGGAAGACACGAGGATTCAAGAGCTCCTGGGAGACACGAGGATTCAAGAGCTCATGGGAGACACGAGGATTCAAGAGCTCCTGGAAGACACGAGGTTTCAAGAGCTCCTGGGAGACACGAGGATTCAAGAGCTCCTGGGAGACACGAGGATTCAAGAGCTCCTGGGAGACACGAGGATTCAAGAGCTCCTGGGAGACACGAGGATTCAAGAGCTCCTGGGAGACACGAGGATTCAAGAGCTCCTGGGAGACACGAGGGTTCAAGAGCTCCTGGGAGACACGAGGATTCAAGAGCTCCTGGGAGACACGAGGATTCAAGAGCTCCTGAGAGACACGAGGGTTCAAGAGCTCCTGAGAGACACGAGGGTTCAAGAGCTCCTGAGAGACACGAGGGTTCAAGAGCTCCTGGGAGACACGAGGATTCAAGAGCTCCTGGGAGACACGAGGATTCAAGAGCTCCTGGGAGACACGAGGATTCAAGAGCTCCTGGGAGACACGAGGATTCAAGAGCTCCTGGGAGACACGAGGATTCAAGAGCTCCTGGGAGACACGAGGATTGAAGAGCTCCTGGGAGACACGAGGATTCAAGAGCTCCTGGGAGACACGAGGATTCAAGAGCTCCTGGAGACACGAGGTTCAAGAGCTCCTGGGAGACACGAGGATTCAAGAGCTCCTGGGAGACACGAGGATTCAAGAGCTCCTGGAGACACGAGGATTCAAGAGCTCCTGGGAGACACGAGGATTCAAGAGCTCCTGGGAGATCAGAGGATTCAAGAGCTCCTGGGAGACACGAGGTTCAAGAGCTCCTGGGAGACACGAGGATTCAAGAGCTCCTGGGAGACACGAGGATTCAAGAGCTCCTGGGAGACACGAGGATTCAAGAGCTCCTGGGAGACACGAGGATTCAAGAGCTCCTGGGAGACACGAGGATTCAAGAGCTCCTGGGAGACACGAGGATTCAAGAGCTCCTGGGAGACACGAGGATTCAAGAGCTCCTGGGAGACACGAGGATTCAAGAGCTCCTGGGAGACACGAGGATTCAAGAGCTCCTGGGAGACACGAGGATTCAAGAGCTCCTGGGAGACACGAGGATCTGAAGAGCTCCTGGGAGACACGAGGATTCAAGAGCTCCTGGGAGACACGAGATCAAGAGCTCCTGGAGACACGAGGATTCAAGAGCTCCTGGGAGACACGAGGATTCAAGAGCTCCTGGGAGACACGAGGATTCAAGAGCTCCTGGGACACGAGGATTCAAGAGCTCCTGGGAGACACGAGGATTCAAGAGCTCCTGGGAGACACGAGGATTCAAGAGCTCCTGGGAGACACGAGGATTCAAGAGCTCCTGGGAGACACGAGGATTCAAGAGCTCCTGGAGACACGAGGATTCAAGAGCTCCTGGGAGACACGAGGATTCAAGAGCTCCTGGGAACACGAGGATTCAAGAGCTCCTGGGAGACACGAGGATTCAAGAGCTCCTGGGAGACACGAGGATTCAAGAGCTCCTGGGAACACGAGGATTCAAGAGCTCCTGGGAGACACGAGGATTCAAGAGCTCCTGGGAACACAGATTCAAGAGCCCTGGGAGAACAAGATTCAAGAGCTCCTGGGAACACGAGGATTCAAGAGCTCCTGGGAACACGAGGATTCAAGAGCTCCTGGAGACACGAGGATTCAAGAGCTCCTGGGAGACACGAGGATTCAAGAGCTCCTGGAGACACGAGATTCAAGAGCTCCTGGGAAGACACGAGGATTCAAGAGCTCCTGGAGACACGAGGATTCAAGAGCTCCTGGAGACACGAGATTCAAGAGCTCCTGGGAGACACGAGATTCAAGAGCTCTGGAGACACGAGGATTCAAGAGCTCTGGAGACACGAGATTCAAGAGCTCCTGAGGAACACGAGGATTCAAGAGCTCCTGGGAGACACGAGGATTCAAGAGCTCCTGAGACACGAGGATTCAAGAGCTCCTGGGAGACACGAGGATTCAAGAGCTCCTGGAGACAGAGATTCAAGAGCTCCTGGAGACACGAGGATTCAAGAGCTCCTGGGAGACACGAGGATTCAAGAGCTCCTGGAGACACGAGGATTCAAGAGCTCCTGGGAGACACGAGTTCAAGAGCTCCTGGGAGACACGAGATTCAAGAGCTCCTGGAGACACGAGGATTCAAGAGCTCCTGGGAGACACGAGATTCAAGAGCTCCTGGAGACACGAGATTCAAGAGCTCTGGAGACACGAGGATTCAAGAGCTCCTGGAGACACGAGATTCAAGAGCTCTGGAGACACGAGGATTCAAGAGCTCCTGGGAGACACGAGGATTCAAGAGCTCCTGGGAGACACGAGGATTCAAGAGCTCCTGGGACACGAGGATTCAAGAGCTCCTGGAGACACGAGGTCAAGAGCTCGAGACACAGATTCAAGACTCCTGGTAGACACGAGGATTCAAGAGCTCCTGGAGACAGATGATTCTGAGCTCCTGAGAGACACGAGATTCAAGCTCTGGGAGACACGAGATTCAAGAGCTCTGGAGCACACGAGGTTGGCAAGAGCTCCTGAGTGACATGAGAATTCAAGAGTTCCTGGAGACAGTCAAACTCTGGGGACAAGATTCAAGAGCTCTGGCTTCAAGAGTCCCTTGTAGATTCAGAGCACCTGATTCAGAGTGAACAAGATTCAAGAGCTCTGGAGACACGAGGATTCAAGAGCTCTGGACAGATCAAGAGTCAGACACGAGATTCAAGAGCTCTGGAACACTAGTTAGGTCTGGAGCAGAGTTCAGACCCTGTGAAAGTTCAAGCTCTGAGACAGAGTCAAGACTTCTATGTTGCTTACAAGAGTCAAGACTTGAGTCTGGAAGATATCAAGAGCTCCTGGGAGACACGTAGATTCAAGTCTGCTGTGAGAGTCACACTTGATTCAAGTCTCTGGAGCAAGAGTCAAATTGTAGTCTCTGGAAGATCAACACTTCAGTAGTCTCTGTAGCAAGTCACACTTGTTCAAGTCCTGTGAGCAAGAGTCACACTTGTATGTCTGCTGTGAGAGTCACACGAGGATTCAAGAGCCAACACGGTTAATGCTGCTGGGAGACAAAATTGATTATGCTCTGGGAGACAGAGTCAACACTTGGTAGCACGGCAAAGGTTCAAGCACTTGTAGTCTGAGATCAAGAGCTCAACACTGTTATGTGATGTACAAGAGTCAACACGTTCGTAGTCCTGAGACGAGTTCAAGAGCTCCTGGGAGACACGAGGTTCAAGAGCTCTGGAGCAACGAGATCAAGACTTGTTATGTACATGTGTAGAAAGTCTAACACTTGGTTAAGATCTGACTGTAGAACGAGAGTCAACGAGCATCTCTGTCTGCTGTAGCAAGATCAACACTTGTTATGTCTGCTGTAGCAAGAGTCAACACTTGTTATGTCTGCTGTAGCAAGAGTCAACACTTGTTATGTCTGCTGTAGCAAGAGTCAACACTTGTTATGTCTGCTGTAGCAAGAGTCAACAGTTGTTATGTCTGCTGTAGCAAGAGTCAACACTTGTTATGTCTGCTGTAGCAAGAGTCAACACTTGTTATGTCTGCTGTAGCAAGAGTCAACACTTGTTATGTCTGCTGTAGCAGGAGTCAACACATGTTACGTCTGCTGTAGCAAGTCAACACTTGTTATGTCTGCTGTAGCAAGAGTCAACACTTGTTATGTCTGCTGTAGCAAGAGTCAACACTTGCTATGTCTGCTGTAGCAAGAGTCAACACTTGTTATGTCTGCTGTAGCAAGAGTCAACACTTGCTATGTCTGCTGTAGCAAGAGTCAACACTTGTTATGTCTGCTGTAGCAAGAGTCAACACTTGTTATGTCTGCTGTAGCAAGAGTCAACACTTGTTATGTCTGCTGTAGCAAGAGTCAACACTTGCATAAGTATCCACTAGTCATTAAGGCGTGTGTACTTAAGACACGTGCTTTCCCTTTTCACATAGCAGTAAGTAGGTACCTGGATGATAGCCGACAGGTGTGGGTCGCATCCTGGGGACAATATTAATCTGAGTTGCGAGAAATGCTCTACATAAGTAGGGACTTTCTACATAGTATGCCACTGATGTCAGCTATGGTCTACGTGAGTTAATATATAAGATGATACATAATAAGATAACATAAGTTGCATAATGTATTTGTAGAAATAAACTATTATTATTATCGTTATTATTGTTCATGAAGCAATTTGAAAGACAAAGGTCATTGCATTTTCACATTTCTGAGTAAATTCTACATTATAAGACCAAAAATGTATATATTAAATATAAAAACATTTTTCATATGGAATAAATATTTTATAAATTTTCAGAAGTTTATGTGAGTCGTTGAAGCAGCTGGGTCAGTGTCCACAGCTGGGTCAGTGTCCAGTGTCCACAGCTGGGCCAGTGTCCACAGCTGGGCCAGTGTCCACAGCTGGGCCAGTGTCCACAGCTGGGTCAGTGTCCAGTGTCCACAGCTGGGCCAGTGTCCACAGCTGGGTCAGTGTCCACAGCTGGGTCAGTGTCCACAGCTGGGTCAGTGTCCAGTGTCCACAGCTGGGTCAGTGTCCACATCTGGGTCAGTGTCCAGTGTCCACAGCTGGGCCAGTGTCCACAGCTGGGCCAGTGTCCACAGCTGGGCAGTGTCCACAGCTGGGCCAGTGTCCACAGCTGGGTCAGTGTCCACAGCTGGGTCAGTGTCCACAGCTGGGTCAGTGTCCACAGCTGGGTCAGTGTCCACAGCTGGGTCAGTGTCCAGTGTCCACAGCTGGGCCAGTGTCCAGTGTCCACAGCTGGGCCAGTGTCCACAGCTGGGCCAGTGTCCACAGCTGGGTCAGTGTCCACAGCTGGGCCAGTGTCCACAGCTGGACCAGTGTCCACAGCTGGACCAGTGTCCACACACTGGGTCAGTGTCCACAGCTGGGCCAGTGTCCACAGCTGGGTCAGTGTCCACAGCTGGGTCAGTGTCCACAGCTGGGTCAGTGTCCACAGCTGGGCCAGTGTCCACAGCTTGGTCAGTGTTCACAGCTTGGGTCAGTGTCCACAGCTGGGCCAGTGTCCACAGCTGGGCCAGTGTCCACAGCTGGGTCAGTGTCCACAGCTGGGCCAGTGTCCACAGCTGGGTCAGTGTCCTCAGCTGGGTCAGTGTCCACAGCTGGGTCAGTGTCCACAGCTGGGTCAGTGTCCACAGCTGGGTCAGTGTCCACAGCTGGGTCAGTGTCCACAGCTGGGCCAGTGTCCACAGCTGGGCCAGTGTCCACAGCTGGGCCAGTGTCCACAGCTTGGTCAGTGTTCACAGCTTGGGTCAGTGTCCACAGCTGGGCCAGTGTCCACAGCTGGGCCAGTGTCCACAGCTGGGCCAGTGTCCACAGCTGGGCCAGTGTCCACAGCTGGGTCAGTGTCCACAGCTGGGTCAGTGTCCACAGCTGGGTCAGTGTCCACAGCTGGGTCAGTGTCCACAGCTGGGTCAGTGTCCACAGGAAGGAATGAAGGCCCAGTGACCGTCCAATACTAGAAACGGTTAGGTTAGGTTAGGTTTGTCAGGAAACAGGACAAGTGTTTCCTGAAACGGGTCTTAGTCATATGACGACCCGCAGCTGGAGCTTTGGGTCATCTGACAGAGGCCTTCCACTGGCTTACCCCTCCACCCTTTTAAATATTATAGCTCTGATTATAACCATTAGATACATAGCTAGAAAATGATGGTGCTGCTGTACTGACCTAGTAATCTGTTTATTGTCTGTAAATAAACTTTATTTCATAAGAACAATTGTTATGTGAAGCACAAAAACCTTATGAATTATTGGGCACAAATCGAAGTAGAGACTCGAGGTAGTGGTGCTCTTCTCGTAGTCAGAGAACCACACGGGTTTAGCGCCTCACATAAATTTAGTACGAAATTAATAATTCAAAAGATCGAACATTAAGATTTTTCTGGTAAAGAAGCAGCGCGTTGGTAATCATGGTGGAGCAGGCAGCACTGTGTCAGGTGCAGGCAGCACTGTGTCAGGTGCAGGCAGCACTGTCAGGTGCAGGCAGCACTGTGTCAGGTGCAGGCAGCACTGTGTCAGGTGCAGGCAGCACTGTGTCAGGTGCAGGCAGCACAGTGTCAGGTGCAGGCAGCACTGTGTCAGGTGCAGGCAGCACTGTGTCAGGTGCAGGCAGCACTGTGTCAGGTGCAGGCAGCACTGTGGCAGGTGCAGGTAACACTGTGTCAGGTGCAGGTAGCACTGTGTCAGGTGCAGGTAGCACTGTGTCAGGTGCAGGCAGCACTGTGGCAGGTGCAGGCAGAACTGTGCGAGGTGTAGGCAGCACTGTGTCAGGTGCAGGCAGCACTGTGTCAAGTGCAGGCAGGACTGTGTCATTATTGATGCTGGTACAGTGGACTTTCTGGTGGTGATCATGGTGGTACAGTGTGCTGATGGTGATCATGGTGGTGCAGTGTGCTGATGGTGATCATAGTGGTGCAGTGTGCTGATGGTGATCATGGTGGTGCAGTGTGCTGATGGTGATCATGGCCGTGCAGGCAGCACCACCATGATACATAAGATAGCCATCACCATACACAGTACTGAAAGTATCAACTACGGTGTTAATGATCACTTAACTGGTCATGTTAAGTGATCTGGAGCTGTAGCAACAGCTGTCAAGTTGACAGTGTTGTCAGAAGTTGTGAAGAAGAAGGGACAGTCATCTTGGCGGTGCTATCAAGCTGGCGGTGATGTGAAGTAGGTGGTTCTGTCAAGCAGACGGTGCTACTAAACAGAGTGCTGTCAAGATGACTGTGATATCAAGCTTTCGGTGTTATATCTGGGAAACTGACTGTGTTGTCACTCCGGCGGTGCTGTCAAGCACCATGACTTGGTTCTGGCAAACAAGGAACCCCTTGTTAATAATTTAGAAATTACAGAGGAACTCTGCACAAGCGACCACAAGTCAATTATCTTTAGCACTGAATGGATGTATGATAGTAGGGATAATTCAGTAACAGTCCCAGACTTTCGCTTAGCAGATTATAATGGGCTTAGAGAACACTTATCAACTGTGGACTGGGGTAACGAAGAGAGCTATCAATATGACAGCTTTAGCACTATACAGGCTGCCCAAAGAACATTTATCCCATATAAAGAAATTAGATCAAGTAGAAATGACCCAAAATGGATGAATAATAGGCTCAAATATCTTTTAGGGCAGAAGAAAGGAATTTATAGGTGCATAAATAGAGGTGAGGGTCATCTTATAAATCAGTATACTGACATTAAGAGGGACATTAAGAAGGGTATAAGAAAAGCTAAATGGGACTATGAAATTAAAGTTGTTGGGATTCTAAAACTAACCCAAAAAGTTTTTTCCAGGTTTATAGAACAAAAGTTAGGGATAAGATAGGTCCCCTTAAAAATAACTCTGGGCATCTTACTGACAAGGAGAATGATATGTGATCTATTTTTTATAATTATTTTCTCTCGGTTTTTGCACAGGAAGACACTAATAATATCCAAGTAATTAATTTTTATAGTGTCCCTGAAGGTAAATTATGTAATATCAGAGTCACTAGCGAAATGGTTATGAAACAAGTAGACCGTCTGAAACAAAATAAGTCGCCGGGTCCTGATGAGCTTTTTGCAAGGTTCTTAGGGAATGCAAAATGGAACTCTGTGAACCAGTATCTAACATTTTTAATTTATCTCTTCAAACAGGTGTAGTGTCTGATATGTGGAAGATGGCTAATGTAATTCCTATTTTTAAAGCAGGGGATAAGTTACTACCGTCAAATTACCGCCCAATAAGCCTGACCTCAATTGTAGGCAAATTACTAGAGTCAATTATAGCTGATATTATTAGAAGCCATTTAGATAACCTTAATTTGATTAATGATACTCAGCATGGATTCACGAGGGGCCGTTCCTGCCTATCTAATTTATTAACCTTCTTTAGTAAAGCTTTTGAAACTGTTGATCATGATAAAGAATTCGATATTGTTTATTTAGATTTTAGTAAGGCTTTTGATAGATTACCACACCAGAGACTGTTAAAGAAAGTGGCAGCTTATGGCATTAGGGGAAAAGTGCTGTCATGGATCGAGTCATGGCTCACCAATAGGAAGCAGAGAGTGCGCATAAATGGGGTTAAATCCGAGTGGGGATCTGCAACAAGTGGTGTTCCACAGGGATCAGTCTTAGGCACGTTGTTGTTTATAATATATATATATATATATATATATATATATATATATATATATATATATATATATATATATATATATATATATCAATGACCTTGATGAGGGAATTACTAGTGAATTGAGCAAATTCGCCGATGACACGAAGATAGGTAGGATAATTGATTCTAACGTAGATGTCAGGGAACTTCGGAGGATTTAGACAAACTCAATTCCTGGTCAGAAAAGTGGCAGATGCAGTTCAATGTAAATAAATGCAAGGTTCTGAAGCTCGGGAGTGTCCATAACCCAAGCACTTATAAGTTAAATAACGTAGAACTTAGCCATACAGATTGCGAAAAGGACTTGGGGGTTATGGTAAGCAGCAACCTTAAACCAAGACAGCAATGCCTAAGCATACGTAATAAGGCAAACAGATTACTGGGATTTATATGAAGAAGTGTAAGAAACAGAAGTCCAGAGGTTATATTACAGCTTTATACATCGTTAGTAAGGCCTCACCTAGATTACGCAGCTCAATTCTGGTCTCCATATTACAGAATGGATATTAATTCGTTAGAAAACATTCAGCGTTGAATGACTAAATTAATACAGAGCATTAGAAATCTTCCTTATGAAGAAAGATTGAAGACCCTAAAATTACATTCACTTGTAAGACGAAGAATGAGGGAAGACATGATCGAGGTATACAAGTGGAAAATAGGTAATAACAAAGGGGATATAAATAAGGTCTTGAGCATATCTCACCAAGAGAAAACCCGCAATAATGGATTCAAATTAGATAAGTTTAGATTTAGAAAGGATATAGGAAAGTATTGGTTTGGAAATAGGGTAGTTGATGAGTGGAACAGTCTGCCTAGTAGGGTTATTTAAGCAAGGACCTTGGGTAGTTTCAAATTTAGGTTGGATAAATTCATGAGTGAGAGGGGTTGGATTTGAGTGGGAGTTGTACGTGAGTGGGTGGAATTGTCGGGGCTTATTTCTTGGGTATTATTGAAGATAGGGTTGAAATAGGGTTTGGAAATAGGGTAGTTGATGAGTGGAACAGTCTGCCTAGTAGGGTTATTGAAGCTAGGACCTTTGGCAGTTTCAAATTTAGGTTGGATAAATACATGAGTGAGAGGGGTTGGATTTAAGTGGGACTCGCACTTGAGTTAATAGAATCATTAAAGCATATTTCTTGGATAGAATTGAAAATTAGGTTGGGCAATTATTCTGTTAGTGGGATGGATTGTGAAGGATCTGCCTAGTATGGGTCAACAGGCCTGCTGCAGTGTTCCTCCTTTCTTATGTTCTTTCTTAACAAATATTCTGTTAGTGGGATGGAATGTGAAGGTCCTGCCTAGTATGGGCCAACAGGCCTGCTGCAGTGTTCCTCCTTTCTTATGTTCTTATGTGTTGTCAAGCTGGTGGTGTTATCAAGTTGGCGGTGTTGTCAAGCTGGCGGTACTGTCAAGCTTGTGGGTAAATTTCTCCAGGAGGGGGTATCGGCCCTCTTTCAGCCCTATCAAGCCCTTTCCAACCGAGGGGCCCAGCACTTAGAAAGGGGCAGATGTACTCTGAAACGTCACAGAGGTCACGTATGCAACGTATCTTGGTCACGTATGCAACGCGTCTTGAGATTAGTGGTAGTGTATATAAGTGACGGACAATTAAGAAAAATGACTCTTTGCCATAGCAGGAAAAGTACAGAAAACTCGTGTTTCACTTTATACACGTGTGGAACAATCATGAACTCTCAGTGATCAAAATATTTGAAGAAAACAAGCATTTGAATTGCAAACTGTTGCAGTGTTAAGCAAGTTGGGAAATGGTGCTTAGCTCAGCGATACAGGGCAAGCTGGAGGCCAGCGGAGGAGTGGGCATCAGATTGAAATAAACCACTGGACGGGGAGCGTGCTGCGGCGCGTGCATTGACCTAACAAAGGAACTATTACAGTGTGCCCTCGACTTCTATCCGACCTCTATCAGTCTCCATCATCACAAGAAAATTATTAAAAAGAAGTGTGCGCAGCTTCTTATAATGACATTATTGTGAGATGAACAAATAAACAAGATTGCATTTTAATCCTCATAGAGGAAACATTCACACGGGGATAATTAATAAAAACAATCTTCCGCGCGTTTATGTACTAAAAGGGACAATCCAAATTAGCGGTATATTACAGAGAAGTGTGCGCAGCTTCTTGTAGTGACATTACAAAAAGACAAGTATTGAAGAACGTATAGTGACATGCGAGTGTTGCTGAATTCCAGACTAGTGGAATCGTGGACATTCTTAAAAACACTAATCTTCAATCAAGTCAGCTATACCTGTCGTATGGTGCCAACAACATATAGCTCACGTTAAAACGAGCAAGGTAGGTTTTGAAGTTACTTGTTATGCAGGGGACTGCGCAGTTCTTGTGTCACAAGGGTTTCAAAATCATCCTATAGACGGCAGTTATATGAGGGCTTTTTAGCCCAACCCAGTGAGTACCAGTTATTCAGTTTCCTCTACTGAATGATGAAATACTATACACTACTCTGGGGCAATTAATCTAATATTTACACTCACTTATTTCTGACAGCCCAAAGGGTTGGAGTAGATGACTCCTCTTTTAACGACTTCGGGGACGGCTGCGAAGACGTGGATTCGTCAATAAGCTAAGTAGCTTAATACAGTCCATTTACATTTATATTCTTATTTTACTCCAATTCCCTACAAACCTGGCGGTGCTGTCAAGTTGGCGGTGTTGTTAAGCTGGTGGTGCTGTCAACGTGGCGGTAGATAACATTAAACCTACCTTCTAGTATTGAATACTGTTGCAATGTGTAGTAAGGAAGAGATATAAAGCTAAACTCAGAAGTTCTTTCGTGCGGAGGGTGAGTGGTGGGCGCTGGGCAGGGCGATAAGCTAGGTTGAATTCAGATATCAGAACACGAACACGTCACAAATCTCCCGCTAAGAACAAAGAAAATACAGACCTTGTGCAGTAAACTCTGAAATACTATCACTGTCCACTAGGAAAACTAGTGTGAAAAACGAAAGACAAGTGTATAATCCGCGGTATAATCCCGATAAAGTGTAAAAGTTTGTATCGCGGTATGTATTCAGGTGTTATGAACAAAGTGAATCCCTATTAACGAGGACATAACTACGCATCTGTAGCAGTCTACTCAAGACATCAATCCCGGGGTCACACCTACCCCACAACAAACTAGGTGAAATTGGGTCAGTTACAATACCCAGGTAAGTCCAGCCATACCCACTTCCAATTACGTTAACTGCAGCTAATAAGAAGAGGTGAGACTTGACTGGAATCACCCAAACCCAAGTATCACTACGCTTTTCAGATGATAGTGAAATGATGAGATATATGCTGCTCTGGGGCAAATTATTTGAATAACAAACTTGACAGCACCTGGCGGTGTTGTCAAGCTGGTGGTGTTGACAAGCTGGCGGTGCTGTTAAGCTGGTGGTGTTGACAAGCTGGCGGTGCTGTTAAGCTGGTGGTGTTGTCAAGCTGGCAGTATTGTCAAGCTGGTGGTGTTGTCAATTTGGCAGTATTGTCAAGCTGGTGGTGTTGTCAAGCTGGCGGTGCTGTTAACCTAATGGTGTTGACAAGCTGGCGGTGCTGTCAGAATCACGGTGCTATCAAGTTGATATCAATGACATACTATATATGCAGAGCATTTCGGGCAAATTAGGTTAATTTTGTCCATAGGGTGTGACCCACGTGAGTCTTCTAACACCCAGGTACCTATTTACTGCTTGGTGAACAGGTACAGCAGGTGTATTTAAGGAAACACGTCTTAATGTCCCCACCTATACCAGGGATCGGACCACAGTGCATGAGCAGCGTAGGTTGGTGTCGGCCTACGTTGAGCTACTCTGAGAAAAAACTTCTTAATCCTTCAGTTGCTGCCTTGCAACATTGCATAGCTCCTGATGACGCACTGAGAAGTGTGAAAGTGCTGGAGTTAAAGATTTCCCCTCCCCGTGGGTTGTCTTGCATTATTAAGATCGCCTGTCTGCGATTGTTTGCATATACTTACATACAGTGGAATGACAGTATGATTATTTTCAGCACATGTAACCCGCCTACATTTTGCATCATTCTGTTATCTATAGAACAAACTTAGGGTGACACGAGTGCAACTTTAGGTTAACTTTAATGAACCACTGCATTGTCACTCGCGAGTTTCCTCAACCAACTTGCACTGATGATCCTAAGTGATGGCTTCTAGTGAATAGCTGTCCTTTTATTTGGCCAACTGCAAAGAGTTCAAACTTCCAACGAAAAAGAGCTTCTTGCCGGAATCAATGTTGGAAACATCGATCTCCACTTCTTGGACTGTCAACAGTGCTGGTGGACACTGGTGCGTCCACACACTGGCACTGCCACCACGAATGGTAATTTAGCACTGTAAACAGATAATTTATGACTGCCACCAGGAATAATAATTTAGCACTGTGAACAGAGATAATAAGTGGCCACAGAGCTGAAGGAACACCATAAAATTGTCTTGGCTGAGTGGTACACTAATCAAGTGAATTAAGAGGCGGTGAGTGCTACATCAACTGTAAGAGTCAGAAAGTGATATGAGGAAGTGGTTGCTAGAGACTGAACACCGAGAGCAGAACTGCTCTACAAGCTATCACTTGATATTTATTAGTAGTTAATTTCACACACACACACACACACTCGACTCCTGCATCCACAATTAGGTGAGTACACGCAAACCAAAGAATACCCGTGTACGTCAGACCCATATTAGAGTATGCAGCACCAGTATGGAACCCACACCTGGTTAAGCACGTCATGAAATTAGAGTGCAAATGTTTGCAACAAGAGTAGTCTCAGAGCTAAGAGGTATGTCCTATGAGGAGAAGTTAAGGGAACTCAGACTGATGATACCTGGAGAAGAGGAATGATAGGGGGGACATGATAACGATGTATAAAATACTGAGAGGAATTGACAAGGTGGATAAGGGCAGAATGTTTCGAAGATTGAATTTGAAAACTCAGATGAGTCAGGAAGTGGAAGAATCTGGAGAGTGACGTACTGGAGGCAGGATCCATACATCACCTTGAGAAAAGGTACGATAAAGCTATTGGAGAAGAGAGTGAACCTAGTAGCAACCAACAAAAAGGCGGTGATAGGAGCTCTGAATCGACTCCTGCAACAACGTATAGGTGAGTACATATAGGCGAGTATGTATAGGTGAGTACACACACATACACTGTGGTATGCTAAGAGTATGTTACATTTTATTCGGCGTATGTCACACACCCATATAGGCATACCCTTCCGACCAGCAAACCAGATGCTAAAAGTATAACAGGCAGTACCCCCTTGTTATGCTATCACCATGGTACAACCAGCCAATCACAAGGAACCCCACCAAAGTTGTGAAGCAATGTTGCAAACTCGTGAATCAACATCGGTAGACTTACCTCAAGTCTGGTCGCTCACGGCTCTCACTGTGTCTCTTGCTTGATTCTTACTTTTGTACATAGCGTATATACATTTTACATATACGTGTATGCTGTTTTGGTGAAGGAATTATATGCAAGTATTTACTCACTGCTAACTTTTGCTCGTTCCTCATTCCTGTCTTTGTTATCATGGTGCGAGCAGTTGTACAGGCTCCAAGACTACACCTGTCATCGTAATACACACAGACACACAGACTGGCAGACAGACTAACTGGCAGACTGGCAGAGACAGACAGACAGACAGACAGACAGACACACACACACATACACACACACACAAAAGAGCGTCAGTGTGAAACCTTTAAATTATAAGCCAGATTAAATATTTTAAAAGTCATGAATGACGAGTCAATAAATCAGAGGAGTAAAAGAATAAAAAACCTTATACATAAAATCTTGATAATCGCACTAAACTACGACACACAAATATTCTAAGATAACCACAGATATGCAGGAAAACACAGCTATATAACATTTATTAAGATTTAATCCATAAATACTTAGAAAGGTTATATATCAAGTTACTGAGACAAATTAATATTTCACGAGATTGTGAAAGTAATAAATACTGAGAGCACAACAGGTGGCCTACTGCCGTAAGTACTGGGAGCACAACAGGTGGCCTACTGCCGTAAGTACTGGGAGCACAACAGGTGGCCTACTGCCGTAAGTACTGGGAGCACAACAGGTGGCCTACTGCCGTAAGTACTGGGAGCACAACAGGTGCCTACTGCCGTAAGTACTGGGAGCACAACAGGTGGCCTACTGCCGTAAGTACTGGGAGCACAACAGGTGGCCTACTGCCGTAAGTACTGGGAGCACAACAGGTGGACTACTGCCGTAAGTACTGGGAGCACAACAGGTGGCCTACTGCCGTAAGTACTGGGAGCACAACAGGTGGCCTACTGCCGTAAGTACTCGGAGCACAACAGGTGGCCTACTGCCGTAAGTACTGGGAGCACAACAGGTGGCCTACTGCCGTAAGTACTCGGAGCACAACAGGTGGCCTACTGCCGTAAGTACTCGGATCACAACAGGTGGCCTACTGCCGTAAGTACTGGGAGCACAACAGGTGGCCTACTGCCGTAAGTACTCGGAGCACAACAGGTGGCCTACTGCCGTAAGTACTGGGAGCACAACAGGTGGCCTACTGCCGTAAGTACTGGGAGCACAACAGGTGGCCTACTGCCGTAAGTACTGGGAGCACAACAGGTGGCCTACTGCCGTAAGTACTCGGAGCACAACAGGTGGCCTACTGCCGTAAGTACTCGGAGCACAACAGGTGGCCTACTGCCGTAAGTACTGGGAGCACAACAGGTGGCCTACTGCCGTAAGTACTCGGAGCACAACAGGTGGCCTACTGCCGTAAGTACTCGGAGCACAACAGGTGGCCTACTGCCGTAAGTACTGGGAGCACAACAGGTGGCTTACTGCCGTAAGTACTGGGAGCACAACAGGTGGCCTACTGCCGTAAGTACTGGGAGCACAACGGGTGGCCTACTGCCAGTACTGCGGACTCAGCAGGTGGCCTTCTATTAGGAGTACTGTGGACTCAACAGGTGGCCTTTTGCCATGAGTAATGGGGACTGAACAGGTAGCCTAATGCCAAGAGTACTGAAAACTCAACAGGTGACCTAATGCCAAGAGTACTGAAAACTCAACAGGTGACCTAATGCCAAGAGTACTGAAAACTCAACAGGTGACCTAATGCATAGAATATTGGGGACTCAACAGGTGGCCTACTGCCAGGGGAACTGAGGACTCAACATGTGGACTGCTGTTAGGAGTACTAGGGACTCAACAGATGGATTACTGTTAGGAACACTGGGAATTGAAAAGGTGGCCTATTGCTAGTGTTGACGAGGTAGTACTAGTGTCTTATACTGTGGTCCATTATGGATGGACCAGTATCTTGCACTGTGGTACGTGATGGAGGAACCAGTGTCTTTTACTGTGGTCCATTATGGAGGGACCAGTGTCTTGTAGTGTGGTCCATTATGGAGGGACCAGTGTCTTATACTGTGGTCCATTATGGAGGGACCAGTGTCTTTACTGTGGTCCATTATGGAGGGACCAGTGTCTTTTACTGTGGTTCATTATGGAGGGACCAGTGTCTTGTACTGTGGTCCATTATGGAGGGACCAGTGTCTTCTACTGTGGTCCATTATGGAGGGACCAGTGTCTTTTACTGTGGTCCATTATGGAGGGACCAGTGTCTTTTACTGTGGTCCATTATGGAGGGACCAGTGTATTGTACTGTGGTTCATTGTAGAGGTGAGGGTGTCTTTACCGTGGTTCATTATAGAGGTGAGGGTGTCTTGTACCGTGGTTCATTATAGAGGTGAGGGTGTCTTGTACCGTGGTTCATTATAGAGGTGAGGGTGTCTTGTACCGTGGTTCATTATAGAGGTGAGGATGTCTTGTACCGTGGTTCATTATAGAGGTGAGGGTGTCTTGTACCGTGGTTCATTATAGAGGTGAGGGTGTCTTGTACCGTGGTTCATTATAGAGGTGAGGGTGTCTTGTACCGTGGTTCATTATAGAGGTGAGGGTGTCTTGTACCGTGGTTCATTATAGAGGTGAGGGTGTCTTGTACCGTGGTTCATTATAGAGGTGAGGGTGTCTTTTCCTGAGAATAATGTTGCTGAGGTTAGGTAGAGTCTTGCAACCAAAACGTCCTTAACTGCTCATGCTGCAATTAAGACAATAACAATGTACTTCACGCTTCATATGTTGCTCTCTGCTTTCACGTATTGTATACACGCACGGGGTCGTGGTAGGAACCTTGGCAGGCGTGAAGAACACTTGTGGATATCACCATTGCAGGAACAATCAACGCCCTCTTGGTGCGATTGCTGACACTGCCAGAAAGAATTTTGTTGGGTTTTTCCCCTGGTGTCTGCCTCCTCCGCGAGGCAGCTGTGTAAACTATGCTGGTTACTGGGACGCTCCAACTATACGAATTCGAGGAAATACCCGCGACAAACTTGTGTTCTCAGTTTCTGCTGCAGAGGCAGTCAAGTGACTGCAGACAGAGAAGAGTCGTTCAAGAAGTATTCAGAAGTTGAGACGGCGAGAGGCCACACGTAAAACGTGAGCGTTCATTCCTGGTGTGTCCAGCTGTGGCGGAATGAAGCGTCATCATTCCTGGTGTGTCCAGCTGTGGCGGAATGAAGCGTCATCATTTCTGGTGTGTCCAGCTGTGGCGGAATGAAGCGTCATCATTTCTGGTGTGTCCAGCTGTGGCGGAATGAAGCGTCATCATTCCTGGTGTGTCCAGCTGTGGCGGAATGAAGCGTCATCATTCCTGGTGTGTCCAGCTGTTGCGGAATGAAGTGTCATCATTCCTGGTGTGTCCAGCTGTGGCGGAATGAAGCGTCATCATTCCTGGTGTGTCCAGCTGTGGCGGAATGAAGCGTCATCATTCCTGGTGTGTCCAGCTGTGGCGGAATGAAGCGTCATCATTCCTGGTGTGTCCAGCTGTGGCGGAATGAAGCGTCATCATTCCTGGTGTGTCCAGCTGTTGCGGAATGAAGTGTCATCATTCCTGGTGTGTCCAGCTGTGGCGGAATGAAGCGTCATCATTCCTGGTGTGTCCAGCTGTGGCGGAATGAAGCGTCATCATTCCTGGTGTGTCCAGCTGTGGCGGAATGAAGCGTCATCATTCCTGGTGTGTCCAGCTGTGGCGGAATGAAGCGTCATCATTCCTGGTGTGTCCAGCTGTGGCGGAATGAAGCGTCATCATTCCTGGTGTGTCCAGCTGTGGCAGAATGAAGTGTCATCATTCTTGGTGCGTCCAGCTGTGGCGGAATGAAGCGTCATTATTCCTGGTGTGTCCAGCTGTGGCGGAATGAAGCGTCAGTGAAATTGTTTTTTGTGTGTTTATCCTCACTTTTACTGGTGAGAATTAACCACTTATACTCTTATTGAGAATATGTGTTATGTAAGAAATATCTCGTATGGTAGATTTTTTTAATAAGTGTAAGTAGTTTCATTTATTATTTAATGGGTAGTTCTTTCAGGAGAGAGGTTTATAAGTGTTAAGTGGCCCCTCTGTTGAGAAAACTTATAGCGAATGATTATAGGCCACTGAAGGGAAACGTTTTGATGAATTCAACGTCAGTTTGTAAATACTAAATCACCTCACGTACCGGGCAAGCCTTCCTCACCAGGGTGTCCATCTTGCAGCATATTAAAGAAAGGTCTGCGGAAAAAGTAACTTGGATACACTGTGTAAATGCGATTGCATAATGCCCTTAGGTCAGGATAGAGAATAATTGTTTCCTGACGCGGGTCTTAGTCGTATGATGACCCGCCACTGGAGCTTTTTGGTCATCTGACCGAGACCTTCCGCTGGCTTACTCGATCCACCTATTTAAAAATTAAAATTGTTTAGCTTGTGTGATATGCTGTCCACGTATACTAGTGGGTATTTTTCCCACTCACTGACCGGAACATGACGATGAGGACAACAGACATTAGATGAACCAAACAATCCTTGAAGGTAAACAGATATATAAGAATGAAATAAGGCAAAACGAACCGGTACAAAGGCAGTAGAGAGACCAGGTAACTGTCTCAGTGCAACCTATTCACTTACTATAACTTTCTACAGTGATTATCATATTCACACTATATTATATGACTTTACTTAAATGTAATGTCAATTAATAAAAAATGCACCTCAAGCATAAATAATAAAATAAAACATCCTATCTGTTTATTGTTTTATTTTATTATTTATGCTTGAGGTGCATTTTTTATTAATTGACGTTACATTTAAGTAAAGTAACCCAGTGTACCCTGGTCTAAAGTAACTGGACCTTGCCTAAATTTATCTGTTTAAATATAATGTGGTTTGATAAAGGCTTGGGTAGATGTGGATGAGCGCATTGTAAAGAAACAAGAAAAACGTTGATATAATGTGCGAGAACAACGATGGGACTGTGAATATTGGTTTCAATGGATATTGTAAAGCATCATCGGAGGTAAAAAGGTCAAAAAAAATTCAGTTTCTTGTATAAAACTGTACACAAAAAATGAACTCGTCTAAATTATTCATTGTAAAAGCAGGTGTTCGATCGTTGGAGACCGGAAGAGAATTGCAGAGCGGGGCGCACAATTCAGCCTTTTTTTTTGGGTGGGGGGGTATATTTGAAGTGTGCTACCTCCCCATTCTATATTAGAGACCTATATTGTAGAAACAAAAGCAAGCTACGTTACCTCAATATAATCCATCACAGTGGATGGCAGTGACATCAGTCAGGGCGATTATGATGATATCAAGCAGTATGTTGAAGCAGAGAGGATTATAACATTAAGTTCGATTTACCGTCTCACAGAATGATCTATCCCACGAACAGGGACAAATTTAATTCATGAGGATGGGAGCCGACAGGGGATAGGGGGTGAGCTATTTGTTAGCTAGAGTACAACACCCCGACACTGTTGACATGGTCGCCCTCCCTCAGTGAGTACAGCTGGAGCTTCAGGACAAAGGACTCACCTTCCAGACACAACACCGCCCCAAAACACTGTTGACATATTCAGGGGACAACGGCGCTTCCCAGACAACACACTGACCGCTCGTGCTTGTCTTTATAACCATGACCTCTCCACACTAACAGAACATGGCAAACAGACAGACAGGCTACGAGACAGTTAATAAATTGCACTGAAGGGGAGGGGAAGAGACGAGGGAGAATAACTGAAAGAGAAACAATCAAGAAACAATAGAAAGATAGCAACCAGGTACATGATACTGCTGTGTTCATAAACACTTGAGGCAACGCTTAGGACATTTTTACCAGGACACGTTTCGCTCCCTGCGCCATGTACACAGAAGTTAGTAAGGGCCCAGGACTGAAACGTTTTCATAATACAATGTCTTAAGTGTGACTGAAACAGTGTTAATTAGACGAGCAAAAATAGATGAAACAAAAGTGTATAAACGATCATTGTCATATTAAATATCATCAATAGCAACACACAAGCTTTTTTTTTTTTAATCACGAAGGAGGATTGTAATGTGGGTACACCAGCATTGCATTATTTCCATATTCAATATTACAGTAACACAGCGGGAACAAACGTCATCAATATTCCCATCAAACTCCATGACACAGGATGGGTATCAACAGCCTGAGGCGGGAGATTTCGGGATGATGATGATGCCATCATCAAACATGCACTATAATGTCGTTTACAAAAGTTTTTCTCCGTCACAAACTCTAACAAGAACCTCGTAATAATGTTGAAAGAAGGACACATGTGCCATAATACAATGTCACATTAATTGCAAATGTGACCCTTTACCTTACAAGATGAGCCTTATTTAGGAAATTTCTCAATCTGTCTCAATTTCTCTGTCTGTCTCTCTTTTGTTTGCTTTTACAATTACTGGGCAAGATTTATTCATGACCTACCTGTGGGTTCTAGGACTCACCTGCCATGGGTTTAGGCCCCACCTGTTATGTGATTGACGTGAAAAATAGGGTCAGCTACCCAACACCTCCAGGAAAGCCTCACGAATTATTTAAGTGTTTATCTTGTCAAAAATAATATTGTTCTTTATAAGTTACATTGTAGCGGTGGTTGCTCATTAACCTAACACAACCAGTAACCTAACACCAGCCAGTAATATTCCATATTGTAGCTGCTACCACCTCCATCACCTACCATCCGCACCACTTGTGACCATCAACTAGCACTATCGCCACTTAACACCACTGTGGCATACAAAGAGTATGTTACAATTTGTTACAATTTATTCGGCATATGTCACACTCCAATATAGGCTGCCTCCCAACCAGCAAACTGGGTGCTAAGGGTTTAATGATTATTAGGGTACCCGTCATTATATCAGTACCTTGGTTCATTGTCCAATCACAGGCGAGCCAGCCAAATGCTAAGGCGATGTGGTTCACTTGCGGCAAGCATTTGCCAGACTTGCCTACCTGCTGGTTGAGTACGGTGCTCTTTCTCTGACATTTGCTTTTGCAATTCTCTGTACAAAGTGTACATAAGTGTACATACTGGTATATATCTGGCAAATTATATATGAAGGAAATACAAGTTATAGTCTATCTGCTGAGTTTGTTTTGCTCCAAAACCCATTACGACAGGTCACAGGCCATCCATTACCTGTGTTTGTAATATGGGAAGCTCTGTCTGGGAGTTGGAGCTGGAGCTAGAGCTCGTCTTGGTATCGCTATTGCCTTTTGTTTTGCTACTGTGTGTGTATTCTGCAAGTCGTACTGTGCTATTGCTGCTTGTTGCGTGCATTGCAAACAGCGTGTTACGTTGGGTTAATGGCACCAACACGGGGAGGAGGATGGTGTCAGAATATACTCTCCTAAATCTGCCCAGACTATCTCTACAGCATTGCTGGCTAATTGCTCGTTTTATTGGCATAGAATATCAACAAACTCTCACTGCTGCACAGCTTCGTGACATTATTCATACCAAATTAAGGGTTGAAACAACTATGGCACATCAAACTGACGTATCTCCCGCTACAGGAGCTATTAATCACCGATCTCCTCTAAGGTTCCTTCATCATGTGGGAGGGCTAACACCAAAGCAATCAGACCTGCAGTCTCGTCAAGCAGGTGGTGCTCCGGGTTTGTCTCTGGGCGAGTCAGCTTCATTGGCACTTGAGTTAGCTGAACTCAATCTTGAAACAACCAGAGAGCAGCGAGCATTTGCTAGAGAGAAGGAGAGGAGGCAATTTAAGCAGACTGTGGTTAAGGCTACTTTTGTTTCCTAACTAGACCTCCTTAAAGGTTGCTAACAGGTACCTTTGACAGATAAGGCGAAGGAAATCTGTGTTCGTAATTCCAGGTCACTACCAATATGCAGTAACCCCATTCAGAATGTGGAACTCGCCGGCAACATTACAGAAGTTGATCCATCAGGCTATTAAAGGACTAGAAGGCATGACAGATTATCTAGACAATATAGTAGGAGTTTCTGATATGTGGGACAAACATGTTTCCTGACTTAAAGCTCTCTTTGAGAAGTTTAAGAGTTTCCAGTAAACTGTTAATTTGTGTAAGTCATCCTTTGGCCAGTCTACTATCACTTTTTTGGGCCATGAAGTACGTAGTGGTAAAGTTGCCCCTAAATTTACTAAAATTCTTGCCAATAAGAATTACCCAATACCTCATGATAGAAAATCCCTCCAGCATTTCTTAGGGAGGATAGGTTTCTACAGATGGTTCTACAAGAACTTTGCAGATGTTGTAGCCCCCCTAACCTCACTTACCAGTCAGAAACACAAATTTCAATGGACCCCAGACTGCCAAGAAGCTTTTAATAAAGCCAAACGGCTACTGTGTGCTGCGCCCATTCTCCTGTCTTCCAATTTTTAAAAACCTTTTATATTACAGGTTGATGCATGTGACTCAGGGGTAGGGGCAGTACTCTTACAAAAATCTGGGGAAGAGGGCTTACAGCCTGTGGCCTACTTCTCTGTAGCAACCTCATCAAAGGGCTTACGCTGTTGCTCTTATACTTGCATTGGATCATTTCGAGGTCTACGTGGGGCAGTCGTCCCAAGTGGTCATAATCTACAGCAATTACAATCCTCCGGTCTGCCTCAACTCCATGAAAAACCACAACACATCTGATGAGATGGAGACTCAGGCTGCAACTTTACAATATTAAACTTGTACATATTGCCGGCAAGGAAAATAAACTGGCTGATTCCTTTTCCTGCGTTTAATTAAAGTTAGGATGTGGTAGGAACCATATGGGTAGCTTAGATCTCCCCCCTTCCTTTTTATAAAATGTGTTAATGGTGTTGGTGTTTTTTTTTTTTTTTTGGTGAGGGAGATATTCTGCTGCTGTCAGCAGAATATCTCCCAATGTTTGCCCTACTGTTTACTGTCTCGATCCAGGATGGAGTTTGACTTTAAGTCTCGAGAAAAGTTGAGCTCTATCTAATGAGTTAGATGGTTGAGAGAGTTCCTTTATTGTTAAGTGCCATGGTGGCACGCTACCCATGGAGGTGGAAGCCTAGTCCGGTTATTAGAGCCCTTTTTGGGGTGGGGGTGTGGCATGCAAAGAGTACGTTACAATTTATTCAGTGTATGTCACACTCCCATATAGGCTGCCTCCCAACCAGCGAACTGGGTGCTAAGGGTTTAATGCTTATTAGGATACCCATTGTTAAATCAGTACCTTGGTTCATTGTCCAATTACAGGCGAGCTCGCCAAATGCTGAGGCGATGTGCTTCACTTGCAGTCAGCATTTGCCAGACTTTCCTACATACTGGTTGAGTACAGTGCTCTCTCTCTCTCTTGCTTTTGCTTTTGCCATTCTGTCACTGTCGCGTGGTACACTTACTATTCAATCTCTGTACATACTTGTATATATCTGGCAAGTTATATCTGGTGAAGGAAATACAAGTTATAATCTATCTGCTGAGTTTGTTTTGCTCGAAAACCTTTTTCGACCAGGTCACAGATCATTCATTACCTGTGTTCGTAATAACCACCATTCATCATCACTTACCGTCATTGATACTCCGCATTATAGTTGCATCCAACCCCGTGTCAAGAAACACTTATCCTGTTTACTAACAAATCTTACGTAACTAAACCTAACAAACCTAACCTTTAACCTACCAGCCGCATTATCTACCAGCACAAATATACAGAAACGAGACGAGGAGATAAAATTATCCTAAACATGGAGCCAGAAACACAGGACTCCAATGGAAATATATCACTTCGACTTAGATTATCCAAGGCAATTTACACTATGTATGATAATTGTACTTATGTGTACCTATGGGTGGCCATGAATATAAACAGAGATAGGGAGGGAATAAAGAGGGGGGGGTAACGAACCTAGGCCCCCCAAAACAATGACGATGCCTACTGGACAGAGGGGATTTTTTTCATGCCAGAACCAACCCGATTTCAAACTTTCCCCAATATTACGGCACAGTGGGCAATTTTCCAAGTAGGAATTAACCCAAATTCAATTATTTTTTTTTCAAAACTTGGTCACTCGAGCTGCGTTCTAAAAAAAATTTTGGATATAAATATGATTAGAATTCTAATAAAATGTATTACCTAAATTTGTGTTATGAATATATATATATATATATATATATATATATATATATATATATATATATATATATATATATATATATATATATAGAGAGAGAGAGAGAGAGAGAGAGAGAGAGAGAGAGAGAGAGAGAGAGAGAGAGAGAGAGAGAGAGAGAAAGAGAGAGAGAGAAAGCGTGGAGGGAGGGAGCCAGTTTGTATGCTCCATACATTTTGTGTGTAAACAAAGAACCAACATGGTTGGCAAGGGCCAGTTTCGGCAGACGTCATCGTGAGTATCCACCGGAGATTACAGAGTCAAGACAATATTCAGCATCAGACTGTTGCTTCTGTATCAGTGAAAGTGCAGTGTGTATGTGGGGAGTTGGGGAGTAGTGTTGGTCTTGATTTTCCCTCTGTGTTCGGCCAGGGTTGGGGAAAAGTGGTCGCTCAGGACTCCCTCATTGGATGCTCTGAACAGAGCACCTCGGTTAATAGTGAGAACATGGCGATTAGTGTGCCAGATGGCGAGGGTTTCTCTAAATGGAATAATAAGTATAAAAATCAGCAAAAGTTAGTCAGTGATGTGCATCTTTAGTGAACAGAAAGGGCCACTCCCCTTGCCCCACATCCCAGGTCCCCTCCCCACATCCTGGTCTAGGCATTATGCATGCCTGACCAAGGGTGTTTGTTGCCTTTAAGTGCCCCACCAATTACTCTCACTACCACTGGCTACTCCCCCACTCTCATCCCCCATGCATCCATGCTGTAATTCACCCGCCATCCCACAGCTGACGCCCTCCCACAGCTGGCGCCCTCCCACAGCTGGCGCCCTCCCACGCCCACGATGTCAGCAATGACACAAGAAGTGCCGGGTCCCCAGGAATCTCCACAGCAGAGCCAACGCCCCTCCCAGCAGACACAGCTGACAGATATCCTGACTTCACCTCTTCAGAGGACCTAAAATTTGCAATCAAATTAACATCCACCAGGACGCTGACACAACAAAGCAGCTCGCCATCAAGCTGCCAGCAAATTCGCTGACCTCTTGAAGAAAGTCAACGATGCTCCTACAAACAACGGATCCTGGCACAACCTACTGCTATTTTGCAATGACTGTTTGGCTGTCCCACCAAGGAGGGACAAGTCACTAGCAACATTTGTTATTAGGGCAATAAATGCATTCCCTAGAGCCGACAACCTCGTCCATCTCACCTCTAGAGTGACAAACACCCGCCGGATAAATGCCAACAACAGGACACCTGACGCCTCAAAAATCAGAGCCCAAATTAGGAAAAAAATAGAGAGGGATAATACTGAGGCTTATAACCAATGAGGATACCATCGCTTCTAAGGACGTCATTACAGCACAAGCTCTGAATGACAAAAATGCATCCAGGGCTCCCAGTACCAACATTGACCTCCTTGACATTGCAGCAGATGAAGAACATTTAACCCTACAGGATGCTGATGTGTATAAAGCTGCTATGTCATTTCCACAGGACTCAGCAGGGGGTTTCACCGGTTTAAGGCCACAACACATAAAACAAATGCTCAATCTAGCACTTGGTGATGTTTCAGAGAGGCTGTTTTCTGAACATGAAATTTTCCAATGTCTGCCTGGCTGGCAGTGTCCCGGAGGCCATTAAACCCTTTTCTTTGGTGCCTCACTATGTGCCCTCAGGAAAAAGGATGGAGGAATCAGGCCCATTGCAGTGGGCAACACTTTTCGGCACCTTGTCACCTAGGCGACACTAAAAATGGTGAGTCAAGAGGCTGCCGCAATGTTGAAAGCAACTCAGCTCGGTTCTGGTGTTCAACAAGGCTGTGAAGCAGCTGCCCATGCAGCACAAGTATCCATCAACAACATGTCCGATGAAAAAGCATCGATCAAATTGGATTTTGCCAACTCTTTCAACTTAGTCAGAAGGGATGCTGCTCTCCAAGCAGTTTCTAGACACTTCCCTTCCCTCTATCCCTTCTTACAATCGTGTTATAGTGTGACTTCTAAACTATTGTTTGGGGATCATGAAATTGACTCATGTGAGGGTGTGCAACAGGAGGACCCACTCACCCCCTTTCTATTCTGTCTGGTCATCAAGGAGGTCACAGAAGCGCTCTCCAGTGAGCTCAATATCTGGTTCTTGGATGATGGTACCCTAGCTGGCACTGAAGAATCTCTCCTAGAGGGCATAAGAAAAATTAAAGACATGGGAGGGAGCCTGGGCCTATCTTTAAACCCACCAAATGTGAAATAGTTTCTACCAATCGACAGATGATCCAGAATATTAGTGTTGTTTTACCAGGAGCACGAGCCATTGATCCAGCCAACAGCACTCTCCTTGGTACTCCTCTTGGGCCCAGTTCCATCGATCTGGTCCTTGAAAAAAAAATCTCAGAACTCAGGATGATGGAAGGCAGGATGAAAGACATCGATACCCATGATGCTTTCTACCTACTCACCAGGTGTCTGTCAATCCCAAAACTTACCTCAGTGACTCAGCAGGAATACAGGACTCTACCTACGCCAGTGCCATCACTGAACGGGAGACTCTCGCTGCTCCTGCACCAAAACCTAGTGCAGCACTGGCCTACAAATAGTCAAGATGGGATGGCCCCATCGCTGAAAAGGTGCTTGCCAACATGCTTAGGGATGTAACATCAGACAGGAAGACTGTCCTTCTCCAAGCTGTGAGTGCACATCACTCTGGGGACTTCCTCCAAACAGTTCACATTTCCGCAATGGGAACACGCCTCGATCACTAGCAACCAACAATACTCACAACCCAGCAAACCACCCCGATGGGATCACCATCTATTCTTGGAAGAATGGCAAGCTCTTAGCATGGGACTATACCTGTGTGTCAACGCTGGCTGACACCTACAGCTATCACAGTGTTGGGCGACAGGGAGGAGCTGCTGATCACAGGGAGGAGTACAAGATCGGCAAGTACAGAGACATATGCCAACAGAATTAATTTGTCTCTGTGGGATCAGAGACCTTGGGATCATGGGGAAAAAACGCCACACACTTCTTTAAAGACCTGGGTTCCAGATTCATCAACACCACCAGGGACCCGAGGGCAGCCACTTTCATGTTCCAGCGCCTCAGTGTGGCCATCCAGAGGGGAAATGCTTGGTGCATACTTGGCTTACATCCGGCTTCGGAGGAGCTGGATGAGATTCATATTCTTTAATATAATGTACCAATGTATTTATGTTTGTATTTTTTGTCAGTGCATTCTGTCTATAAATAAAGTTCACATAGTATATAGAATATAGGAGGTGGTAGGAGAAAAAAAATATTCAAAAAGCTCCAGGGTTATTTTTTTTAAAACTTCAAAGGAAGTGCGCTCCACAATGTACTTTTTATTCCATCATATGAGCCTATACTGTGTGCCAAAATTTAGATCATTTCATGCAAATTTAAAGGTTGTACAAACTTCATCTTTGGTTTCTATCACAGATGGTTTCCTCAGTACCGAGTACACAAGAGCGTCGGAATGGTGATTAATAGGGTGTCCCCTCGAGGTTTTCTCAACTGCCCGGCTTCCGACGCGAGGTGACGCACTTCACCGACCTTTCCCAAAAAGCTTCAAGAAGTCCTATGAAGAAGAGGCAAGAGAAGCCCATTTTTAATGTTAAACCCTGAGGTGACACCTCACCCAAACCCATCCCACACAAACCTATCCCACACAAACCCATCCCACCCAAACCCATCCCACACAAACCTATCCCACGCATACATTTGTCCAACATCAATTTAAAGACACTGTATTTTTGTGAAATATATTCATACCTTTAAGATTATGAAAAATGTTCTTGACTATAAAACTGTCAAGTTCGTTCATTCCGAAACACAGATTTGTAATATGTGGAATTTATATATATATATATATATATATATATATATATATATATATATATATATATATATATATATATATATATATATATATATATATATGCAATCACGTGTTTTATTCTGTTCCATATGAACATGTATATATTCAACAGCTTACAGAGACTAGAGCCCGTGTTCCATCAGACCTCAGATATCCATCAGACCCCAGATATCCCGTGTTCAGTCAGTCCCCAGATATCCCGTGTTCAGTCAGTCCCCAGATATCCCGTGTTCAGTCAGTCCCCAGATATCCCGTGTTCAGTCAGTCCCCAGATATCCCGCCCAACGTTCTCTCACTTTACTCTGGGATCGAATCTCTGCAATTCCACTGTTTATTACACCTGCTGGTATTAACATACTAAGACGCTGGTATTAACATATTGAGACGCTGGTATTAACATACTGAGACGCTGGTATTAACATACTGAGACGCTGGTATTAACATACTGAGACGCTGGTATTAACATACTGAGACGCTGGTATCAACATACTGAGATGCTGGTATTAACAATACTCACCCATTACTAATGAAGCTAGGCCAAGGAGAAGATGAACCTTCATAGTTAATCCAGGTGGAAGTTGCAGTAAATCCAAGGTATTAGAGGCGCCGTGCTGTGACACAGGAATCTCACACGATCTTTCCGTGTACGACGATGTTCACTTTCTGACCACTTTTGATGAACACTATTAAGAGATTTGTACAGACTCTTTAATACATCCACTTCAAAATTTAATTATACTAAATTATTTTCAACAAGAACACTAATTTTTCAAATATTTTTCTTATGTATCACAAGTACTGCCAACGATTATTAATTTTTTTACAAGTGTAAATTACTTGATGCACATGTTACTAAAAGGAATCATTCACTGAGGGAATATTTATGTGACAATAATTCTAGTTTGATATTTACAATAATTATTTTTTAAACATCACACATGATTATTGTGACACGTGACTCGTATCTCCCACAAAGGTTCTGGTTCAGCAGTTCTTCAGTAAAGATGAAAACACTAAGCAAAGTCATCTACACATCCTTCACCTTTGCATAAACTGATTTTTATCATTTCTTGGTAAATACGGTCGTATTTCCTCACATTTTTTTTTCAGCCTTCATCAGATTTCTAAATGCCAGTGAAAATTAAATATAATGATTACCAAACACTCTATTAATACTCTGTATAATGACTGCTGCAGGAAGCTGGGGAGTTACCTATTCCACATGATTACAGCTGTAATTAGGTGCTCAACACTCACAAAGGCCCAGCAAACCCGTGACTTCCGGCTCACTCAGACACTTCTGCAAAGACAAGAAAAATGTGTAATCATTATAATGTAATTTGTAAATTATCAATACGGAGCTGTAATCAGCTGTGAGACTTACTTAAGGAATCATAGGTGGAGTGTTTGCTAACATGGGTCACGAAATCGTAACACGATTGCAAACAAACCATACCACGGGTGGGTTCGAACCCGCGGTCAATGAGTCTCAAAACTCCAGACCGTCGCGTAAGCCACTGGGCCAGCTAGCTTCAATAAGATTCATCCAACTAGGTATATTTCTACACCATAGGAAGGTTAGCATAGGCACCACTGTGGACACAGTGGTGCCTATGCTAACCTACCTATGAATCTTAATGAACCTAGCTGGCCCAGTGGCTTACGCGACGGTCTGGAGTTTGAGACTCTCTGACCGCGGGTTCGAACCCCACCCTTGGAGTGTTTGCTAACATGGGTTGCTCAATAAATTAGAGGAAAGCTGTCGTGTTTTAGAAGTGGAGTTGACAGTTGTAAAAGAAAAGTATATAATTCTCAGGAATGAGAAAGATAAATTAAAAACTTTCTTTCATATGAGGGAAGAAAAGCATAGTTATTTATGCAGAAAGGTTGGTGACAACAATGGTTGGTGCCAACAAAGGTTGGTGGCAACAGCGAGAAATAGGTAGGCGGTAAGGAGTGAAAATGTATTTCCAGAAGCAGAAGGAAAACGAAACTGAGGACAGTTTAAGAAATCGAAGAAAGGATGGAGTTCAAACCCATGACAAGCGAGTCCTAAAACTTGCAGACCACTTGAAGGAGGATTGAAACAAGGAATTTACTTTGGTGTACTTCAAGCTGGGTTTACTGCCGTTGACAAGAAGGCAGGAAAGACGGACGCTTGAACAAGTTAATTATAAACTAGAGTTCAGATTCTCACACACAAAATGCTCAGGAAGAACATTCTATAACATGGACAAGAAAGTGTGAGTGTTTATCCCCAGAGCTGGTAGTGAGGATAGAGTTAACAGGTGAGATAATGGGAGCTGCCCAGCTGTTTGTAGAGTCCTGGTCAGCTATAGACTTAATTTGGACAAAAAGAAGAAACTCCATCATATGTAGTATTTTGTTGAGAAAAGACGGCAGTGAATATATGTATAAAGTATTTGCTACAAATTACAAGGTAATCAAATACGACAAGGAATTTGCAGTGTTAGTCATTCATAAGTGAAATTATTTTATCTCGAATATATGTATGCAAGGGACTGAGTGTATCTTTCTGGGACAGGAATAATACCCGTAGCCATTTTCGTTGAGAGGATTGTTGCTGAATTATATTCGCCTTTAAACTGATGAAAGATAGATGTGAGTGTACTCACCTAGTTGTGGTTGCAGGGGTCGAGTCATAGCTCCTGGCGCGTGTGTGTGTGTGTGTGTACTCACCTAATTGTGGTTGCAGGGGTCGAGATTCAGCTCCTGTCCCCGCCTCTTCGCTGTGTGTGTGTGTTAGTTACCATTTTGTCCTAGGCACATGTCGATTAGACACTAGGCCTGTTGTGTGTTATATATATATATATATATATATATATATATATATATATATATATATATATATATATATATATATATATACATATATATGTGTGTGTGTGTGTGTGTGTGTGTGTGTGTGTGTGTGTGTGTGTGTGTGTGTGTTGTTTGTGATAAATAAGAGAGTTCAGTACTAGGGATTGGAAAACGAAGAACTGCCAAGGCAATTGAAAGAAACGATTATGAAACAAATAATAATAATAATAATAATAATGGTAAAATAGATATTGACGAATAAAGGAAGCATTTAGAAAAAGAAAAAGAAAAAGAGAGGCGAGGCAAAGTATCATCATCTGTACAAGTAGCAAGAGTAAAAGTAATAACTCTAGAACTAAGTGAATGTGCAGGAAAGAAATAATATTGCAATAACAGAGACAAGATTCAATATCAAAACCATGATCATACCTGATGAATGCCACATGAAAGGGAATAAATTATAACACACTGATTTTATAAACACTAATAATCTCTAACAACGTCAATGTGACCCAAAAAATAAACTTTCACGTTACGTTATTCAATACTTGTCTTTCCAAGACATAATTTTAATGATGCTCTGTACTGTAATGACCCTATCTAACTTTCATATTTCAGGCACTGTACTTCCCACCTCCAGGAATTAAGTCTGGCTAACCAGATTCCTTGAACCTCTTCATAAACTATCTTGTTCACATTCCTACAACACGTCTAAGCCTTAAAACCATCTATCTCTGCTTAGTCCGATCCAACATACTCTCATATTCCTGCTTGACCTCCAAACCCCTAACCTATATAACCTTCACACCCTTTCTCCAAACTGTCCTGAGACGATTCCTACTCCTCCATTCTTCCACCCTGGATTAACATAGCCTCTTGGCTTTCCTATTCTGTTTCATCTTCTCTAAATTGCAAAACTATCTCAACAACCCTTCCTCAATCTTCTGAATAATGCACGTCATAACTCCCACAACGTCTTCTAACATCTCCATTCCTTATTATCTACATTTTATTCTCACCACACAATGCTATCAAACATGGTACTTCCACTCCCTTCAGCCCCCTCGTTGCACTGTTTACAGTTTATCCCTCAGACCCATATAGAAGAGTTGGTAGCATTATTCTCTAGTAATTTCACCCCCTTTACTATTACAGATAACCTAGTTTCTCTCCAGAAACGCCTTAATAATCCACGTATCTTTTTTTTCTACTCATTTATTCTATGGTTCATCTTGTGTTTCATAAACCCATCTACTCACAAGTCCACTCTCAGATGTCTAAATACATTCACTCCTCCAGAGTTCCTCCAATCTGATATCCAGTTTTTGCTGCAGCAGGAATGATAGAAAGCCTTGGTTGCTGTTAATTAATGTTTTTAGAAAGTAAACTTTGGCGTGATCGACGGGTCGCAAAGTCTAGACAGCGGCCACAATATACTTCTGTTGGATGAAACTTTAAAAGCATCTGGATGCGCAAATGTAGTTTAATATTTTGAGCCAAAGTAAGTGAAGCAGTTTAAGAGGAAATCAAAAGCCTAACAACTTCCTTCAGATTGACAAGGATTTTTTTTTAAGGAAGAGCTTACTTAACTTGGTTCAAGCAAATATGGAATCCCGTATAAAGAATCTTTAGGTCAAACTCCGGTTTATTAAGAGGGATCAATTTTCACTAGGCTTTAACATCGAATATAAATACCTAAATATTGCTAAGAAAGTTAACATGACCGATTGTTGCGTTGTTGATATATGGCGTTAAGAGATCAGCTACCTCGTGTAGATTATTACATGACTTGGGATTATCGTGGTGGTGGGGAGGGTTGCATTATGACATTTCTCCAAACGTTTGAAAGAACTGCCAAAGTAACAGTTAGGAAGCTCCATCGGCGGGTCATATGACTGAGACCCGCGTCAGGAAACACTTGTCCTGTGTCCTGACGAACCTTACCTAACCTCACCGTAACAGAGAAATTAGTTCAAACATCCGTGATGTCATCTGGATAAACAAGAGACTTAGAATTGTCTTGGGGGGGGGGGAAGAGACATTTACAGGCGAAACAAAAGAGAAAAGTGTCACCATATGGACCATTATATTAAACAGAGAAATAAAACAAAATTACCCAAATAAAGTGAAAAAATATATTAAATTAATGCTATGAAAGAGTCAAAGACTCATCCATCAGCTGAATTTCAAGTGTTTTAGAAGATTAGTAATAAACTAGGCCAACTTGAATCAAAATCTGGTCATCTTACTGAATACGACAAAGAAATGAATATCATGTCTACACTTATTTCCTCGACGTATTTTTAAACAAATTAAATCCTTAAAACACATAAATAATTCAGTATCAGTCACTATAGCAACGCCAAGTAGATAAATTAAAACCACACGAACTGTATCCACGGGTTCCAAAGGAATTCAAAGAGGAACCCAGAAAAGCATTAGCAAATACATTGCATATTTACAAAGCTGAAGAATGTTCATTAGCTTCTAATTGCAGAGTAATCAGCTTAACCTGTTGGAAAATTAATGGAATTAACTGCGCATACATTGTGAAATGACCATGAAAGATACAACTTGATCAATGAACGATGCCGTTGTTTTTCAGAGGGGAGTTTCTGCCAGTCAACTTTACCAAACGTTTTAACTAAGGCGTTTGAGGCAGCTGACCTTGACTGAGAATATGACATTATGTGAATTAGAGTAAAGATTTTGTATCGGAAAAAGAATTAGACTAGTTAGAGTCATGGATATCCGATAACCAGGGTGATTAATTGGGCACAAATCAAAATAGACACCAGTTATAAGTATTATTGAGCATGTTATTTACTATCTACATCAATGGCATCAATGATGGAATAAATAGCTACATAATGTATACCGATAATACAATAACAGTCCGTCGTATTATTTGAGAGACGGACACCCAGAAGCTACAAGATGATTTAGATATTTTGATGTTGTAGCTGAATAAATTGGCTGAAGCAGTTTCATGTGAACTGATGTAAGGCTCGAATTATGGGGGAAAAAAATTAACACTGTAGTTATAAGCCAAACTACGTTGATGTATATGGGTCGCTGCATGATCCGAGAAAGGTATCCCTGTACTGCATAACTCCAGTACCTTGTATCTCAATACACGAGATTAGAATACTACTGAGTAGCGATGGGATAATACCAATTTTTTGCCGATAACGACACCCAATTTTCAGCGATACCGATACAAATACTTTTCCTAAAATTATTTGTAAAAATATAATGACTATGTTCAGTATATAAGGGAATGCTAATTGCACAAAGGGTATTAAATAACAAAGAAGGGTTAAACATTAAATAATTAAATTTCTCTGAGATGATAATGTCATTACTCATTACTTTCTCTGTTGTGTTGGTTACTGGTTGTCAAAGGCACTTGTTGACAGTGTGTGTGTGTACTCACCTAGATGTGGTTGCAGGGGTCGAGTCACAGCTCCTGGTCCCAAATCTTCTTTGACCGCTACTCGGTCACTCTTCCCGCTCCATGAGCTTTATCATACCTCTTCTTAAAGCTATGTATGGATCCTGCCTCCACTACATCACTACCCGTGTGTGTACTCACCTAATTGTGGTTGCAGGGGTCGAGACTCAGCTCCTGGCCCCGCCTCTTTGCTGTCTGCTACTGGGTCTCTGCTCTCCCTGCTCCATGAGCTTGATCATACCTTGTCTTAAAACTATGTATGGTTCCTGCCTCCACTATATCTTTCTCTAGACTATTCCACTTCCTGACTACTCTGTGGCTGAAGAAATGCTTCCTAACATCCCTTTGACTCATCTGAGTCTTCAGCTTCCAGTTGTGTCCCCTTGTTTCTGTGTTCCCTCCCTGGAACATCCTGTCACTGTCTACCTTGTCAATTCCCCGCAGTATTTTGTATGTCGTTATCATGTCTCCTCTGACCCTTCTTTCCTCCAGTGTTGTTAGTCCTATTTCCCTCAACCTTTCTTCATAGGACAGACCCCTGAGTTGTGGAACTAACCTTGTCGCAAACCTTTGCACTTTCTCTAGTTTCTTGACGTGCTTGACCAGGTGTGGGTTCCAGACTGGTGCTGCATATTCTAGTATGGGCCTGACGTACACGGTGTACAGTGTCTTGAACGATTCCTTGTTAAGGTAACGGAACACTAATCTTAGGTTTGGCAGTCGCCCATATGCTGCCGCTGTGTGTGTGTGTGTGTGTGTGTGTGTGTGTGTGTGTGTGTGTGTGTGTGTATGTATGTGAGAAAATATAAAGCATATAAAGAAAGTTCCAACGACGTCTAACCAAGACATGACTGGCAGCACAGTCAGATAACTTTAGGTTTAAAACAGTAAACAGAAGACACTGGTGAGTCAAGAGATATGTAAATGAGTGAGACAAATTACGAAGCATCACTATAGCAAATACATTAGGTATTTTTTTTTTTACAATAATTCGGACAGGCACGTGACTTTGGAATGGTTGGGTGCGAGTAAAACCTGCCTAGCATGGGCCAGTAGGTCCATACTAGGCAGGACTAGAAATAGGACTAGGACTAGCATGGGCCTACTGGAGCATGCTAGTCCTCCTGCAGTGTTCTTCTATTCTTATGTATTTATTAAGACAGCAAGCAAGCGCAAACAAACAAACAAACAAACATCAATGTTGCAGCTACAAAGTAGCATTGCCATGGAATAAAGGCATTAGTAAAGGATCAATAATAAACTGAAATTGAAATGAAAATTACTAAATTGTTAGAACTTTCTGAAACTAAAATTGGTTTTCAAATTGACGTTGTTGGTATCGTGAACAATTTGACGGTAATAGTTTCAGCTGAAACACTTCAGCAAGAAAGTATTTTTTAGTTATATTTTCATTTAGTTTTATTCTTATTATTTAGCTTTATTCTCATTATTTAGTTTTCTTATTATTTAGCTTTATTCTCATTATTTAGTTTTCTTATTATTTAGTTTTCTCATTTTATTTTATTCTCATTATTTAGTTTTATTCTCATTATTTTGATTTATTATTATTTAGTTCCATTCTCATTATTTACTTTTATAATTTATTATTTTTATTCTCATTATTTAAATGTTATTCTCATTATTTACTTTTATTCTCATTCCTGATATTCTCATTATTTACTTTTCTCATTATTTAATTATATTATCATTATTTACCTTCATTCTCATTATTAAAACCAAATGTTAGTTACATTGGTGGTGTGTGGTAAATGTTAGTTACATTGGTGGTGTGTGGTAAATGTTAGTTACATTGGTGGTGTGTGGTAAATGTTAGTTACATTGGTGGTGTGTGGTAAATGTTAGTTACATTGGTGGTGTGTGGTAAATGTTAGTTACATTGGTGGTGTGTGGTAAATGTTAGTTACATTGGTGGTGTGTGGTAAATGTTAGTTACATTGGTGGTGTGTGGTAAATGTTAGTTACATTGGTGGTGTGTGGTAAATGTTAGTTACATTGGTGGTGTGTCGTAAATGTTAGTTACATTGGTGGTGTGTCGTAAATAGTTAGTTATACATTGGTGGTGTGTCGTAAATGTTAGTTACATTGGTGGTGTGTGGTAAATGTTAGTTACATTGGTGGTGTGTGGTAAATGTTAGTTACATTGGTGGTGTGTGGTAAATGTTAGTTACATTGGTGGTGTGTGGTAAATGGTAGAGTCAATAAGCTGCCTCAACTCAGCCATGACTCGGTAAATAACGCGACGACCCACACCAGTACTGCAAAATTAAGTGACTATAAATTACTATTATCACTTCCCTGGTAGTCCACATTTCCACCAATTAATCTTTCACCTTGACATTAATTTCAGGTGATTCATGAATTTGTATGAATCATTCAGTGTTCATGAAGCCAGTCAGGTCCAGGAGTAACTGGACCTGATTGGTTTAATGAACATTGTGCTAATGTATTTATAATAAATCTAGACTAAAAAAAGAGATTTTCGAGACTTGATTCGATATATATCCAAGATATGAAATATTTCAGCCCCCGTTTAGTGTGCCATTATACTGAAACCGTGATTAACAAAAATATAAAATGTATTGATCGAATTTAACACAATTGTCTGTTGTAATTTACTACTGAAAATTCCCCGTTATACACCGGGAAATTTCCGAGACAGTAAACATTCTCAGTGATTTAAGAGGCAAATATTACCAGGTATGTAACTTGTTAATGTTTAGTGAAGTTACATACCATGTGTATTTTGTTTTGGGACAAATTAAATAGGAGCATAATAACAGAGGAACGGTAAAGAATGAAGAATTAAATGTCACAATACCGTAACTGGAACAATTAAACCCCTCAAAAAAACGCAATTAGGAAGCAAGCCTTATGACGACTTTTCTGTCAATCCAGGACTATTGACCTGTACTTAGCTCAGTGGTGACCTGTACTTAGCTCAGTGGTGACCTGTACTTAGCTCAGTGGTGACCTGTACTTAGCTCAGTGGTGACGTGTCTAGTGTACTCTCTGTGGACTGAACCATCTTTGCTCTGTGAAGACTTTTCTACTGTGCTCTCCGTTCTTAGCTACCTGAGATTGGATGATGGCTTCCCTCGACTACGAGCAGCTATATCTCCAACTTAAGGCGGAATTAACGGAAGCTAGAAGAGAAATTCAACGATTGAAGAGTATATGCAAGGATTATCCCCGGAACAATGTCGCCGATGATCAGACCAACGAATGGATGCTAGTCGGTTCTGAAGGGAAGAAGCTGAAGTTGAAGAAGGTCCAGGAGACTGCTGTGAAAACAAGCAACTCTTTTTCCTTGTTATCAGACGAATGTGAAGACATCCCAGCGAAGACCATCTCTACAAAGACCGTCGAGAACGTCATGCACACCGCCAGTCCAGGTAAGAACATTGCTTTAGTTGGGGACAGTCAGATTAGGTTTATGGATAGGGAATTTTGTCTTAAGGATAGGAATAGGAAGCAGAGGGTGTGTTATCCTGGGGCTGGGATGAAGGATATTGTTAGCCGTCTGGACGACATCATGAGAGGTAATGGGAACAATCCTATTATCTGTCTCAGTGCTGGAGGCAGCGATGTTGGCAGGCGTAGGAGTGAGGAGCTGATTAGCAGCTATAGGTCAGCAATAGACAGAATTAGGAAGAAGGTTGGGAACCCTGTCATATGTGGTATTTTGTGGTGTCAATTGCTGGCTGGACAAATACTGTAAGGAAAATGCAGTAACATTCATTGACAACTGGGACCTCTTCTATTGCAGAAATGACATGTATAAAAGGGATGGGGTTCACTTATGTAGGTCTGGGTTGGGGGCACTGGCAACTGCAGTGGAGGGAGATGTTAGGGATTTAAACAACAAAAGTTAGTGGTAGTAATGTTATGAATTTTAGGGGAACTAGTAATAGGCAGAATAAGGTGGATATTGGGAAGTCAGTGGCAAAAGGTGACAAGGACAGCAATAGGTATAGTGGAAAAACAGAAATGAACAAGAAGAGTAAAGAGAAGGGAGGTTTTCCGAATATTTTTATACTAATAGTCATAGTGCAGAAATAAGATGGACGAATTGAGATTAGTTGCAAGTGCAGGTAATATTGATGTTTTGCATTAACTGAGACGTGGTTTAATATGAAAATATTGGGACATGCCTGCTGAATGTCACATTCAGGGTTTTAAATTGTTCCAAGTAGACAGAGGTATCGGGAAGGGTGGTGGGGTGGTACTCTATGTCCGTGATCATTTAAATTGTTGCATAAAAACGGGTATAAAGTCTGAAATAATACATACAGAGTCTGTCTGGATAGAATTTTCAGAGGGGTGTGAACAATTTATTTTAGGCGTGATATACCGTCCTCCAAACTTAGATAGGGAACAAGGGAAACTACTTTGGGAGGAAATTGTTAAGGCCACAAGGCATGATAACGTAGTAATTCTAGGGACTTTAACTTTAGTCAGATTGATTGGAATTTCTTGACAGGTAATTTAGAATCAAACGAATTTTAGAAGTAGTTCAGGATTGTTTTTGAAGCAGTTTGTGACAGAACCTACAAGGGTAAATAACCTACTTGACTTGGTTCTGGCAAACAAGGAAACCCTTGTTAATAATTTAGAAATAACAGAGGAACTCGGCACAAGCGACCACAAATCAATTACCTTTAGCATTGAATGGATGTATGATAGTAGGGATAATTCAGTAACTGTCTCAGATTTTCGCTTAGCTGATTACAATGGGCTTAGAGAACACTTATCATCTGTGGACTGGGGTAACGAAGAGAGCTATCAATATGACAGGTTTCTTAACACTGTACAGGCTGCCCAAAGAACATTTATCCCATATAAAGAAATTAGATCAACTAGAAATGACCCAAAATGGATGAATAATAGGCTCAAATATCTTTTAAGGCAGAAGAAAGGAATTTATAGGCGCATACAAAGAGGTGAGGGTCATCTTATAAATCAGTATACTGACATTAAGAGGGACGTAAAAAGGAGATAAGAAAAGCTAAACGGGACTATGAAATTAAAGTTGCTAGGGATTCAAAAACTAACCCCAAAAGTTTTTTCCAGGTTTATAGAACAAAAGTTAGAGATAAGATAGGTCCCCTTAAAAATAACTCTGCACATCTTACTGACAAGGAAAATGATATGTGCTCTATGTTTAATAATTATTTTCTCTCAGTTTTCACACAAGAAGACATTAATAATATCCAAGTAATTAATTTTATACTGGCCCTGAAGAAGATAAATTATGTAATATCACAGTCACTAGCGAAATGATTATGAAACAAGTAGACCAACTGAAACAAAATGAATCGCTGGGTCCTGATGAGCTTTTGAAAGGGTTCTTAAGGAATGCAAAATGGAACTCTGTGAACCAATATCTAACATTTTTAATTTATCTCTTCAAACAGATGTAGTGTCTGATATGTGGAAGATGGCTAATGTAATTCCTATTTTTAATGCAGGGGACAAGTCAATACCATCAAATTACCGCCCAATAAGCCTGACCTCAATTGTAGGCAAATTACTAGAGTGAATTATAGCTGATATTATAAGAAACCACCTAGATAACCATAATTTGATTAATGATACTCAGCATGGATTCACGAGGGCCGTTCCTGCCTATCTAATTTATTAACCTACTTCAGTAAAGCTTTTAAGGCTGTTGATCACGATAAAGAATTCGATATTGTTTATTTAGATTTTAGTAAGGCTTTTGATAGAGTACCGCACCAAACACTTTTAAAGAAAGTAGCAGCTCATGGCATTTGGGAAAAAGTGCTGTCATGGATCGAGTCATGGCTCACTAATAGGAAGCAGAGTATATGCATAAATGGGGTTAAATTCGAGTAGGGTCTGTCACAAGGGCGTTCCACAGAGATCTGTCTTGGGCCCATTGTTGATTATAATATATTCAATGATCTTGATGGGGAACTACTAGTGATATGAGCAAATTCACCGATGACACGAAGATAGGTGGGACAATTGATTCAAACGTAGATGTCAAGGAATTTCAGGAGGATTTAGACAAACTCAATTCCTGGTCAGAAAGGTGGCAGATGCAATTCAATGTAGATAAATGCAAGGTTTTGAAGCTCAGTGTCCATATCCCAAGCAGTTATAAGTTGAATAACGTAGAACATAGCTATACAGATTGCGAAAAGGACTTGGGGGTTATGGTAAGCAGCAACCTTAAACAGACAGCAACGCCTAAGCGTACGTAATAAGGCTAACAGATTACTGGGATTTATATCAAGAAGTGTAAGCAACAGAAGTCCAGAGGTTATATTACAGCTTTATATATCATTAGTAATTCCTCTCCTAGATTACGCAGCTCAGTTCTGGTCTCCATATTACAGAATGGACATAAATTCGTTAGAAAACATTCAGCGTAGAATGACTAAATTAATACATAGCATTAGAAATCTTCTG
This sequence comes from Cherax destructor, assembly GCA_009830355.1. Lineage (NCBI taxonomy): Eukaryota > Metazoa > Arthropoda > Malacostraca > Decapoda > Parastacidae > Cherax > Cherax destructor. Next base: position 122,587 of record WNWK01002725.1, read on the forward strand.
TATGAAGAAAGATTGAATACCCTTAAATTGCATTCACTTGTAAGACGTAGAATGAGGGGAGACATGATCGGGATACTTTGGAAAATGGGTATTAACAAATGGGATATAAATAAGGTCTTGGGATATCTCCAAGAGAAACCTGCAATAATGGATTCAAATTAGATAAGTTTAGATTTAGAAAGGATATAGGAAAGTAATGGTTTGGTAATAGGGTAGTTGATGAGTGAACAGTCTGCCTAGTAGGGTTATTGAAGCTAGGACCTTGGGTAGTTTTAAAATTAGATTGGATAAATTCATCTGTTTGTGACTCGATAAAGCCCACTGTGTGGCGAAACGTTGTCAATAAAGGATCATTATACGCTTATGTGTTTATCTTTCCATTGTGTCGGTATTTTATACCATTTATTTTCGTCTTGAGATATCTTCCAAGAGAGAACCCGCAATAATGGATTCAAATTGGATAAGTTTAGATTTAGAAAGGATATAGGAAAATATTGGTTTGAAGGACGTGCCAGTATGGGCCAAGAGGCCTGCTGCAGTGTTCCTCCTTTCTTATGTTCTTATTTCACAAATTACGACAGGGTCCAGGACGGACCGGCAAGTAGTCATAAGGTTCCTCTGGTAATTGCAGGTCTTTGATGAAGCAAACATAGAAGTATACTAATGGTCCACTTATTTAAACTCAAATATATGTCTAGCTAATTTTTACTTTAAGCGAAATGGGTTATTTTATTTAAACTTTACTTCCTTCCACTCATCTTCTAAATCTATTGAAACATCAGGTCATCTATCATATTTTCTTAAATAACTTATTCATTATTTTTAGGGGATTATAGGTTACATATCCTCACTGTCTTGTTTATTTTAGCAGTGTGCCAAAATTGGTCTACATACACCTTAGCTCCGGGACTAGTCTTGTTGCAAACCTTGCACTTTCTCTAGCTTCTTTACGTGCTTGGCTAGATGTGGGTTCCAAACTGGTGCTGCATACAGTGAGGATATGTAACCTATAATGCCCTAAAAATAATGAACAATTTTAGTTTAAGAAAATATGATAGATGTACTGATGCTTCAATAGATTTAGAGAAGATGTTATGTAATATGTCTAGCAGGAGAGGTTACATTAGATGTCCCTACATCAGATATCAGAGAAATATTTAACAAGATATTAAAGAAGTAATGCTGTGGAGCATGCTTACACCCCACGTGACCGTGTTATTGATGAGCGAACATGCTTACACCCAACCTGACCGTGTTATTGATGCAGCGGAATATGCTTTATCCCATCTGACCGTGCCATTGATGTTGCGGAGCATTCTTTCACCCCACGTGACCGTGCTATTGATGCAGCGATATATGCTTACACTCCACGTGACCGTGTTATTGATGAGCGGAACATGCTTACACCCCACCTGACCGTGTTATTGATGCAGCGGAATATGCTTACACCCCATCTGACCGTGCCATTGATGTTGCGGAGCATTCTTACACCCCACGTGACCGTGCTATTGATGCAGCGATATATGCTTACACTCCACGTGACCGTGTTATTGATGAGCGGAACATGCTTACACCCACCTGACCGTGTTATTGATGCAGCGGAATATGCTTACACCCCATCTGACCGTGCCATTGATGTTGCGGAGCATTCTTACACCCCACGTGACCGTGCTATTGATGCAGCGATATATGCTTACACCCCACGTGACCGTGTTATTGATGAGCGGAACATGCTTACACCCCACCTGACCGTGTTATTGATGCAGCGGAATATGCTTACACCCCATCTGACCGTGCCATTGATGTTGCGGAGCATTCTTACACCCCACATAACCGTGTTACTGATGCTGTAGAGCATGCTTACACCCCACCTGACCGTGTTACTAATGCCGTGGAACATGCGTACACCCCAAGTGACCGTGTTATTATTGCTATACAGCATGCTGTCACCCTGATTGACGGTGCTATTGATGCTGCAGAACATGCTTACACCTTACGTGACCGTGCTACTGATGCTGTATTGCATGCTTACACTCCACTTGACAATGTTATTAATACTGTGGAGCATGCTTACGCTCCACATAACAATGCTATTATTACTGTGGAGCATGCTTAGCTTCACGTAACAATGCTATTAATACTGTGGAGCATGCTTACGCTCCACGTGGCCGTGCTATTAATACTGTGGAGCATCACTACGCTCCACGTGATCGTGCTATTGACACACAAGCAGTGAAGATTGATTATTACACCTTTGTTGACGCAAGCCAATCCACTGCTTCAACCTCTCTCTCTCTCTCTCTCTCTCTCTCCCTCTCTCTCCCTCTCTCTCCCTCTCTCTCTCTCTCTCTCTCTCTCTCTCTCTCTCTCTCTCTCTCTCTCTCTCTCTCTCTCTCTCTCACTGCACTTTCATGCAGGCTTGGCAGTTAGAAGAACAGCAGCAGTACATAAGCCGCAACATTAGAAGCAGCAGCACCAACAGCACCACCAACAGTAGAAGCAGCAGCACCAACAGCACCACCAACAGTAGAAGCAGCAGCACCAACAGCACCACCAACAGTAGAAGCAGCAGCACCAACAGCACCACCAACAGTAGAAGCAGCAGCACCAACAGCACCTCCAACAGTAGAAGCATCAGCAGCAGCACCAACAGCACCTCCAACAGTAGAAGCATCAGCAGCAGCGCCAACAGCACCTCCAACAGTAGAAGCATCCTCAGCAGCACCAACAGCACCTCCAACAGTAGAAGCATCCAGCAGCACCAACAGCACCTGCAACAGTAGAAGCATCAGCAGCAGCACTATCAGCACCTCCAACAGTAGAAGCATCATCGCAGCACCTCCAACAATAGAAGCATCAGCAGCAGCACCAACAGCACCTCCAACAGTAGAATCATCAGCGCAGCACCAAGCACCTCCAACAGTGAAGCATCGCAGCAGCACCAACAGCACCTCCAACAGTAGAAGCACCCTCAGCAGCACCAACAGCACCTCCAACGTAGAAGCATCAGCAGTAGCACCAACAGCAGCAGAAACTGGAGTAGGGGAAAAGCACACAGCAGTAGCAGCAAGAACAGCAGCAGTAGAAGACGCGGCAATAGCATCATCGCAGCAGTAGCGCAGCGCATCAACAGCAGCATTAACAGCAGCAGTAGGCAGCAGCAGCATTAACATCAGCAGTAGCAGCAGCATTAACAGCAGCAGTCAGCAGCAGCATCAACAGCAGCGCAGAGCATACAGCAGTTGCAGCAGCAGCAGCAGCAATAACAGCAGCAGTAGTAGCAGCAGCAGCTTCAACAGCAGCAGCATCAAGAACAGTAGTAAAAACAGCAGCAGCATCAACAGCAGTTGTAGCAGCAGCAGCAGCAACAATAACAGCAGCAGTAGTAGCAGCAGCAGCATCAACAGCAGCTGCAGCAGCATCAACAGTAGTAGCAGCAGTAGCATTAATTGCAGCAGCAGCAGCATCAACAACAGCAGCATCAATTGCAGCAGTAGCAGCAGCAGCCGCAGCCGATGATGCTGAAGATGACAAAAATATGGCTGTAAATAAAAAAATATTGCTGTAAATGATGAAATATGGCTGTAAATTACAAGAGCCGTAGAACAGTTTTTGAAAAGACTCACAAGGCAAAAACCTTGTGAATTATGGAGTTAAAGACTACAATGGTTTTTTGCACTGATGGATGTAGACTTACCCTTCCAGGAGGATCATTGCAAATGGATTTGCCTGGAAGATAAACAGATTTAAACCAAAGTACACAAATAACCAGCTCATGGGAGAACGAAACTCATGACGCTTCGGTCCGACTTGAACTATTAATTTATATAATTACGGCTGTTCGTAAAGAAAATAATTAATTCCTTAGAAAGGGGCCTTTCACCTGCGTAGAAAGTGAACGAGTTCTTCAAAAGAGTTCAGGCAAAAAAAGGAAACAAACAGCCATGTTCTGGAAAACACCATTGAACAGGCTAGTGATAACGAAGGGTGAGGCAGAGTTACCGTCAATAAACAAGAGGAAGAGAAACCAAACTGAATATAGATCACTAAATGTCAGAAGAAAGTAATGAAACACAAGATGAGGAAAGAAAAGCAAGAAATTCATGTAAGAGAAGAGGAAAATCGAAACTCTCGGTACAGAAATTGTCAAAAAGATTCTAACATATTTAATTCTCTGTCAGAGGAAATAGTAATTTTTATTAACTTACATGTGAAGACCTCAAGGCGGATGTCTCTACTGTGTGTGTACATTGAGAGTTTAATTTAATCCTGATTTTAGTTGGGTGATGACACCCACCTCTTGGTTGGTGATGACACCACCTCTTGGTTGTGTCATCACCCACCAAGATGGGAGATGACACCGGCTGTCATCTCCACCTAGGCTGCGTGATCAGAAAGAAACACATTAATCATAATTAATTCAGTAACTACTTTGTCAGAAGATCGTAGACACAACATTTCCAATAGCCTCCAAACTGGAACATCGTAACTCCTCCTTCAGAGTGAAGGTATTGCACTTTGATCTAGGTAAACAATTTACCCTGAACTCCTTCATGAATGTTATCCTGTTTATATTCCAACAGCACCTCAAACCATAAGCACTCATCTAAGCTCCAGTCTGGCATGTTCAGAAGCTCTCTGCATTCTCAAACCCTAAGCACTCAAAACCTCCGTCACCTTGCGGCCTTCCAGGAACGACCCCCGTACTCCACTCCTTTCCTGCAGCCTTCCAGGAACGACCCTGTACCTCCCTCTTCCCTGCAGCCTTCCAGGAATGACCCTGTACCCCTGGTTCCTGCAACCTTCCAGGGACGACCCCCTATCCTTTCCTGCAACTTTCCAGGAACGACCCTCATACCCCTCCCTCCTTCCTTCCTTGCAACCAACATGTATACACCTTGCTTATCCCTCGTGTTAAAATAAATTTAAATGCTTTTACCAACACCCCAGAAAATGTTGTAATATGTTAGTAACAGGAAGATGCTGCGAAAGATTGTTTATTGTCACCTAGAGATGAATGTAGACTGACCTGAGGAAAACTAGTGCAGTGAACTAAAATGCCAAATGTGTCACATAAAAGGAACTTAAGCTTTCCATCAAAAATCTTTATTCGGTGAAGGCATAGAGGATGACTTAAAAAGATAAACAACAAAAAAAAGCTAAACACACAGAAGATAACATGGTACAGTGGGATAGCTTCAGCATAAGACATTTGGGAAAACAAAACTAGTCACACACACACCATAATAAAAAATATATATCACCAGATATTCTGAGAGAATCATAAAACGTACACCAGTCACATTAGACAGAGATGGAGGTGCGTTGGACATAACAAGCACAGGAAACAACAGCTCGAGTGCAGCTATACTGGAATCACCAACAATCTCGCCAGAATTAAATTCACCAACATCATCAGAGTGTGCAGCACAAACAGAGGAACTGTCTATATCTTCGGAAATACACAAGGCATTAAATCAAGGATGAAAAATACCTTTTCGTACGTAAATGGTCTGCTCACGGAATCAAATGGTATGGTGATACGACAAGGTGCGGAAAAAACACTTTTGTACGGTTCAGGACATTTATTAAACGAAACGTTTAACTTCTTCAGCCCTAATCGACTGAAGAAGCCACACGTGACGAAACGTTTCCTTTATTAAACGTCCTGAACTATATATAGTGTCTTTTTCCACATTAAATGATATGTTTGGATCCTCCACAGACACACTAATGATCTCGTAGACTGTGAAATATCTATTTTAAATAATATTTTGTATTAAGTGATAGAGTAAATAATTTGCAAGGATGAGTAAGCTTCAATAAGGATTCAGACATTAGCACCAGTTGATTAAAATCATCACATGAGATGATGGAAGTGCTGAGCACATGAGGGTAAGGCAGACCAGCTGCCCAGAAATCTGAAAAATCTTGCACTAGAAATTATCCTCTAAACGGAGGCGGCTAGACAGGTATTATACTGGAAACTGTACAGAGAGGAACTTTAGCTCAACAGGATCATGTTCATGAATGGTATACAATACAGACAAGATGAAAAATATACACATGTGCAACATCTGGGTATCTTTATTGTAGACGTTTCGCTATCCAGTGGCTTTATCAATACAAATTCTAGGACAAACCCAGATGTTGCACATGTGTCTAATTTTCAACAGGATCTTGTTAGAGAACTCCCTAACAATGTGTAGTAAAGTTTCATTGAACAAACAGATAACAGAACCAAACTGGCAATGAAAATACGCTTGATTTAATCTTCATAAATGTTAAAAAGAGTTTATCAGGGACATAATTTCCAGCACAAGCTTGCTGAAAAGAAGATAATTATAACTACTAGTAGGATGTGAGAAGAATCTAGGTGATTGAACATCAATGGTATTCAGTACAGACTAGACGATGAATTAGACACATGTGCAACATCTGGGCATCTTTATTAATACAATACATGGACATAATATAAATATATACAGCAAATAGTGGAAGAGGAGGTAATCAGTCCCTCAACCTAGGAGGTGGTGATAGATACCATAGCCAACGTCAGGGAATGTTTAGGAAACACAACTTAAACAGTCAGAGAATTGACTAGGACAACAAACACAGAACTATCAAACATTCCCTAGGAAATTGTCCTAAATATTCTAAACCCAATGCAGCACATGCACAAATTAAATGAAAAAAAAAAACATATAAGGTCTTTGGAAAATATGATGTAAAGTCAATGTCTGATCAACCGAGCTGTGAATCGTTCGTAGGACTATGTGCGACCAGCAGTAACAGCCTCGTTGATCAGGCCTTGATTCACCGGTAGGCCTGTTCAGGGACCTGCCCGCGGGAGCGCTGACCCCCGGAACGACCTCCAGGTTGACTCCAGGTGGGTAGGACTGCCCTAAACGGTGATCATATATAACTTTAACCAGGAAAACTTGACGGAGGAAGGAATAAGAGGAATTCTGAACTGCTTAACCAATACAGATTCAATAAAAACAAATGAAAGGAGAACTACATTGAGATTACTCAGATGTAGAACAAAAACCTAAAGCATTTGTTATAAACAGAATCCCAAAAGTAACAAAAAACAATGTAAGAACCTAAGAAATATCCTGAAAAATTTTTCACATATGCAAAATCCAAGTCAAAAGCCTTTCACAGCACTGGACCTTTACTAGATTCATACATAAATGACAACAAGGAAATGAACGAAGCTCAGAAAGAACAGAATGAATTAATGTTCAGTGATCCAACTGATGACACGAGAGTTGAAAATCCAGACCTTTCTCACAAAGTCTTCCCACCTTACATATTACACATTAGACGATAACACAATAAATTTTAAAACCGTTTCAGTTAAAACCGTTTCAGTTAAAACCGCTTCAGTTAAAACCGCTTCAGTTAAAACCGCTTCAGTTTGAAACAAAAATCCCGAAGGTCACATGAATTTAACATGATTTTCAAGGCAAAAATTTCAATTACTTTGAAATGGAAGAAATGAAGTCCTCAGAACGACCTCAATATTATAGAACGAAGGCAGACCTTATAGGTATAAGCAAACAGCTAAATTGATCTGGAAGAATCATAACAGAAAATCAGATAGTTGGAATTCACAATAAGGAAAATGCAACAACAGCAAAGAAATAAGAGAGTGAATTAACGAGAGAAGCAACGCCAGTACTGGTGCCTTTTAAACCACTTGCGCTCTCCTGACTTCAATAGTCTTCTGTGTTCACAGCGCCTTTCAAGGCAGGACAGGAAGAAGAGTAGAGAAATGTTGCATAGTGCCAGAACAATATAACGTGCAAATTATTGGAAACGCTATAAGCACATGGATCGTTCTTTCTGGAACGAAGAAGAGACATACCTCATAATATATACATAGGAATTACTTGGGACTGGTCCTTAATCAGCACGCTGCTATGAAACATCTGAACTAAAGTGCGGAATAAGCCAAGTGAATAACAGGGGAGTCGTTGATACAGTTAACAAACACTGTGTCAATACCCGTGGTCTCATGCATGGTATGTGGGCTTGCCAGCCACTTGTACAAACAGCTTGGGTGACTAAGCGACCAACAGGGAAGCCTGGCTTTAGTCCGGGCTCCGGGTGTAGAACCCTTGAAACCAATCACAGACAAATCACAGGCATTGATGAATATCACAAACAGTGAAAATTCCATCTTTCTTCCTATAATCTACGATTTTTATGTGACAGACAAAGTTACTTGCATAGTTGAAGGATGTGCATGTTTAAATATATGCACATCCTTCAACTATGCAAGTAACTTACTAGGAATAAATCATTTTGTCTAAAAAAATATATGTTATCTTTAATACGTCCCAGAATAACTTGCTATGGTAGCAATATTAAGAAACGCTGATAGTGTAAAGATTTTGTGATCCCTCTCATCGTTTTCCGATTCTTTGAAAATGGATGTTAGACTTCCAAGATTTTTTTAAAGTCTCGAATCTAGGCGTTGCATAATTCTGGACTACAACAATATCCAACTACGTTAAGTGCTTGGATGTTTGTACAGCACTCGAGCATGGCGGGTGTCTGACACCCTGCAGTGTGTACACACAGTAAGTGTTAGCAAAGCCATCGATCATGACTGACCCCCTGCAACATCATGTCACCTTGAGTGTTAGCAACGTCATTGATCATGACTGACACACTGCAACATCATGTCACTGTGAGTGTTAGCAAAGCCATCGATCATGACTGACACACTGCAACATCATGTCACTGCGAGTGTTAGCAAAGCCATCGATCATGACTGACCCCTGCAACATCATGTCACTGAGTGTTAGCAAAGCCATCGATCATGACTGACCCCTGCAACATCATGTCACTGAGTGTTAGCAAAGCCATCGATCATGACTGACACCTTGAACCATTATGTTACTTTGAATGTTAGTAATATCATTGATCAAGGTGCGTCTGGCGTGCAGCAATGTCCAAGCACCATGAGCGTTAGCAACGTCACTGATCAAAATGTCTCTGGCGTGCAGCAATGTCCAAGCACCATGAGTGCTTGTGCGGCCATCGACCGGGTCGTTGCATGGGCTCGGAGCCCAACAATAAAAGTGCCAGCTCTCTGCTTTGTGATTTTCTGAACGCTGCCTTGCGTGTTCAGACAAGTATTAATATCTCTATACTAACATATTTTTATTCTACGTCCTGTGGTACGTTCCTGACAAGCACTATAGTGTTTGATAAGTTTATTTATCATCCTGGAGCTCGGTATAATGTTTCTACGAACCTCGGTTGATATTAGTATATACAATGTTCTTTTGAGTGGAGGAAGAATTCAGGAGATATTTATTTCTTCATTTTCTTGTAATTTCTGTCACAGTGCTGTAGCGAGTAATTGTTTTCCTCTGACAAGTAATATTGCTCGCACTCACAGTTACCCTCACTTAGAAATAAATGCAAAGATTTCTTTAAATAATTCACTGATAAAATTAATGACACGGGCATCTGAAGTTTCTGAATACATGAAGTAAATTCGCCAGTGCAATATTTATTATGAAGTTCCTCTAAAAATACGGAATATGATTGATGAAAACGATTTTCACTAATGTATATATTTTATTCTTGAATTTTTAAGGAGAGAGAGAGACGCCATGTGAATAGTGGCAGTACTTGCTGCACGGTGATGAATATTGTATTACGGATACTGAGGGACAGGTCGATAACACCAGTGTATGTGTGAGGGCACGGCAACACCCGGGTGCAAGTGAGGACAAGACCCATGCATCAATGGTCCAACACATCAATGGTTCGCCAACACATGAATGGTCCAGCAACACATGAATGGTCCAGCAACGTATCAATGGTCCAGCAACGTATCAATGGTCCAGCAACGTATCAATGGTCCAGCAACGCATTAGTGGTCCAGTTGCGCCACCGCTCAGCTCTCTGTGCAGGTGCTGCCGCTATGGTTCTTTGTACTCGTGTGTAGGGGTGCTGATGGCGGAGTTGCTTGTACTCGTGCGTAGGGGTGCTGATGGCGGAGTTGCTTATACTCGTGTGTAGGAGTGCTGAAGCTAGGGGTTGTTTGTACTCGTGTGTAGGAGTGCTGATGGCGGAGTTGCTTATACTGTGTGTAAGGGTGCTGATGCTGGGGTTGCTTGTACTCGTGTGTAGGGTGCTGATGGCGGAGTTGCTTGTACTCGTGTGTAGGGGTGCTGATGCTGGAGTTGTTTGTACTCGTTGTACGGGTGCTGACGCTAGGGTTATTTGTACTCGCGAGTAGGGGTGCTGACGCTAAGGTTATTAGTAGTCACGTGTAAGGGTGCCGGTGCTGGGGTTGTTTGTACTCGTGTAGGAGTGAGGGCGCTGAGGTTGTTTGTACTCGCGTGTAGGGGTAACGGTGCTGGGGTTGTTTGTACTCGTGTGCAGGAGTGACGGTGCTGGTCTACACAGTATAGCGCGCACGCGCACACACACACGGGGTTGTCAGGAAGTGAGGTAGTGGAGGCAGGTACCATACATAGCTTTAAGAAGAGGTATGATAAAGCTCACGGAGCAGGGAGAGAGTGGACCTAGTAGCGACCAGTGAAGAGGGGGGCCAGGAGCTATGAATCGACCTCTGCAGCCACAATTAGGTGAATAAAATTAGGAGAGTACACACACACATTCATGAATACCGTTGTTACGTAGATCACACTGAAAAAAATGATTCGCACCACTGTGATAGTCATTTGGCATCACACATATAAATTCATGGAATAATTAACCGTTCAGATGGTCACAATAATTGCGGCGTTTGTATTATATATATATATATATATATATATATATATATATATATATATATATATATATATATATATATATATATATATATATATATATATATATAGGAGAGTACCACCTCTGGAACTGTCCTGGGGACCCTCATCCTCAGGATAAAGAATAAACTTGCTTCAGGGAAAACTCAAGGTTCTCCCTGAAGCTGTTTGAAAATTTTCTCCTCCCTCACCCTATATTTTATATATGCTTTATTTAAAGACAAAATACATTGACAAAAATACAGTAGGGAGTAAAACAACATAGATAACTCAGAGCTACATCTCGAATACTTCGTCCAGCTTCCCTGCAGTTTTAGCGTGCCCAGAATGCTGCAGACATTTCCCCTCTGAATCGCAATACTGAGTCTCTGAAAGAGGAAGCTGGCCGCCCTGTGGTCCTATTTTTCTATGATGAGTTTTTCACTTAGCTCTTTGAAGAACTTTAGAGCACACTTGCCCCATGCTCCAAGGGTCTCCGACCCTATTGGGATGAAGTTATAGCAAGGGCAAGGCCTCCATATTTGCGGCCTTCATATTGCAAGGCCTTCATATTTGCGGGTCTTATGGGTCTCCCTGTAGCTGGCAGCTCCACCCCCTTCAGCTATGGAGTATGGCAAGTAGGTGTCTGCCAATGTGGCGGCACAGGTGTAGTCCCAGGCAATCTGCTTTCCATCCTTCCAGGGTAGCATAGTGGCTCCATCAGGACGCTTTTGACTTCCATCAGACCTCTGCACTTGGGGTTCCCGTTGGGCTGGGCAACGGGCTGTGGCGAGGACGCCACCACAGCCATAGCCTCTAATACAGATATAGTAGGGGAGTCCTCTTCCAGGGAAAATGTTGGCCCCATGTCATCAAAGGAGAAAAGCGCAGATAACGAGGAAAACCAAGGAGTGGAAAGAGAGGAAAAAAACGCAGATAATTCTGCAGATCTTTGGGAAAATACAAAGTCAGTAAATATAGGCAGCCAAAACATATGCAGATTCTATACTAAAGGTATGTGCCTTTATGGCAGAGATTGTTGGAATAAACACACCAGAAAATGTGCCAACATGTTAAGGAAAGGAAAGTGTCGGTTTAACAAAGAGTGCAGATACTTCCATCCAGTGATGTGTCAAGCTTCAACACAGGCCAGAGAATGTTATGACATGAGCTGCCCAGACCACCATATAAAGGGAACAGTACGATACAGAGAAAGCAGGGGAAAGGGAAAATGAAAAAGAACAGCAATCTTTTTAGATATAAGGAGAAACAACCAGATAAAAGAAAGAGACAAAAGGTGGAAATGGTACAGAGGGGACAGATGGGCAGAACAGTGGGACAAGACAAGACAGGCACCAGCTCATCAGGGCTGTATAAACAATCAAAGTCAGTACTGGAGAAACCAGGGTATGGGCACCAGGGGCCATACCAGGTAGGACATCACCAGTGGTACTAACCAAACACAAAGAAAGACCAAACATCCCAAATGGTAACTCCTGCTTCATATTTGCAAATATTCAGGGTCTGAAATCAAATAAAAATGACAAAGTTAGTTATGTTAGTGGACTCTATCAGAAGCAAATGCCATGTTTGGAGCATTTACAGAAACACATACAAGGGATGTTTTGGACGGAGAGATTCAGATAGAAAACTATAACATGTATAGATGTGATAGAATTAATAGGTCACAGGAGGAGTAGGACTCTATATAAAAGATACTCTCTGTTGCACAGAAGTTTTGAACGCTACAAATGATATAGTAGAAATCCTCGGCATTAAAGTGGAAAATAAGAATCTAGTAATTATCCTAGTATACAAACCACCATCAGCAACTGCGGAGGAATTCACAGAGCAGTTAGAGAAGATAGATAGCTATCTGGATAGGCTAGAGAATCCCACCCCAAACATTTTAATCCTTGGAGATTTTAATCTCCCTCATGTAAAATGGAAGATGAGGCACCATAATGTTATACCAGAAATAACTCCTGGAAGCACCCTGGCTCAACAGGCACATACCAGGGAACTAATGAGGCTTTGTGAAAAGTACTCACTAAACCAACAGATAATTGATCCCACTAGAAATGAAAATACCCTGGATTTGATATTCACAAACAACGAGGAATTAATCAGAGACATAACAGTTACAAAAACAATATACTCTGATCATAACATCATAGAAGTTCAAACTAGTATTAACTCAGGGTTAGGGAACTGCGACACTAATGTTAGAGACGGAATGTTCAGTAAGTTTAATTTTAATAATCATAGAATTGACTGGGAAAAATAAACCAAGAGCTATCAGACATATCATGGGAATCAGACATGAGCACCCTAAATCCCCACCAGTGCCTAGAGAAGCTGAATACAGAAGCATACAAGGTATGTATGAAACACGTACCATTGAGGAAACCCCGAAGAAGATCAGATATGAGAGAGAGCGTAGGAGATGGTACAGGAGAAGAAAACGGGTTACTGAATTGCTGAAAAACACAGTTATGTTGCAACAGAAGAGAGATAGCCTTAACCGAGAGATCACGGAATTAGAGCAAAACTTAAGATGTCATACCTGACAGAAGAAGTACAAAGGGAACAAAGAGCCATACAGGATATTGCAAGAAACCCAAAATATTTCTACTCCTATGCAAAATCCAAGCTAAGAACTACCTGTAGAATTGGACCATTATTGAGAGGAGATTCGTATACGGACGATGAACAGGAAATGAGTGAAATTCTAAAAGAACAGTATGAGTCAGTGTTCAGCAACCCACTAAATGACAGCAAGGTAGAAAATGCAGAAATATTTTTCACTCCAGCAGAAGGCTGCGCAGACCACCTAACCGACATTAGTACAAATCCCATAGATTTCGAAAAGAAATGGCCAACATGCCCACTCACTCAGCACCTGGACCAGATTCATGGAATGCTTTATTTATAAAGCAGTGCAAAGTACCATTAGCAAGAGCCCTTAGTATTCTGTGGAGAAAGAGCTTAGATCTAGGTGAAATTCCAGAGGCCTTAAAGAGTGCAGACATAGCTCCTTTGCATAAGGGAGGTAGTAGAGCACTAGCTAAAAATTACAGACCAGTAGCCCTCACTTCTCACATCATAAAAATCTTTGAAAGAGTGATGAGACGGCAGATTACAAAGTTCATGGACCAGCACAACCAACATAACCCGAACCAGCATGGCTTTAGAGCGGGTCGATCATGCATGTCACAGCTGCTGAACCATTATGACAGAATTACGGAGGCATTGGAGGACGACCAAAACGCAGATGTGATTTACACAGATTTTGCAAAGGCGTTTGACAAATGCGATCATGGAGTGATAGCGCACAAAATGAGGGCCATAGGCATTACGGGGAAGGTAGGCAGATGGATTTTGAGTTCCTAACACAAAGAACACAAAAAGTAGTAGTGAACAGGGCAAGATCCAGCATCAGCGAGGTCAAAAGCTCAGTGCCCCAAGGCACTGTCCTGGCACCTCTGCTGTTTCTCATCCTCATAGCAGACATAGATAAAAACACCCAGCACACTTTTGTATCATCATTTGCAGATGACACTAAAATAAGCATGAAAGTCACTACGGTAGAGGACACTGAAAAATTACAGGAGGACATAAGCAGGGTCTTCCAATGGGCAGTGGAGAACAACATGACGTTCAATGGTGATAAGTTTCAGCTGCTTAGGTATGGAAAAATGAAGAACTCAAAAGGAACACTATATACAAAACGCAAGAGGGTCACCACATAGAACGAAAGGAACACGTAAAGGACTTGGGAATAATTATGTCTGCTGATCTGTCGTTTAAAGACCATAACAAGACAAAGATCACAACAGCCAGGAAGATGACGGGGTGGGTATTGAGAACTTTCAAAACAAGGGAAATAATGCCGATGGTGACACTATTCAAATCGCTAGTGCTCCCTCACTTAGAATACTGCTCAGTGCTGACGGCCCCGTTCAGGGCAGGAGAAATAGCAGAGCTGGAACAAATCCAGAGATCGTTTACGGCTCACATTGAGCCATTGAAACATCTAAATTATTGGGAACGCCTTCAAGTCTTGAACATGTACTCATTGGAGCGGAGGAGGAGAGATACATGATAATATATACATGGAAAGTACTTGAGGGCCTGGTCCCAAATCTGCACACTGCCATAACAACATACTGGAGTGAGAGATATGGGAGAAAGTGTAAAATAAACCCAGTGAGGAGCAGGGGTGCGGTGGGGACAATACGGGAGCACTGTATTAACATCCGGGGTCCCAGACTATTCAACATCTTACCAGAAGATATCCGAAACACGGCTGGAACCAGTGTAGAAGCCTTCAAGAGGAAACTGGACAAATATCTTCACCAGGTGCCAGATCAACCAGGCTGTGACGGATATGTGGGGCAGCGGGCCTCCAGCAGCAAAAGCCTGGTTGACCAGGCAAGCACCAGACGAGCCTGGCCCATGGCCGGGCTCAGAGAGTAGATACTCTCGAAACTCTTCAAAGGTATATCAAAGGAGGCTTCTCTATGATGTTGACCTCCTCATGTCTGGTATACTTCTCTTTTGATGTGTGACACACGAGACCATGAAGTCCGAATTGATCAGCTAATACACCTATGTTCTGTGAGGATGCGGTCGGCTAAGCAAAGAGCAACACCAATCAGAATGGCCTGTGGGTCGATTCGAGTGCCCAGGGAGGAATTGGGAACAGCTAGAAGAAAATCTCCTGAATGTTGTGCCTTCAATGCTAGGAGACGAGCTTTGTCCTTTCCTGAAGCGTTGGTGAACATTGTGTTGGCGATTTTTTTCCATGATCGGTTTGTCCCAGTGGGACTGTTTGTGCTCTTTGGGAGGAGCTGGTCTACTGGAGGAGTCTGCCAGGATGTCTCGCCGCGTTGCTTCTTCAGTGAACCTGGGATCTTTAGCTCCTACCGTGTCTCTCAAGCGTTCGGGGACGATCTTCTTGACTAATCCACTGGAAGCCAAACACGAAGACAGAAAAGCAAGTAAAGCTACCTGCGTTGCTTTGCGCACCCCTATACCTCCCAGTCGCACTGGGAGGGTTGCCTGATCCCATTGCCGATCCTCTAATGACAGATTCAATGCCTTCTTAAAGGTTTGTCTCAGGTGTGAGTCATATTCGTCGAGTGTTGGGTTGTCAAAAAAGGGTGCGCACCTCAAGAGGTGAGTCTTGGCATAGTAAGACACCTTGTGAAGAGATACAGGGCATCATGGGCATCAAGATCGTTTATTCTTTCCTCCATTCTCTTCAGGTCATTCAATTTGTCCTTGAGGACCGTGTCGATGGCCTGGTGACCCAGCGGTGCTGGGTCACCAGGCTCAACAGTACCCAAGAGGGTACTGTTGGACAGAGTGGTTGTAGAGACTTCTGGGAGGATTGTTCGCACAGCACTGATTATTTTCTGGTTCGTTGTGATGATTTCACAACTGGAGGGATTGTATTGTGTTAGTGGAGCTGCTACGTCCACCTATCAGTGTTGTATGGTTTAAGCTGTTAACCCAAGACTTCCCAGGAGTGCCAGAGTTTTGGCTGCTCGGGTCAAAACCATTTATATGATGTACAGCAGTAATCCCCAGCCTTTTAGTACGAAAGAGCCAATTTGAAAAGGCGAATTTAAAGGAGGGAACATTTTGTAATTTCTGTATTTTTTATAACAATAATATTTTGTAATTGTT
Organism: Cherax destructor; assembly: GCA_009830355.1. Lineage (NCBI taxonomy): Eukaryota > Metazoa > Arthropoda > Malacostraca > Decapoda > Parastacidae > Cherax > Cherax destructor. Next base: position 139,065 of record WNWK01002725.1, read on the forward strand.
GACACTGTGCAGTGTGGAAGCTACATGAAAGTGAATTCATGATTTCATGTGAGGGCCGCATCCATTTCCTAGAAGGGCCACATGTAGCCCTAGGGCCACAGGTGCGGGTCCCCTGATGAACAGGATGTTTAGGGTATCTCTGATGTGTGATTTACCTGTCGATGAAATTATGTCAAATACCATTTTTTTTTTAGGTAGTAGGTTGGTAGACAGCAACCACCCAGGGAGGTACTACCGTCCTGCCAGGTGACTGTGAAACAGAAACCTGAAACTGTTTTACATGATGGTAGGATTGCTGGTGTCTTTTTTCTGTCTCATAAACACGCTGGATAACAGGTATATCTAGCTACTTCTACTTACACTTTAGGTCACACTACACTGGCATACACATGCATATATATACATACACACATCTAGGTTTTTCTTCTTTTTCTTAATAGCTCTTGTTCTTTTTATTTTCTCTATTGTCCATGGGGAAGTGGAAAAGAATCTTTCCTCCGTAAGCCATGCGTGTCGTATGAGGCGACTAAGATGCCGGGAGCAATGGGCTAGTAACCCCTTCTCCTGTACAAATCTACTAAAAACGAGAAGAAGAAAAACTTTATAAAATTGGGTTGTCTGAATGTGCGTGGATGTAGTGCGGATGATAAGAAAGAGATGATTGCCGATGTTATGAATGAAAAGAAGTTGGATGTCCTGGCCCTAAGCGAAACAAAGCTGAAGGGGTAGGCGAGTTTCAGTGGGGAGAAATAAATGGGATTAAGTCAGGAGTATCTGAGAGAGTTAGAGCTAAGGAAGGGGTAGCAATAATGTTGAAGGATCAGTTATGGAAGGAAAAGAGGGAATATAAATGTGTAAATTCAAGGATTATGTGGATTAAAATAAGGGTCGGATGCGAAAAGTGGGTCATAATAAGCGTGTATGCACCTGGAGAAGAGAGAGTGTAGAGGAGAGAGAGATTTTGGGAGATGTTAAGCGAATGTATAGGAACTTTTGAACCAAATGAGAGAGTAATTGTGGTAGGGGACCTAAATGCTAAAGTGGGAGAAACATGCAGAGAGGGTGTAGTAGGTAAGTTTGGGGTGCCAGGTGTAAATGATAATGGGAGCCCTTTGATTGAACTTTGTATAGAAAGGGGTTTAGTTATAGGTAATACATATTTTAAGAAAAGAGGATAAATAAGTATACAAGATATGATGTAGGGCGTAATGACAGTAGTTTGTTGGACTATGTATTGGTAGATAAAAGACTGTTGAGTAGACTTCAGGATGTACATGTTTATAGAGGGGCTACAGATATATCAGATCACTTTTTAGTTATAGCTACAGTGGGAGTAAAAGGTAGATGGGATACAAGGAAAATAGAATCAGTAAGTAAAAGAGAGGTGAAGGTTTATAAACTAAAAGAGGAGGCAGTTAGGGTAAGATATAAACAACTATTGGAGGATAGATGGGCTAGTGAGAGTGTAGGCAATGGGGTCGAAAATGTATGGGGTAGATTTAAAAATGTAGTGTTAGAGTGTTCAGCAGAAGTTTGTGGTTACAGGCGAGTGGGTGCGGGAGGGGAAAAGGAGCGATTGGTGGAATGATGATGTAAAGAGAGTAGTAAGGGAGAAAAGTTAGCATATGAGAGGTTTTACAAAGTAGAAGTGATGCAAGGAGGGAAGAGTATATGGAGAGAAAAGAGAGGTTAAAAGAGTAGTGAAGCAATGTAAAAGAGAGCAGATGAGAGAGTGGGTGAGATGTTATCAGCAAATTTTGTTGAAAATAAGAAAAAGTTTTGGAATGAGATTAATAAGTTGAGGAAGCCTAGAGAACAAATGGATTTGACAGTTAAAAATAGGAGAGGAGAGTTATTAAATGGAGAGTTAGAGGTATCGGGAAGATGGAGAGAATATTTTGAGGATTTGTTAAATGTTGATGAAGACAGGGAAGCTGTAATTTCGTGTGTAGGGCAAGGAGGAATAACATCTTGTAGGAGTGTGGAAGAGCCAGTTGTGGGTGTAGGGAAGTTCGTGAGGCAGTGGGTAGAATGAAAGGGGTAAGGCAGCTGGGATTGATGGGATAAAGATAGAAATGTTAAAAGCAGGTGGGGATATAATTTTGGAGTGGTTGGTGCTATTATTTAATAAATGTATGGAAGAGGGTAAGGTACCTAGGGATTGGCAGAGAGCGTGTATTGTTCCTTTGTATAAAGGCAAAGGGGACAAAAGAGAGTGCAAAAATTATAGGGGAATAAGTCTGTTGAGTGTACCTGGTAAAGTGTATGGTAGAGTTATTATTGAAAGAATTAAGAGTAAAACAGAAAGCAGGATAGCAGATGAACAAGGGGCTTTAGGAAAGGTAGGGGGTGTGTAGACCAAGTGTTTACAGTGAAACATATAGGTGAACAGTATTTGGATAAGGGTAAAGATGTTTTTGTGGCATTTATGGATTTGGAAAAGGCGTATGATAGGGTAGATAGGGGGCAATGTGGCAGATGTTGCAGGTGTATGGAATAGGAGGAAGGTTACTGAAAGCAGTGAAGAGTTTTTATGAGGATAGTGAGGCTCAGGTTAGAGTGTGTAGGAGGGAAGGGACTATTTCCCAGTAAAAGTGGGCCTTAGACAAGGATGTGTGATGTCACCGTGGTTGTTCAATATATTTATAGATGGGGTTGTAAGAGAAGTGAATGCGAGGGTCTTGGCAAGAGGTGTTGGGCTAAAAGATAAAGAAGCAAATACAAAGTGGGAGTTGTCACAGTTGCTTTTTGCTGATGACACTGTGCTTTGGGAGATTCTGAAGAGAAGCTGCAGAGGTTGGTGGATGAATTTGGTAGGGTGTGTAAAAGAAGAAAATTGAAAGTGAATATAGGAAAGAGTAAGGTGATGAGGATAACAAAAAGAATAGGTGACGAAAGATTGATATCAGATTGGAGGGAGAGAGTATGGAGGAGGTGAATGTATTCAGATATTTGGGAGTGGACATGTCGGCGGATGGGTCTATGAAGGATGAGGTGAATCATAGAATTGATGAGGGGAAAAGGGTGAGTGGAGCACTTCGGAGTCTGTGGAGACAAAGAACCTTGTCCATGGAAGTAAAGAGGGAATGTATGAGAGTATAGTTATACCAACGCTCTTATATGGGTGTGAAGCATGGGTGATGAATGTTGCAACGAGGAGAAGGCTGGAGGCAGTGGAGATGTCATGTCTGAGGTCAATGTGTGGTGTGAATATAATGCAGAGAATTCGGAGTTTGGAAATTAGGAGGAGGTGCGGATTACCAAATCGATTGTCCAGAGAGCTGAGGAGGGGTTGTTGAGGTGGTTTGGACATGTAGAGAGAATGGAACGAGACAGAGTGACTTCGAGAGTGTATAAATCTGTAGTGGAGGGAAGGCGGGGTAGGGGTCGGCCTAGGAAAGGTTGGAGGGAGGGGTAAAGGAAGTTTTGTGTGCGAGGGGCTTGGACTTCCAGCAAGCATGTGTGAGCGTATTTGATAGGAGTGAATGGAGGCATATGGTTTTAATACTTGACGTGCTGTTGGAGTGTGAGCAAAGTAACATTTATGAAGGGATTCAGGAAACCGGCAAGCCGGACTTGAGTTCTGGAGATGGGAAGTACAGTGCCGGCACTCTGAAGGAGGGGTGTTAATGTTGCAGTTTTATAACTGTAGTGTAAAGCACCCTTCTGGCAAGACAATGATGGAGTGAATGATGATGAAAGTTTTTCTTTTTCGGGCTACCCTGCCTTGGTGGGAATCGGCCGATGTGTTAATAAAAAAAAAAAAAAAATTTTTTTTAACTTGTCGGGTTTCTATACCATTTATATAAACGTTTTCTTACTGTTCTTAATGTTTTCAGCCATCCTGCCAATACTAAGCAGGTCTTTCTGAAACCCAAAGGATTTTTAGGCATAAATAATGTCATTTAAATAATGTCAAGTCATATGTACGAGAAAATATAAATTGCTGCATAAAAACAGGCATAAAAATAGATGGATCATTAACAGAATCTGTTTGGGTAGAGTTTCTAGAAGGTCAAGAAAAACTGATTGTAGGTGTAATATACCGACCTCCAGGCTTGGATCACGATAGAGGGAGACTTCTTTGGGACGAAATTGTTACGGCTTCTAGACACAATAACGTAGTGATAGTAGGGGATTTTAACTTTAGTCAAATTGACTGGACTTCTTTGACCGGTAATCTGGAGTCCAGTGACTTTATGGAAGTAGTTCAGGATTGTTTTCTGAAGCAGTGTGTGACAGAGCCTACCAGAGGTAATAATTTGCTCGACCTAGTCTTGTCAAGTAAATAAACCCTTGTAAATAATCTGGAGATCACTGAAGAGCTTGGAGCTAGTGATCACAAATCCATTACTTTTAATATTACCTGGGAGTATGATAATAGGGATAATACGGTAAAAGTTCCTGATTTTCGTTCTGCTGATTATATTGGACTTAGAGAACACCTGTCTAATCTCGACTGGGGGTAATCTAGCTAACGATTACGATGGGATCTGCGTTTATGATTTTTTTCTTAATAATGTACAACGTGCACATAGTATATTTATTCCCCAGAGAGAATTTAGGTCAAATAATAACGATCCCAAATGGATTAACAGGAGGCTAAAACATCTATTAGGGGAGAAAAGAGGAATTTATAGGAACATCAAAAGAGGAGATGTTAACCTTATTGACCAATATGTTCAGTTGAAAAGAGAAGTAAAAAAGGGGATTAGAAAGGCTAAACGTGACTATGAGATTAAGGTTGCTAATGAATCAAAGACTAATCCAAAAGGGTTCTTTCAAGTGTATAGGACGAAGGTGAGGGAAAAGGAAGGACCTCTGAAAATTGGGAATGGACAGCTGACGGATAACGAACTGGAAATGTGTTCTCTATTTAATGACTATTTTTTGTCAGTCTTTACACAAGAAGACGTAAATGAGATTCCAGAAATTAACAATTATTCAGTTCCTGAAGAATTCAAATTAACTAATATTACTGTCAAGAGGGACATGGTTATCAAACAAATAGATAAACTGAAGCAAAATAAGTCCCCGGGACCCGACGAGTTGTTTTCCAGGGTACTTAAATAATGCAAGATGGAACTTAGTCAGCCATTAACGAATGTGTTTAATACGTCCATCCTAACTGGTGTTGTGCCAGAGATGTGGAAGATAGCTAATATAGTTCCTATATTCAAATCAGGGGATAAGTCAATTCCATCAAATTACCGTCCAATAAGCCTCACGTTTATAGTAGGCAAATTATTAGAGTCAATTATAGCTGATATTATTAGAAGTCACCTTGAAGAACATAATTTGATTAATGAATCTCAGCATGGGTTCACGAGAGGTCGTTCCTGCCTGACAAATTTACTGACGTTTTTCAATAAAACATTTGAGGCAGTAGACAGTGATAAAGAATATGATATAGTTTACTTGGATTTCAGTAAGGCCTTCGATAGAGTAACTCACAAGAGACTCTTAAGAAAGGTGGCAGCTCATGGTATAGGAGGTAAAGTTTTAGCATGGATAGAAGCATGGCTTACCAATAGAAAGCAGAGTTTCCATTAATGGGGTCAAATCTGAATGGGGATTAGTCACTAGTGGCGTTCCACAAGGATCAGTTTTAGGCCCATTGTTGTTCATAATTTACATAAATGACCTTGATGAAGGAATTGCAGGTGACATGAGTAAATTTGATGATGATACAAAAATAGGCCGTATGATTCATTCTGAGGAGGATACCAGTGAACTCCAGGAGGATTTGGACAAATTAATGTCTTGGTCTGAAAAGTGGCAGATGAAGTTCAATGTGGACAAGTGTAAGGTTAGTCCTTGGTAATGAAAATATCCCTCGAAGTTATAAACTAGGTGAAGTAGAGCTTGATCATACAGAATGTGAAAAAGACTTGGGAGTCATGGTAAGCAGAAATCTAAAGCCAAGACAACAGTGCCTAAGTGTGCGCAATAAGGCTAACAGATTACTAAGATTTATTTCAAGAAGTATAAGCAACAGAAGTCCAAAAGTTATTTTACAGCTCTATACATCACTAGTGAGACCTCATTTGGATTATGCAGCTCAGCTTTGGTCTCCTTACTACAGGATGGATATAGATTCATTGGAGAACATACAAAGAAGAATGACTAAAATTATTTACAGTATAAGAAATCTCCTGTATGAAGATAGACTTAGAGCGTTGAGTCTCCACTCTCTGGAGAGACGTAGAATGAGGGAAGATATAATCGAGGTGTACAAGTGGATGATGGGCATAAACAAAGGAGATATTAATAAAATACTGAGGATATCGAACCAAGTAAGAACCAGAAATAACGAATTTAAATTGGATAAATTTAGATTTAGAAAGGACATAGGCAAGTACTGGTTTTCGAACAGAGTTGTAGATGCGTGGAACAATCTTCCGAGTAGGGTGATAGAGGCTAGGACGTTGGGTGGCTTTAAAAAGAGATTGGACAAATAAATGAGTGGGAGGGGCTGGGTTTGATTGGTGTCGTGAGTACGGGAGTAAATTCTTAGGTAGTGGTGGTTTTGATAAGGACCTGCCTTGTATGGGCCAGTAGGCCTTCTGCAGTGTTCCTCCATTCTTTTGTTGTTCTTATGTTCCAGACCATGGAGCTGAACTCATCTTCAGGCTGAGGGACTGACCACCTTGTTCCAGACCATGGAGCTGAACTCTTCTCCAGGTTGAGGGACTGACCACCTTGTTCCAGACCATGGAGCTGAACTCTTCTCCAGGCTGAGGGACTGACCACCTTGTTCCAGACCACGGAGCTGAACTCTTCTCCAGGCTGTGGGACTGACATCCTCAAATACTATTTCTCCAAGTTAATGGACTGATTACATCATCTTCACTTCAATACTACTCCTGCTGCCTTTGTATTTGACTGAAGAAGTCTACTGTTTATGCGACACATTTCAACAATAAAGATACCCAACTGTCGTACATGTGTCTTATTCATCACTTGTCGGAATTTTATACAATTTACAACAGGTCTTTCACCAGTGGCTTTTTCTTCACGTTAAATCCAGTTGATTTCAAATTGTATAAAGTCATATATCCAAGGCCTAATGGCGGTAAACTTTAAAACTTTATCCTGGTATCTCCTAGTCCCCATTCCTGGACTTGTAATAAATGTCAGTAATAGGAAGAAAATACAACTGTAATAACTGAGAATGAACGTAATTGAAGAGTTACGCCTCTGCAAAAGCCATCTTCTCTACTCACAAATAGGTTAGGTTAGTGAGGTAGGTTCCCTGACGCGGGTCCTAGTCATATAATGACCCACAGCTGGAACTTTTGGTCATCTGACCGAGGCCTTTCCCTGGCTTACTGGTCCACCCCTTTAAAAAGTATTGTTATAATTTTAATAATTTTCAAACACAAATAGCGTAACAGTGCATTCTCCTTCTCGTGCATCACACTTTCTGTCTTTAGTGTTACAGGAGTCGTGCAGCTGCAATACTGCAAGATTCCCGTGCAGGAGTGGGCAGCATCTAAGATGGCGCCACATATGACATAGGTGCTTTGGGTTGTCTTGCACTTGGTCCTCCGCTGCTAAATTTCTGGCACCTAAAAAATTGTATTGGAAAGCGAATATAAGAGCAGAAGGTCAGGTGGGTGGAGCGTGAGGCCAAGTAAATTAGTGATCACTTACACACCGCCCAACTTCCTCTTTATTCTCCGAATAACAACCAACCTAAGATGCAGACGCTAAATGACTTATGAAACCGTAAGATCACGATTGCAAACCACGGTAGGGGAGAAGGGGGTTAGAACCCATGGCAAGTGAGTCGTAAAACTAGAGACTTGAACCTCAGTGTGTTTACTATAGTACTTGACCAACCAATTAGAAACAATGCCATAACACTGGTTCAAATAACCGGTTTCCTGCACATTCTCCACTGGGTCAGCTCGATACAAGAGACCACAGCTCTGCACTGGGCCAGAACTCTTGAGCATCAGATTGTCCTTTGAGGTCTGGCAGATATTAGGCAACAACATCGTGCCTGTAACTGCTACTTTAGACTTAACAACTTTTAGGCCGGCAGGTGTGACTGGTTAATAATACAAGTCAGACCGAAACGTCGTTATAAGTTTCATTTGTATATTGTTCTGGTTACAGTATTGTGTCTTTTTATTCTTCTCGCGAGATTGTTGATATTTGGGCATTTAGAGAGGATGGAGCTGAATAGGATGACTGAAAGGGATTATAATATTTGGGTTGGAAGGAAGGAGTGGAAGAAGAAGAAGAATTCGAGGGAGGTTTTGAGCGCTATTGACGTGCTGTTGGGGTGTGAACAAGGTAACATTCAGGAAGGGATTCATGGAAACCGGTTAGCCGGAGTTAAATTCTAGAGGTGGGAAGTAGTGTCTGCCCTCTGAAGGAAGGGTGGAGGTGGGACGTACACTGCCTGCACTCTGAAGGACGAGTGGAGGTGGGACGTACACTGCCTGCACTCTGAAGGACGAGTGGAGGTGGGACGTACACTGCCTGCACTCTGAAGGACGAGTGGAGGTAGGCAGCAGACTGCATTCACACTGAAAGAGAAGTGGAGGTGGGCAGCACAGTGCCAGCACTCTGAAGAAAGGGTGGGGATATTGTACCTCAGAGAGCCATCTGATCTGTGATTTCAGTACACTTCTGCCAAGACGGCAATTGAAGGAATGACCGTGAATGCGCATCCTCTTCTTTGGATTAGAATGTAAATGGATTCTAAGAAAAATTAGACTAACTATATATATATATATATATATATATATATATATATATATATATATATATATATATATATATATATATATATATATATATATAGGACTAATTTAAAAAAGTGTTACCAATACATCGTGAAAATCATTTCGCTGGGAATTTCGAATACGCCACTTGCACACTAACATATGGATAAAGTAATACTATAGGAAAATCTACAACATAACTTAAACCATAATCCGAATATCCAGCTCCTGTGTGATATCCAGTCCTTAAAGAAAATACAAAGGATAGAAAAAGGACAGGAAAGAATTGAAAAGGAAGATTCCTTACCATCGGCAAAGCGGGTACAAAAAAACAAAAAAAAAAAAAAACAAGAGGCCACCGTTGTCAACTGAGTGAAGTGATTCACGGAAATACTTTTTTGTAAACAGATTGATAGATCAGCGGAAGAAATTAAAAGAGGATTGTGTCATGTAATGAAACCAATGAATATATTATAAATATATACCATGAAAACATTGTTACTACTGTAAGTGCAAATAGGTAACAAATTTGTAATTACACACACACACACACATACACACACACACACACAGGGGCCAGGAGCTGAGTCTCGACCCCTGCAACCACAATTAGGTGAGTCGGGACTTTTGACACAGTTCCACACAAGAGATTAGTGCATAAACTGGAAGACCAGACAGGTATAACAGGGAAGGCACTGCAATGGATTAGGAAATACCTGTCGGGAAAACATCAGCGAGTCATGGTACGTGGCGAGGTGTCAGAGTGGGAGCCTGTGACGAGCGGGGTTCCACAGGGGTCAGTCCTAGGACCAGTGCTGTTTCTGGTAAATGTGAACGACATGACAGAAGAACTAGACTCCGAAGTGTCCCTGTTTGCAGATGATGTGAAGTTGATGAGACGAATTCAATCGGACGAGGACCAGGCAGAACTACAAATGGATCTTGACAGGCTGCAGGCCTGGTCCAGCAACTGGCTCCTGGAGTTCAACTCCACGAAATGTAAAGTCATGAAGATTGGGGAAGGGCAAAGAAGACCGCAGATGGAGTAGTCTAGGGGGCCAGAGACTACAAACCTCACTCAAGGAAAAGGATCTTGGGGTGAGCATAACAATGGGCACATCTCCTGAGGCGCACATCAACCAAATAACTGCTGCAGCATACGGGCGCCTGGCAAAACTAAGATCAGCATTCCGACATCTCAATAAGGAATTGTTCAGGACCCTGTACACTGTGTATGTTAGGCCTATATTAGAGTATGTAGCACCAGTGAACCCACACCTAGCTAAGCACGTAAGGAAACTAGGGAAAGTGCAAAGGTTTGCAACAAGTCTAGTCCCGGAGGAGAGGTTAAGGGAAATCGACCTGACGACACTAGAGGACTGGAGAGATAGGGGGGATATGATAACGACATATAAAATACTGAGAGGAATCGACAAGGTGGACAGACAGGATGTTCCTGAGATGGGACACAGCAACAACGGGTCACAGTTGGAAGTTTAAGGTTCAGATGAATCACAGGGATTTTAGGAAGTATTTCTTCAGTCACAGAGTGGTCGGGAAGTGGAATAGTCTAGCAAGTGATGTAGTGCAGGCAGGATCCATACATAGCTTTAAGAAGATTTATGATGAAGCTCATGGAACAGGAAGAGTGATCTTGTAGCGATCAGTGAAGAGGCGGGGCCAGGAGCTGTGACTCGACCCTTGGAACCACAACTAGGTGAGTACAACTAGGTGAGTACACACACACACACCAAAAAATATCATAGCCACAATGAAGAATAATTCAGCCTATCACTGTGATGGTTATTGGAAATCACATATATAAATTCATGGAATAATTAACAATCACATGACCACAATAATTGCAGAGCTGGAATGATGTTCATTTTTTACAATAAACATTGACTATTTAGTCTGCATAAATGATAAGCACATTAAAGATGCACACATTTTTATAGAATATATCTTATTTTGAAAAATTAATGGAATTAAAAAAAATCTGTAAATCCAGGTTTAAAAAATAAATTATATTAAGTTTTCAGAATATGTTAGTGAAAACGTCACGGTAGACGAATTTCTAATAATGCTAATAAGGAGCCAATGCTAATAAGGAGCCAATGCTAATAAGGAGCCAATGCTAATAAGAAGCTAATGCTAATAAGAAGCCAATGCTAATAAGGAGCCAATGCTAATAAGGAGCCAATGCTAATAAGAAGCCAATTCTAATAAGGAGCCAATGCTAATAAGGAGCCAGTTTTAATAAGGAGCCAATGCTAATAAGGAGCCAGTTCTAATAAGGAGTCAGTTCTAATAAGGAGTCAATTCTAATAAGGAGCCAATGTTAATAAGGAGCCAATGCTACCTGTACCTTGGCAAGAAATATTAGTCTGCCAGTTGCGTGTAATATTACACAAAACAAGAATGCTTGCTTCATTAATACAGCAGAATATTCTTAGGGTAATAACATTACCCAAGTCCACACCATAAGAATTTTCACTCAGGTGTTGCAACATTGCACTGCATGATTCCACAACCCAGAGTGAATTTCGTAGTGGTTTCTCTTCTTAGAAGAGAAATTTATATTATATTAATGATGAAAAATCAGTAAAAAATTTAGTGAATGGTAATATTACATTTTTTCGGAAAGGGATGGGGGGAGGAAGGGGATGATATGCGACTTTTGCTACAGAATAATGGAACTTAAGTTTAAATTTATAATCTATGGTAAACTTATGATGCCGAAGTTTAGCGGAAATCAAGTGATTTTTGTTTATTCCATAATCAATAAATTCAAGGTTGTGGAAACAAAATATTCTCAAGAACATAAAAAAGAATAAACTACCAGACTTTCTTTCGATGCTCAGAATAAACTCTGAAAGCTTCTCTAAGTATAAATATGAGCGTCAATATAAAAGATATCAGAGGTATCAACGGTATACAATACTAAAATGATGAATAAGATACAGGTACAACACCTGAGTATCTTTAAAGGTACCCAGGTGATACACACGTGTTGTATTCATCAAGGATCACCTGTGTTATGTATCAGTCATGCGTTTAACACATGTGATGCAGCTCAGCAGATTATTACGAATATCGTAGAGACACTCGGAGAGCAGACACTTGGAGGACAGACACTGAGGGCAGACACTCGGAGAGCAGACACTTGGAGGGCAGACACTAGGAGAGCAGATATTAGTATAGTAGACACTCGGAGAGCAGATACTCGGAGAGCAAACACTAGTATAGCAGACACTCGGAGGACAGACACTCCGAGGGCAGACACTCGGAGGGCAGACACTCGGAGAGCAGACACTTGGAGGGCAGACACTAGGAGAGCAGATATTAGTATAGCAGACACTCGGAGAGCAGACACTAAGAGAGCAGACACTAGTATAGCACACACTCTGAGGGCAGACACTAGGAGGGCAGACACTAGGAGGGCAGACACTAGGAGGGCAGACACTAGGAGGGCAGACACTAGGAGGGCAGACACTAGGAGGGCAGACACTAGGAGGGCAGACACTAGGAGGGCAGACACTAGGAGGGCAGACACTAGGAGGGCAGACACTAGGAGGGCAGACACTAGGAGGGCAGACACTAGGAGGGCAGACACTAGGAGGGCAGACACTAGGAGGGCAGACACTAGGAGGGCAGACACTAGGAGCGCAGACACTAGGCGAGTAGACACTAGAAGGGTAGACACTAGGAGGGCAGACACTAGAAGGGTAGACACTAGGAGGGCAGACATTAGGAGGGCAGACACTAGGAGAGCAGACACTAGGAGGGCAGACACTAGGAGGGCAGACACTAGGAGGGCAGACACTAGGAGGGCAGACACTAGGAGGGCAGACACTAGGAGGACAGACACTAGGAGCGCAGACACTAGGAGCGCAGACACTAGGCGAGTAGACACTAGAAGGGTAGACACTAGGAGGGCAGACACTAGAAGGGTAGACACTAGGAGGGCAGACATTAGGAGGGCAGACACTAGGAGGGCAGACACTAGGAGGGCAGACACTAGGAGGGCAGACACTAGGAGGGCAGACACTAGGAGCGCAGACACTAGGAGCGCAGACACTAGGCGAGTAGACACTAGAAGGGTAGACACTAGGAGGGCAGACACTAGAAGGGTAGACACTAGGAGGGCAGACATTAGGAGGGCAGACACTAGGAGAGCAGACACTAGGAGGGCAGACACTAGGAGGGCAGACACTAGGAGGGCAGACACTAGGAGGGCAGACACTAGGAGGGCAGACACTAGGAGGGCAGACACTAGGAGGGCAGACACTATGAGGGTAGACACTAGGAGAGCAGACACTAGGAGGGCAGACACTAGGAGGGCAGACATTAGGAAGGCAGACATTAGGAGGGCAGACACTAGAAGGGCAGACACTAGGAGGGTAGAAACTAGAATTCACATATCTACATATGTCACTTACTGGAAGCTCTCCTATAAACATTTTATGCTTAAACAAAATCTGTATATAAAATGGCTTAAACCCAGAGACAAATTATTCTCACTGAATACTACAGTCTTTAAACATAATGTTCAATGAATCACAACTACAAGAATTAAAACATGTTGGTCATTTCCAATAGCTAGGCTGTGTTTGGGCGATTCATCAAGAAGAGAAACTAAAAAAAATCGTATTAGTAAATAAAGTAATGTACATCAAAGTGGTAAGAGCAAATTATTGAAGAAAAATACGTTTGGGAATGGATTAGTGTGAAAGAATTGTATAATAAAAAATACAATAGTCGAAATCCGAAAAGCTGGAAATAAAACGGGGAAAAAAATAGGCTACACATCACGACAAGCGCCTGGAAAATTTAACGATCTGGAAAGGTGTGGTATAAAAACCTGGAAGACTTGGAGAACCTGCAGTGAGGATAAAGTCTGGGTACTGGAGAAAGTCGATGTGTGAAAAAATAAACTTAAAAAAAAGAGGCGAATCCAAAATGTTGATATAAACTTTGAGACAAACATCAATATGAGTGATGGATACATGAGAGGAACCGCCAGAGAAGGTGGCAAAATTGACATGTGATATTAGAAGAGACTTTCCTGGAGAAGCAGCTTTAAGGGAGAAAATCCTGATCTAAATATTGAATGTCGGACGCTTGGTCACTGGCGAGGCCAGCGGGCAGTTCAACATGATTTCAAAGGTCAGAAGACATCGCTGGTTGACTGGCAAGGTTCGGGAAAAAAAATGTGTTATTGGCAAGAAATGAAGAGAGACTGGCATGATAAGAATGATTCACCGAAATACAAGAGAGAATTGAAAGGCCCAAAATGATTGGAAATGCTTGAAAACAGTGACTGGACAAGGCACGAATGACACATGATAGATGTCATTATACTCCAGCTTTATGAAGCTAAGAGTCATAATGCAATCACGACGCACGAAATCGTAATAACAAGACTCCTTCGCCTTGAGTTCAAACCCCACCCGTTCTGTGGGTTGTTGTAATGTAAAAACTGATGTCAACACTGTAGAATGGGATTCCGATTCTTCTTCGTATATAGCATAATATATTATTAAAAATATTATTACTTTACACTATTGTACCATACACATAAACAGTTCCACTGCATTTCTAACAAAGGTTTTGGAACTTAAAAACAATATAAACTTAAAGACTTGTTTACACTGAAGTCACTGTTAGTTAAGGAATATTTTGCAGAGAAAAGTGAATAAAAAGGGAAAAGAAAATACTAGACAGGAATATGGTAGGAACGAGAGGAAGAAAAGGGGGACGGGAAGTGAGGGAAAGGGCGACATGAAATAGGAGGATAGAGATGATGAAGTGAGAGAGAGAGAGAGAGAGAGAGAGAGAGAGAGAGAGAGAGAGAGAGAGAGAGAAGAGAATGATCAAAATAGAGAGCATGCAAGAAAGAAAGCGACGCACACAGACCACAAGTTGTCTTAAGTCTGCAGCAAACTTTGCCATCTTTAACTCTTCTTCTTCTTCTGCCACTTTCATGAAATATGCAATTGCCACGCGAACTTGATCTTGCAATTTTCGGGAAAAGAATTCTTAAACCGAAAGGTTTCCCGCCGGCGTATTTTCCTTCATTTTATATTCTTGTATTGCGTCCCAAAAAAATTTACAGGACACTCAGAATTTCAGCGGTGAATGAACAATTTCCTGAGACGAAGCTGTGCTCAAGTTAATCTCTCTTTAATTATTATTAATATTTATATATATATATATATGACCAAAAGTTCCTTGATGGAGCCAGGATCTGGGATAATCTAACAGGCTCTGAAACCAGGCCTGCTCCCCCCAACAACTACAAACAGTCGCACTGGGATGGCCCAATAGTAGAGAATATAGCCTCAGCAATGCTTCAGAGTGTGTCAGGGAAGGATAGAGCCCGCCTCCTTGCAGTGAGAGCTCCTCATGCAGGGGACTTTCTTTTGGCTGTTTCCAACTCCAGCCTTGGCACACGCCTCGACCCACAGACCATCCGCATTGGTGTTACCCTTCGACTTGCCGCCCCTATTCTCGTCGAACACAGGTGTATTTGTGGCAGTGAAGCAGCAGACCGATTCGGGTACCATGGTCTTGTGTGTCGTAAATCCGAGGGAAAGATTGCAAGACATGAAGAGGTTAATAACATTATCAAGAGGAGCCTCACAACAGCCGGATGCCCAGCAGTAAGGGAACCACCCCAACTATGCAGATCTGATGGCAGCCAAAAGCGTCCAGATGGTATCATCCTTCAAGCCTGGACAGACGGCAAGCAGGTGGTGTGGGACTACACATGTGCATCTACCTTGGCTGATACCTATCTCCAATACAACAGGGAGGAAGGAGGGGCAGCTGCCACCTTCAAGGAGTCCCAGAAGTCGAGAAAATATGGAGAACTTGCCCATCATTATATGTTTGTTCCCATAGGCTCAGAGACCCTTGGCTCATGGGGAAAGAGTGCATCTAAGTTCCTCAAGGAGCTGGGCAAAAGACTCATCAAGGTAACTAGGGATCCCAGGGCAGCTAGTTTTCTGTTCCAGCGACTCGCTGCTGTTCAGAGGGGTAATGCATGCTGAATTCTGGGCACGCGCCCCAGCTCGGAAGAGCTAGACGAGATTTTCGCATTATAATCAGTGACAAACATGCAACAATATGTACTAGACATGTATCTCTCACACCTCGTCTTTTGTACCATATTATGTAATAAAATATACCTATTGGTAAAAAAAAAAAAAAAAGATTGGGTGGTAGGGGAAGTGGAATATTCAAATGGCATCAGGAAGAAATCCCAATTTTCTTCCTTTAAGCCTTTTTATCCACTTCTCCGAGGCTATGGGTCCCACAATTTGTACCAGAAGTGGACCCCATCCTATGTATATGTATATATATATATATATATATATATATATATATATATATATATATATATATATATATATATATATATATATATATATATGTCGTGCCGATTAGGTAAAACTTGAGATTTTGGCTCAAATAGGAACGCTCTTCTTGCCATATAAGACAATCGAAAATTTGTGTATGCAATAATTTCGCAAAAATCGTTCTTAACCTAAAGAAAAACATATATTTCATTGTGTTTGTTTATTATTAAATTAATGTTAACGTATCTGAAATATATTTAGTTGGGTTAGGCTAAATTAAATTGCGCTTGTTATAATAAGGTTAGGTAGGTTTTCAAAGTTTCTCTTGGTACAAAATTATAATTTTTTACATTAACATAAATGAAAAAAATATATCTTTAAACGTATAAGAGATTTTTTTAGAAAGGACTTAATTTTAAATGAGTTCTTGCTAATTGACTAGTATTACCTAATCGGCAGACATATATATATATATATATATATATATATATATATATATATATATATATATATATATATATATATATATATATATATATAAATATATATAATGCAAATATCGCGATCAAGTGATACAAGATGCAAAACAATCATGGAGGTAGTGTAATGATAGCTCTAGGCCTTTCGTTTTGCAATGAAGATATACATCAGGAGCTTGCAATGTTGCAGAAAAGAGGAGGTGGTGCAAGTAGATACGATCACAGGGAGCGTCAACAAAGGCGCCATTACGGTATAAAGAGAGAGGAGAAAACGCTGACATCAAGGTACTGACCAAACTGCTGACAACAGGGAAGGAAGGAAATGACCAACCCGCTGACACCAGGGAAGGAAGGAACTGACCAAACCACTGGCACCAAGAAGGAAGGAACTGACCAAACCGCTGACACCAGGAAGGAAGGAACTGACCAAACCGCTGACACCAGGGAAGGAAGGAACTGACCAAACCGCTGACACCAGGAGGGAAGGAACTGACCAAACTGTTGGCAGCAGAGAAATAAACAACTGACAAGAACTACAATGGAATTCAAATGCGATTTCTAAGGTAATAAATAATTTTAGACATTTACAAAACCACATTAAAAAAGAGAGAAAACAAAGAAATGAATGTGACAAAAACAAGTGAGAAACATAAAAAAAATCCCCAAACAGCAAGAGAATCAGAAATTAGGCAGTGTTAATGTGAGCTCTCAGTGTTAATGTGAGCTCTCAGTGTTAATGTGAGCTCTCAGTGTTAATGTGAGCTCTCAGTCTTGTGGATAGAGTTAGAACTATGATATTTTGACTGGTCTGTCAAGTGAGAGAAACTTTCTAAAAATCATGTTAAAAAGTCGATTAGAAAGCGACGAACCTGCGAGGCTGGACCATTTGTTCTCCTCTAGCGTGATGAGTAGAGGAATATGATGCATTTGCTTTTCTGATTAGGCAAGTTCCAACCCAACTTCTGACATTCTTTGCCTACTATGACACTGAAATTATTATAGAATTATTTTTAACCCCGCTTCTCTACATGGATAATTAAGAAAGACAAATTAAAATGGAATCAGTTTTGAGGAACCGATTCAAAGATTACACTGGGAAAGAGAACGATATGTGTTTAATAATTGGTGGAAATTATCATCATAGGTGAGGCAGAATAATAAGAGGACTAATCCGAGTTTAAAACAAGGTTGTGTTTGGCACCAGTGCCAGGACGATAGTGTTCGCCTGGGCAGCTTATGAATGTTACGAGATAATATACAACGTAAGTTGTGTATAATGAAAATGTTAATACTTAAATATCTGCAATATAAACACTTATCACTAAAAATGTTTCCCCTATTGTCCTGACCTTAGTGTCAGGACAACTGAGTGTTGTATCTGTTTCATTAATAACAACCCGACGTGTCCAGTACACCAGGAAAACCCGACGTGTCAAGTACACCAGGAAAACCCGACAATGCAATATTTCGCAGTATTGTTTTCACACTCTCCTGGACAAAATAAAGATAGCTAAGTCAGAGTCCAATAAACGTTCTCTTTCTGTTTACAGAGTTTTTCAATCCACTTACATTGTTCAAAAACAGATATCCAGTAGAGACGAAGTTTAACAGTAGGATAAAGTTTGTGTTTTTCTTGTTTCAACCTAGATGCAATTTTTATATTCAGAGTTCTCGTTTTATATATATGTCAAAATGTATATATATATATATATATATATATATATATATATATATATATATATATATATATATATAAATATATATATATATATATATATATATATATATATATATATATATATATATATATATATATATATATATCGTGCCATGTAGGTAAAACTTGCGATTTTGCCTTAAATAGAAACGCTCTTCTTGCCGTATAATGCAATTGAAAATTTGTGTGTGCAATAATTTCGCAAAAATCATTCTGAACCTAACAAAAAAATGTTTCATTGTGTTTGCTTATTATTACATTATTGTTAATACACACACACACACACAATATATATATATATATATATATATATATATATATATATATATATATATATTACTCACTCTCAGTGTTGCGATCCAGAGGGGAAATGCCTGCAGCATTCTGGGCCCACTGCCTGGAAGCTGGACGAAGTATTTGACATGTAGCTCTGAGTTTTTATCTATGTTGTTCTTCTCCCTATTGTATTCTTGTCAATGTATTTTGTCTTGAAATAAAGTTTATACACATTTAAAAGATGGGGTAGTAGGGGAAGTGGAATATTCAAATGGCTTCAGAAAGAAATCTATATATTCTTCCTTGAAGCTTTTTTATCCACTTCTCCGAGGCTATGGGACCCACAATTTACACCAGAGGTGGACGCCATCCTATATATATATATATATATATATATATATATATATGCAAAAAGATCACAGTACACTATTACTCTTCACATCAATATAGAGTTAAAGTGTCGGTTTTTTCTTCAATGTTTTTGAGAGCTTTACGTATTTGTAGTCCAGAGTTCATAGATGAAGAAATCTCTAAAATTTATGAAATAGCTAATGATTTAAAATACCCTAGAAACATAATTGATAAATCTTTTAAAATAGCTAGGAATACTTTTTACAATCCCAAAGGGACAACCAACCTTATTCAACCAAAAATATGTTGGTTCTCCCTTACCATGAAAACTTGGTTGATATGCCTTCCTTTCTTAAGAATTTTAATATCAAAGTTGTATTTAAAAATCTTGATACAGTAAAAGACTTTTGATAAAAATTTCCCAAAATGCTGACGGATGTGTCTATAAGATTCCTGTAAAATATGCGATAAAGTTTATTATGGTCAAACTGGTAAAAGTCTTGAACTAAGATTAAAACAACATAAATATAGCATTAGAACTGGACAAGATTCTAATGCTCTATTTATTCATGTGAGAGACTTTAACCATCCAATTGATTTTCAAAATGCTGAGAAGGTTGTATCAAGCAAGTCCATGGTTGAGAGGAATATAATAGAATCATGTTTCATTAAAAGCAGTTTTGAAAATAATATGAATATTTCTTTTGGTTTATATAAATTGGATTCTTTTATAATTAATAAAATTTGGGAAGAATTTAATGATAAATTGGACTAATCTTAATTCTTGGGAAGAGTTTCAGGTCCTTTCTTGTTTTTCCTCTTCACAGAGTCGTGTGATGTTACCATGTAGAGGTGTAGTCTTTTAGTGTGATGTGACTGTAGGTGTAGTCTCACCCCTTATATAGTCCTCTTGTCATGTTTCCTTTTATATTCCATGATAATGTGAGTAGTCACAAGGCTTGGAATTCCTCTATTTTTCATAGTGGTTGTTTGCATATATATATATATATATATATATATATATATATATATATATATATATATATATATATATATATATATATGCAAGACAACCACTATGAAAAAATAGAGGAATTCCAAGCGCTTTCGTGACTACTCACATTATCAAGGAACTATAAAAGGAAACATGGCAAGAAGGCTTATAAAGGGGCAAGACTACACTTCACAGTCACATCACACTAACAAAGACCACACCTCACAGTAGCGTAACATCTCACGACTTTTTATGAAACATGATTTTATTGTATTCCTCTCAACCATGGACTTGCTTGATACAACTTTCTCAGCATTTTGAAAATCAATTGGATGGTTAAAATCTCTCACATGAATAAATAGAGCATTAGAATCTTGTCCAGTTCTAATGATATATTTATGGAAAAATAAACACATAAGCAGTATAATCTTAGTTCAAGACTTTTACCAGTTTGACCATAATAAACTTTATCGCATATTTTACAGGGAATCTTATAGACACATCCGTCAGCATTTGGGGGAGGGAATTTTTTCTTATCAAAAGTCTTTTTGCTGTATCAAGATTCTTAAATACAACTTTGATATTAAAATTCTTAAGGAAGGAAGGCATATCAACCAAGTTTTCATGGTAAGGGAGAACCAACATATTTTTGGTTGAATAAGGTTGGTTGTCCCTTTTTGGATTGTAAAAAGTATTTCTAGCTATTTTAAAAGATTTGTCAATTCCGTTTCTTGGGTATTTAAATGATTTCAATATGGGTATTTTAATGATTTCAATATGGTTAATTTTGATGTTACCTCCTTGTTTACAAAAGTTCCAGTTGATGATTTACTAAGTTTCTTATCTGAAGAACTGGTTAATTACGATATACCATTGCCAGTTCCTACTATCATTAAACTTATTAAAATTTGTATTGTTGATGCAAAATTTGTATTTAATGATGAGTTTTACAATCAGAAGTTTGGTATGGCAATGGGAAATCCTATTTCACCTGTTCTTAGTAATATATATATGGAATTTTTCGAAACAAGATTGCTTAACACAATCCTTCCCAATAGAGCTAAGTGGTATAGATATGCTGATGATATTTTATGCCTTATGCCTAAGAATGTAGACATAAACCATTTCCTTGTTAAATTAAATAGCTTAGCTCATTCTATAAATTTTACTGTTGAATTCAAAGTAAATAACTCATTGATTTTAAATTTAAAATTTAAAGAAAACCTACAAATAATTGTTGCTATGTACACTATTATTCTTCACATCAAGATAGAGTTAAGTGTCGAATTTTCTCTTCAATGTTTTTGAGAGCTTTACGTATTTGTAGTCCAGAGTTCATAGATGAAGAAATCTCTAAAATTTATGAAATAGCTAATGATTTAAAATACCCAAGCAACGTAATTGATAAATCTTTTAAAATAGCTAGAAATACTTTTTACAATCTAACCTGATGACAATGGAGGACAGAAGGACGAGGAAAGGGGATATGATAACGTATAAAAAACTGAGAGGAATTGACAAGGAGAAAAGCGACTGATTGTTTGAGAGATGGGAAACAGGATTACGAGGATACATCTATGAGTTCAAAACTCAGACGAGTCATAGGATAGTTAGGGAGTATTTCTTCAGCCTTATAGTCAGGAAATGTAATGAACTGGAAAGGAGAGTGGTAGAGACAGGATCCATGCACAACTTTAAGACGAGGTACGATACGGCTCTCGAAGCCAGGAGAGAATGAACGTAGTAGCGACCATCGAAGAGAAGGGGCCAGGAGCTGTAAATCGACCCACACAAAGTGTGGGCAACCAGTTACCTGAGTCACTAAAATTCATTAAAATATTCAAAGTGATGGGATTATGGGGTAGGCAGACAGACCCATCAACCCATGAAGACCTTGCTGGGGAGACAAACCCATCAACCCATGAAGACCTTGCTGGGGGAGACAGACCCATCAACCCATGAAGACCTTGCTGGGGGAGACAGACCCATCAACCCATCAACCCATAGCCCGGTGGTCTGGTTGGGTGGCCCGGTGGTCTGGTTGCTAGAGCTCTCGCTTCACACACGGAGGGCCCGGGTTCGATTCCCGGCGGGTGGAAACATTTCGACGTGTTTCCTTACACCTGTTGTCATGTTCACCTAGCAGCAAATAGGTACCTAGGTTGTTAGTCGACTGGTGTGGGTCGCATTCTGGGGGACAAGATTAAGAACCCCAATGGAAATAAGACAGACAGTCCTCGATGACGCACTGACTTTCTTGGGTTATCCTGGGTGGCTAACCTTCCGGGGTTAAAAATCCGAAGAAGACATCTCTTATTAACCCATGAAGACCTTGCTGGGGGAGACAGACCCATCAACCCATGAAGACCTTGCTGGGGAAGACAGACCCATCAACCCATGAAGACCTTGCTGGGGGAGACAGACCCATCAACCCATGAAGACCTTGCTGGGGGAGGCAGACCCATCAACCCATGAAGACCTTGCTGAGGAGACAGACCCATCAACCCATGAAGACCTTGATGGGGGAGACAGACCCATCAACCCATGAAGACATTGCTGGGGGAGACAGACCCATCAACCCATGAAGACCTTGCTGGGGGAGGCAGACCCATCAACCCATGAAGACCTTGCTGAGGAGACAGACCCATCAACCCATGAAGACCTTGCTTAGGAGACAGACCCATCAACCCATGAAGACCTTGCTGAGGAGACAGACCCATCAACCCATGAAGACTTTGCTAGGGAAACAGACCCATCAACCCTTGGCGACCTTGCTGGGGAGATAAACCCATCAACGTATGAAGACCTTACTGGGAAGACAGACCCATCAACCCATGGCGACCTTCTTGAAGTGCTCATCTTCCGTCTTCACTACAAACTGCATGAAATGTGATACATGTAAGTTCTTCCTCTAATTCTCTTCAAGAGTTTGCAGTACCCAGAGGAGCCCATCAACTGCTGATTTATTTATCCTCTTTTAAGTATACGTATATTCTGGGAGACACTAGTGCTTACCTGTAGTGAATAAGTCAACACTAAAATCTATTTCTTTCGAAGGAATATTTCCACTGATTGTCTATGGAATTGGTATTTATTTTATTTCTAAATCTAGTAAAATCTATATATGCAGACTGCCACACATAATATTTGTATGAAACTTAACTGGTTTAATTTTTGAGCAACACTGACGTATCCACGGGTTCAAGTTCCACTTATTTTATAATATTGGCCTCCTCTAATCGCGTAAATAAATTATACGCAACCCCCACTTTTGGGAATTTCGTAGGAGTCCTGGTGAGTGATAATTTAAATTCCCAACAGAATTTTTTTTCTTTTAGAAGGTGAGGGAAATGTAAGAGAGGGTGAGTGAGAGAAACTTAATTTATTAAGAATTTCCCAAATATGAAGTAATGAGAGAACAAGATGAGGATGTCTACACAACTACTGAAGATGGCTCTACAAACTTAATTAAAAAAAAAAATCTTAAAAAGTTTGAAAATATTGCACGAATACGTTAATCATCGTTACCCAAACCAAAAGGAGAAATGCAATATGATTTTTTCAAGAAATGACAACCAGCTTAGCAGTAATAAGCTGATCAACACTACAAGATACAAAAGGTTTAAACAATAAATTAGGTTGGCTGGAGCACCCAGCTGCGTAGTAGCCGACAAGCAACTTACCTCTGAAGAACTTAAAGTTTAAGTGAAGTTAACGAGACCTCGTTCAAGTCCAGGGATCGTACCCAGCTTCTACTGTTACTGTAAATAACCTTTTACACATTTTACGTCCCTCTCAGGTTTCAGGTACTGTTTATTAATTCACATGCCTTTCATAACAGGCAATGTGAACTCTGATTTCATAATACAGAAAACTTAAAATTATTTTGAAAATAAGTTATACTTATGACTCGTTTGTTTACACAAATGATTACGTTGATGATATAGCGAAGTGGCAATGTATGTATTGAAGGACATAGATCGAAAGTAAGCAAAATTCATTATGACGTAGTTAACTTCGTTAGCAAACAGGACAGGTGTTTCCTGACGCGGGTCTTAGTCACATGATGACCCGCAGCTGGAGCTTTAGGTCATGTGACCGAGGCCTTCCGCTGGCTTGCCAGTCCACCCCTTTAAAAATAATATTTTTATGAATATAACCATCACATAATTACAACAACGAGTGAAGATTATTCAGTAATTTCAAATTGCAAGTGCATTCCAATTTTGCAAGTTCATGCGACGATTTAAAATTGATCTGTGTATCGACACATCATGGGGAATCTCCATCACACAATTTTTAGAAAGCCAGATAAAATTTATATTACTCTTTTAAAATTAAATTAAAAATAAGTCATTTAGTGAACTAAGAAATTTTACTGACTATCAGCAACCCAACAAATAAAAATATAAAAAACGTAGCGTAAATTTGTTTAAGCGATTTTTTTAAACGAATCCAGGTGAGCAGTAGCCTAGCGGAAGACGAAGCCAGGTGAGCAGTAGCCTAGCGGAAGACGAAGCCAGGTGAGCAGTAGCCTAGCGGAAGACGAAGCCAGGTGAGCAGTAGCCTAGCGGAAGACGAAGCCAGGTGAGCAGTAGCCTAGCGGAAGACGAAGCCAGGTGAGCAGTAGCCTAGCGGAAGACGAAGCCAGGTGAGCAGTAGCCTAGCGGAAGACGAAGCCAGGTGAGCAGTAGCCTAGCGGAAGACGAAGCCAGGTGAACAGTAGCCTAGCGGAAGACGAAGCCAGGTGAGCAGTAGCCTAGCGGAAGACGAAGCCAGGTGAGCAGTAGCCTAGCGGAAGACGAAGCCAGGTGAGCAGTAGCCTAGCGGAAGACGAAGCCAGGTGAACAGTAGCCTAGCGGAAGACGAAGCCAGGTGAACAGTAGCCTAGCGGAAGACGAAGCCAGGTGAACAGTAGCCTAGCGGAAGACGAAGCCAGGTGAGCAGTAGCCTAGCGGAAGACGAAGCCAGGTGAGCAGTAGCCTAGTGGAACACGAAGGGAAAAACAAATGCAACTAAAAATGTTTGGAAATAGAACAAAGGAATTACGCGATTTGTCAATAATTACTGATGGAATTTTGTGGATTCACCACTGTCACAGCTGGTCTCCCTGTACCACCTGTTGGTGTGGCTTTGTCACTCTCACAGCAGGTATTCCTCTACCACCTGCTGGTGTGGCTTCATCACTGCCACAGATGGCCTCCTGCCACCTGCCTTTAAATCTGTTGCTGCTGCCACAGTTGGTCTCGCTGTACCACCTGTTGGTCTGCCTTTACCACTGCTACAGCTGGTCAGTCACTTTACCGTTATTGCTTCAGCATTACTACGCCTCAACATTTAGGACAAAAAAACAACAACACTTGCTTAATTCCTAGCCTGGATAAAGCTCCTCCCTCTGAACAAGCAATCTTCCCGGCCGCCACTGTAATCCATACCTATATTTTACCCCTGCCCCTCTCTCGACCCTAAACTCCATGCTTGCAATGCTGCCTTCCCTCTCAAACACGCGCACACAATGTTTGTGCCACTGGTGAAGCCTCTCTGCTGATTCGTAAGTGATGTGCACGGAAGCTCAGTGCCAGACACGCACCGCACACTAACAGTGTGAGACACGTAGCTAGCCTGACACCGCACACTAACAGTGAGACACGTCGCTAGCCTGACACCGCACACTAACAGTGTGAGACACGTAGCTAGCCTGACACTAGCTTACTATCAGACTAGCAATACACACTTTCTCACACATCTCAGTGTATGCACCACCTCATGAAATATGCAATATACACTCTCAGTACTCGCCTACATATAATTGCAGGGGATAAGCTCCTGAGCCCGTCTCTACTTGCCGCTTTCTTCCACCAGTTTTTATTCGAGATTTTTCCACTACCTCACCACTCTTGAGGCTAAAGGAATGCTTCCTGACATCCGTGTGGCTCATCTGTCTCTTCCAATCCCAGGTGTGCCCCGGATTACATGTTTCCCGCCTCTCAAACAGCCTACCCCTGTCTGCCCTATCAATTCCTATGAGTATTTTCTAGTTGCTATCATGTCCTTCCTGGTTTTTCTCTTCTCCAATGTTGCTGGATTAAATTCCGTTGGCCAATTCTGAAAGCTCATACCCCTTAGCTGTGGAACAAGCTTCACTTCGTTGCATTCTCCAACATGAGCCTGATGTATAATGTATAAAGGGACAGGAATAAACCTAGATTGAGATTCCTGAAGGCTACTCTTAGATTTGCCAGATAAACATTGGTCGCAGAAGTCATTCGGCTGATGTGAGCCTCTGGCGATATACCATACTCTATGCTCAGCCTTAGGTTTTTCTCTAAGTCTGCAGCCTCTGTGCCCCGAGTCTATACTCCGTGTCAGGTCTTCTTTCGCCCTCAGCAATCTTCATAACTTTGCATTTCTTGGTGTTGCACTCAAGCAACCATTATCTGACCAATCTTACAGACTGACCTGGTTCATTTATAGCCTCTTCCTGTCCTCATTTGTTTTAATTCTCCTTAGTAATTTTACATCATAAGCAAATAGGGATACATCTGAGTCAATGTGGTATTGCATTCACAAAAACCAGAAGCAGTCCTAGACCCCATTTTGAACGTGTCTTCCCTGACAGTCAATGTTTGCTTTCTTCCCCTAATGTACTCTCTGACGCACCTCAGTACCTTCACTGTTATTCTTGCCTACACCTTACGTTTTTGCCCCGTGTCTTATGGAAAATATTATCAGTTGTCTTCTTGAAGACTTAAGAATCTGCGTTCACCCATCCCTCTCTTTGCTCATTTCTGTCACTTTGTCGTAGAATTTTAATATGTTGGTAAGACAAAATGGTGGTTATTGTTTATGTTATCGCTTCTCTGCAAGCTCTCTATCACTCTACTTCTGATTATCTTGTCCATTACACTGCATGATGTGCATGTCAGGGAAACAGGTCTGTAACGTTTCCCATCTGTCTCCTTTCTTATACATGGGAACTACATTCGCTGTCTCAGAGATCTCTGACAACTGTCCCATGTCCAATGATTTCTTGTAGATCTTAGATAGAAGTTCGGACAATGCTTATGTTCTCCCTTCCAGAATCCATGTTGACACCTTGTCAGGTCCCATTGATGTATCCAGTGCCATCAAAATTCCTTTTTACCTCTTTCCCTCTCGTGTGTATATCGGTGACATCATTTTCCTTAAACTTTCTGGGACTGACCCTGTTTCTATTGAGCTTCTTTAAATCATTTGTTAAACATTATCGCAGACTTTCTTGCTGTTCATCATAAGCTGTCCCTCTTCACTCACTCTGTCTGCTCTGCTACTGTCCTCTTTTACACAAGATGTGGCTGTGAAAAGTTTTGGTTCAGTCTTGGTTATTGCCAGTATGTAATTCTCAAACTGTCGCTCATTCTCTCTCCATTCTCTTGCATATTGATTTCTGGATCATCTGCTCATTTCTCGGTTCTCGTATTCCCTCGTTGTTTACAGTTATTCTCAGGATTTCCTAGAATTTTTGCTTCTCTGAGACATGCAGTACACACTAGTTGAGTGTGAGACATGCAGTGCCCACCATCTCAGTGTCAGACATGCAATGCACCTCATGCACTGCTCACGTCTCGAGCTTTAGTGAATGCAATCACCGAGGAAATCCAAATTCACTCCTCAAGATTTTGGAAGGGCAAGTCTGCTAGTAGCATATAAAGACCTGCTAGTAGCATATAAAGACATGCTAGTAGCATATGGACATCTCCTGGTAGTATACAAGCACATGATGATCAGGAAATACTGGTCACATGAAATAAAATATTCAACTTTACTTGCATTATTAAAACTTCAGGGCAAATAATTCGAAGATATTATTTTTAAATATGTTTGATGACACGGTGTCACCGTGACTGCCAAGGCAGAATGTTTGATGACACAGTGTCACCGTGACTGCCAAGGCAGAATGCACGCTCCGGCCAGTCTGATTCCATGTACTTACGAGAGACTTATAGTTCATTTCTTTGTCTAGTTAATGCTAAAGACACGTTTTTATAAAAGTCGTTCCATTGCATGATTCTATATTTAAATGAAGTTTCAGACTTGTTTTTGGCAAGAAATTACAGGGACTCAGGAATTTACAGGATAAACTTCAAACCTCTCTCTCCAGATTTACCTTACATATCCATGATTTTAAATTTGTTACGTTTATTTATGTTCGTACGAGGAATGCGAATAGCTGAGAACTTACTAAATATTTCCTCAGCGCTGGAGAGCGAAATATATTAATGCTCTTATCCTACTTCAATATATTATAATTCTTTATTACAAGACTGGCGCCAACGAATTCGACACCTGGCTTATATATATATATATATATATATATATATATATATATATATATATATATATATATATATATATATAAAATTACATATATATATATATATATACATATATACATATACAGTGGTACCCGGTTTACGATGGTCCCCAAACTCACCCTTTATGTAAGTTTATTTTTTAAATGCTTTTGTAAGTGTAATTTTGGGGGTCTAAAAGGACTAGTCTATTTTACAACATTTCTTAAGGAGATAAATTCGTTTGGTAATGGCACTTGAACAGCATTCTGGAATGAAAAATATCGTAAACCGGGGTACCACTGTATATATATACATATATATATACATATATACATATATATATATATATGCTTCAGGAAGAAATCCAAATATTCTTCCTTGATGCCTTTTATCCACTTCTCCGAGGCTATGGGTCCCACAATTTGCACCAGAGGTGGACCCCATCATATCATATATATATATATACATATATATATATATATATATACATATATATATATATATATATATATATATATATATATATATATATATATATATATATATATATATATATATACATATACATATATATATATACATATATATATATATATATACATATATATATATATATATACATATATATATATATATATATCATATATATATATATATATACATATATATATATATGTCGTGCCGATTAGGTAAAACTTGCGATTTTGGCTTAAATAGCAACGCTCACCTTGCCATATAAGACAAGTGAAAATTTGTGTATGCAATAATTTCGCCAAAATCATTCTGAACATAACGAAAAATATATATTTCATTGTGTTTGTTTATTATTAAATTAATGTTAACGTATCTAAAATATATTTAGTTGGGTTAGGCTAAATTAAATTGCGCTTGTTGTAATAAGGTTAGGTAGGTTTTCAAAGTTTCTCTTGGTACAAAATTATAAATTATTACATTAACATAAATGAAAAAAATATATCTTTAAACGTATAAGATAAAATTATAGAAAGGACTTAATTTTAGAGGAGTTCTTGCTAATTGACCAGTTTTACCTAATCGGCACGACATATATATATATATATACATATATATATACATATATATATATATATATATATATATATATATATATATATATATATATATATATATATATATATATATATATGTCGTGCCGATTAGGTAAAACTGGTCAATTAGCAAGAACTCATTTAAAATTAAGTCCTTTCTAAAATTTTATCTTATACGTTTAAAGATATATTTTTTTCATTTACGTTAATGTAAAAAAATTTAATTTTGTACCAAGAGAAACTTTGAAAACCTACCTAACCTTATTACAACAAGCACAATTTAATTTAGCCTAACCCAACTAAATATATTTTAGATACGTTAACATTAATTTAATAATAAACAAACACAATGAAATATATTTTTTTCGTTAGGTTCAGAATGATTTTTGCGAAATTATTGCATACACAAATTTTCACTTGTCTTATATGGCAAGGTGAGCGTTGCTATTTAAGCTAAAATCGCAAGTTTTACCTAATCGGCACGACATATATATACATATATATATATATATATATATATATATATATATATATATATATATATATATATATATATATATATTATTGTAACCACGAACGAGTGGTATTGATCAATAACTACACTGCACTAGCCAGGGTCGAACCCATGATGCTTTGGCCCGCCTCATGGTGAGCATCATGGGTTCGACCCTGGCTAGAGCAGTGTAGTTTTGATCAATACCACTCGTTCGTGGTTACAATAATATAATATACTGCTTGTTGAGCAAGTACACCAAACAGGGAGTAGAATGAAATTAGCTTAGAGGTGTCCACACCACCGTATGTCCTTGGGTAGCGAGTACAACTTTCAGTTCTACTGGATGCGCTACTCTTAAGGATTGTGTGGTTCAGTGGACTAGTGTGTCATGTGTTTTCGCTCATCATGAGGCGGGCCAAAGCATCATGGGTTCGACCCCTAGCTAGTGCAGTGTATATATATATATATATATATATATATATATATATATATATATATATATATATATATATATATATATATATATAAAACACAGGGAGAGTTGAATGATAGCTCTAGGCCTTTCGTGTTGAAATCAACACATCATCAGGAGCTTGCAATGTTTCAAAAAAGAGGATGAATTCCAAGCAAACACGTTCAGAGGAAGCGTTTTTGGTTGAAAGGGAAGGATGCAGCAGAGTTTAATTGCCCCAGGCATACCAACCAGTACTCAGTGCCTGGTGCCTGAAAGACTCAATATTTTATAAGGCATTAGAAGGCAGCCAGCCCACAGGCCACAAGCACTGATCATATTGTAGTGGTAACTCATTGAGCGTAACAGTTCCATGAAAATTATCAAAAATTCTGAAAGACTTAGATATGATGTAAATGACTTAGAAATTGACTGACAACACCGAATCTCTAAATAGGCTAACTTCTCAACCATCAAGGCAAACAGGTTGCTTGAACAATATGGCAAATCATTCACCAAACAGCAAGAATGTTCTAAGCAGCAGAGAACAGCCGAGCATCAGGCAAGGAACAAGGAGACAAAAATGATCCTAACAGGGGACCTTCAACAGAACCTCCACAAAGGCATAAAACTTCCTTATTACTGAAACAGTGTTCAGCAATAACAGATCCCCAAATACGGCAGTACGAAGATGCCAGAACAATATAGGTCGAGTGTTTAACTTGGGACCAGATATATAGTGTCTCCACGACACACCTTTGAAAAACGTCAAATATCACTTAGTCTGAATAATACTTTGTGGACAGAGTTGCACAGAGTTACGAGAGGTACGTACCCGCTCCCCAAAGGTGACATACAACCAAAAACAGTCTAAATCACACGAGCTGACAGAATGAAAACGAGATGTTGTTTCCTCCTTAAGCAACAGCTAGAGAGAAAGTGGGAGGCAGGACCGACAGCCCCAATGACAGGTGACTAGTACCAGCTTACCGAAACCAATTATCAAACAAGCGGGCAGGTAGTAAGCATTGCTGGGAGCCAGTCAAAACTCTCCAACAAGGGGCACAATAAGAGGTGTAGTTACATTCTACCTACAAAAGCTAATAAGTAAAATATTATAAACCATGAAATTTTCATTTAGCTATTAACGAAAACATCAGCAATATAAAACTAAATGAAAATTCAATATATAAAAATAAACTCATTGCGTCCTTTTCACGGGGCGCAACACCCATCTGCTGACAAGTCCACTCCCAGATAACTGAATACTTTCATTTCCTTTATACTCCCTCCCTCCAGTCTGATGCCTAATCATTATCTTAATTTTATGTTATCCTCATCACCTTGCTCTTTCCTATGTTCACATTTAGTTTCTTTCACAAACCCTCCTAAACTCGTCCACTAACCTCTGTAACTTCTCTTTAGAATCTCCCAAAAGCACAGTGTCATCAGTAAAAACCGACTGCGACAGATCCCACTTTTTAGATTCTTGCCAACACTTGATCATTCACTTCTCTTACAAGCTTATCTATAAATATATTCAACAGCCACGTTGATATGATGCATTCCTGTCTAAAGCGTACTTTTATGGGGAAATAATTTTCCTCTCTCCTATAAACGCCATCCTCGTAAAAACTCTTAACTGCTTTTAGTAACCTACCACATTTTCCATACACTTGCAACATCTGCCACATTGCTTCCCTATCCACCCTATCATATATCTTTTCTATATACATACTTGAAACAAAAACCTCTTTACCTTATCTAAATACTGTTAACTTATATGCTTCACTGTAAACACTTGATCTACACATCCCTTAACCTTTTAAACCTACTTGTTCATCTGCGATCCTGCTCTCTGTCTTACTCTTAATTCTTTCAATGATAACTCTACCATACACCTTACGAGGTATATTCAACAGATTTATTCCCCTATAATTTTTATACTTTCTTTTGCCCCCTTTGCATTTATACAAGAGAAACCTTGTATACTCAATGCCAATCCCTAGGTACCTTCGAGTCTTTCATTCATTTACTAAATAAAAGCACCAACCATTACAAAAGTATATTCCCACCTGCTTTTAAAATTTTTGTTTATATCCCATCAATCCCAGCTGCTTTACCCCACTTCACGCACATCCCCCATACTCACATCTGCCTCTTCCTCACACCTACAAGATGTTGTACCTCCATGGCCAATGAACAAAATCACAGCTTCCCTATCTTCATCAACATTTAATAGTTCCTCAAAATATTCCCTACATGTTCGCAATACCTCCAACTCTCCATCTAATAGCTCTCCTCTCCTATTTTTAACTGTCAACTCCATTCGTTCCCTAGGCTTCCTTAGCTTATTAATCTCACTACAAAACTTTTTCTCATTCTCAGCAAAAAGATTGATCTCAGGAGTGAGTCATATTCGTCGAGTGATGGGTTGTCAAAAGAGGGTGCGCACCTCAGGAAGTGAATCTTGGCATAGTAAGACACCTTGTGAGGAGATACAGGGCATCATGGGCATCAAGATCTCTTATTTTCTCCTCCATTCTTTTCAGGTCATTCAGTTTGTTCTTGAGGACAGTGTCGATGGCCTGATGACCCAGCGGTGTTCCCAAGATGGATGGAGTGGTAGTTGAGACTTCAGGAAGGATTGTTCGCACAGCACTGATTATTTTCTGGTTTGTTCTGAAAATTTCACAATTGGAGGGATTGAGGATGAGTGTCTATTCTTCTCCCTGTCTTCACCAGATGTAGGTCCTCTAGCAGGGTCTCTTCAGTACCTGCCAGAGTGCCGTCATCCAGGTACCAGATGTTGAGTTCGCTGCGCAGACTGGAAGTTAGTTCTCTTACTGCCAAACAGAAGAGAAGTGAAGCGAGTGGGTCACCCTGCTGAACACCCTCTGATGAGGGAATTTCATGTTCACCAAACAAAAGAATTGAGGGTTTGCTGTAGCCAGCTGAAATGAAGGGAAAAAGACTGGGGAACCGATCCCGAACAGCTGGCAAGACCACATCTCTCCACCATATTAAAAGCATTTCTAAAGTCAAGTTTGACTACGGCCTTGTCTTTTGGTATGCCCTTGTTGCATGAGCTCCGGCTTCACTGCCTTGAGAGACCCCAAAGCACAGTTGGTGTGGCTGGAGTAAACTGGCAGCTTCTGGATGAATGTTTCTTACTGCTCCTTTGGCAACGAGACGGCGAAGTGTTTTACCAACAGCAATGGGTCTGATTCTCCGATCTTTCTTCAAAGCGCATAATGTGTGTGTGTGTGTGTGTGTGTGTGTGTGTGTGTGTGTGTGTGTGTGTGTGTGTGTGTGTGTGTGTGTGTGTGTGTGTGTGTGTGTGTGTGTCATGCCGAATAGGAAAAATTGGTCAATTATAATTTTGTACCAAAAGATCCTTAGAAAACTTACCTAACCTTATTATAACAAGCGTAATTTAATTTAGCCTAATTACACTAAATTTGTTTTTTTCGTTAGGTTCAGAATGATTTTTGCTTAAATTGCATACATAAATTATCGCTTGCCTTATTCGGCAAGACAAAATCGTAAGTTTTACCTATTCGGCACGACAAATATTTTATTTATTTATACCGAGTGATTTTTTAGAGTTGCAAATATTAAGAGTCAGTGCGATTCTATTTATATGTCCTGAATACGACATATTGTTTCTAGTTCCCTCTAGTATAACGCTCCCTTTCTATTTTTGCTTCACTAGTGAAACTAGTGGATATATTTGAAAATGAAATAAGTAAAATCTTTTAGACCAAGAGATCTTTTAAATCTTGCATTATGGAAGCTGCATCTTATACCTGGACGAGGAGATGTCTTTACTTCCACCGCTTTAAAGGTCTCTGGTAAATGCTAACTCTATTCTTAAAGCTGACCTTTCCCACAGAATTAGATAAAAGCATATGGTCATTGGCAATGAGATTATATTTCATCTCTGTCAAAATGCGAAGTAGATATTATTGTTCAAGTTTTTTATACTAATATCAAAGAAGCGATAAGGCAAACAATAGCATTAGTGGTTTATTGCAAATATACCTTTCCGAAATCCTGAGATATTAACACGAATATCTGAGGATTTTTTTTTTTCATTTTGACGCAAACACAAATAAAGAATTTTTTTTCCAAAGCAGTATCATTAAATTTACTAAAAGAGTAAATAATTTCTTGCAAGATAATGACTCTGTGAATGAGCAAGTTTTTCACTAGATCCTCTAGACTTTTCTCTCTTTAGATGGTATGATTAAAACGCCAAACCTGCTCAAGTGGTTGTGTGTATGTATGTACTCACCTAGTTGTCGTTGCAGGGGTCAAGTGGCAGCTCCTGGCCCCCCTCTTCACTGGTTGCTACTAGGTTACTCTTCCTGCTCCATGAACTTTATCATACCTCTTCTTAGTTATGTATGGCTCCTGCCTCCACTACATCACTTCCCAGACTATTCCACTTCCTGACAACTCTGTGACTGAAGAAATACTTCCTAACATCCCTGTGATTTATCTGAGTCTTCAACTTCTAATTGTGACCACTTGTTGTTGTGTCCCATCTCTGGTACATCCTGTCTCTGTCAACATTGTCAATTCCTCTCAAAATTTAATATGTCGTTATTATATCCTCCCTATGTTTCCTGTCCTCCAGTGTCGTCAGGTCGATTTCCCTTAACCTCTCTTCGTAGAACATGCCCCTTAGTTCCGGGACTAGTTTTGTTGCAAACTTTTGCATGCTTGCATAAGTGTGGGTTCGAAACTGGTTCCGCGTACAACAATATAGGCCTGACATATACGGTGTACAGGGTCCTGAACGATTCCTTATGGAGATGTCGGAATGCTATTCTTAGGTTTGCTAGGCGCCAATATGCTGCAGCAGTTATTTGGTTGATGTGCGCCTCAGGAGATGTGCCTGGTGTTATACTCGCCCTAAGATCCTCTTCCTTGAGTGAGGTTTGTAGTCTCTGGTCCCCTTAGACTGTATTCCATTTTATTTTGAATGCTTTAACTTAACGCAAGCAGTAAAATGAAGAGCATTTAAATGTTCAACACTTTTACTGAAACCAATCAAATGATGTCTTCAGAACAGTGAGGTACAATTTAAGTGTAATTCACATCATATTATATTGATAATTAGCAAAACATGGAGGTAGGAACCATTCCTCACAGGCCACGTACCATGACTCGCTGATGTCTTCCCGACAGGTATTCCCTGATCCAATGTAGTGCCTTCCCTGTTATACCTGCCTGGTCTTCCAGCTTATTTATTAATCTCTTGTGTGGAACTGTGTCAAAAGCTTTCTTACAGTCCAAGAAAATGCAATGTATCGACCCCTTTCTCTCTTGTCTTACTGTTGTCACCCTGTCATAGAACTCCAGTAGGTTTGTGACACAGGATTTCCCATACCTGAAATCGTGCTGGTTGTCGTTGATAAGCTCATGCCTTTCTAGGTGCTCCACCACTTTTCTCCTGATAATCTTCTCCCTGACTTTGCATACTATACATGTCCGTGACACTGGTCTGTAGTTTAATGGTTTTTGTCTATCTCCTTTTTTAAAAATTGGGACTACATTTTTGCTTCCATACCTCAGGTACTCGCCCTGTTTCGATAGATGTGTTGAAGATTGTTGTTATTGGCACACATAGCTCCTCTGCTCTCTCTCTCAGGACCCATGAAGAGATGTTATCCGGCCCCATCGCCTTTAAGGTATCTATTTCGCTTAGCAGCCTCTTCATGTATTGTGTCCAACACTTGAAGGTGTACGCCACCTCTCCGTCTTTCTGGAGTCCCTTCTGTCTCCTCTGTGAACGCTTCTTTGAATTTCATGTTGAGCTCTTTACATGCTTCTCGGTCGTTTCTTATGATCTCCCCTCTTTCCTTCCTCA
Organism: Cherax destructor; assembly: GCA_009830355.1. Classification (NCBI taxonomy): domain Eukaryota; kingdom Metazoa; phylum Arthropoda; class Malacostraca; order Decapoda; family Parastacidae; genus Cherax; species Cherax destructor. The sequence goes on from WNWK01002725.1 coordinate 175,209, forward strand.
ACCTAATTACCTGGTCCTTGGCGGTTGTTTTCCTCCTGATGTAGCTGTACAGCAGCTTCAGGTCAGATTTGGCTTTCGCTGCTATGTCATTTACATTTACGTAATGTCGTATGGACTCCCTTCTTACCTGAGCATATTCATTTCTGGTTCTACGACTGCTCTCCTTATTCTCCTGGGTCCTTTGTCTTCTATACTTCTTCCATTCTCTAGCACACTTGGTTTTGGCCTCTCTACACCTTTGATTGAACCAATTGCTCATCCTGGCCTTCTTGTTATTTATGTTACCCTTGGGTACAAACCTCTCCTCAGCTTCCTTGCATATTGTTGTCACACATGTAAAGGTTTACTCAGCCTTGTCAGAATCTCAGAGAGTATTTGACAAGGCTGGCTCCTCCTTATGAAAATAAAAAGATAGAAAATTATATAATAACATAATAAAATAAACATCATTATAATAAAAATCAGGCAAGAATATAAAACACTCAAAAATGAAATTAATCCTAATTTTAGCAAAAATGAAAAATGAAATATGTAAATAAATATTGATTCACTCCAGAAGAAGGCCACGCAGACCAACTGACATCAATACAAATCCCATAGATTTCGAAAATGAAATGGACAACATGCCCACTCACTCAGCACCTGGACCAGATTCATGGAATGCTCTATTTATAAAGAAGTGGAAAGTACCATTAGCAAGAGCACTTAGTGTTCTTTGGAGAAAGAGCTTAGATCAAGGTGAAATACCGGAGGCCTTAAAGAGTGCAGACATAGCTCCTTTGCATAAGGGAGGTAGTAGAGCACTAGCTTAAAATTACAGACCAGTAGCCCTCACTTCTCACATCATAAAAATCTTCGAAAGAGTGATGAGACGGCAGTTTACAAAGTTCATGGACCTGCACAACCAACATTACCCGAACCAGCATGGCTATAGAGCAGGACCATCATGCCTGTCACAGCTGCTGAACCATTATGACAGAAATACGGAGGCGTTGGAAGACGACCAAAACGCAGATGTGATTTACATAGATTTTGCAAAGGCGTTTGACAAATGCGATCATGGTCTGATAGCGCACAAAATGAGGGCCATAGCATTACGGGGAAGGTAGGCAGATGGATTTTCGAGTTCCTAACACACACAACACAAAGTAGTAATGAACAGGGCAAGATCCAGCATCAGCGAGGTCAAAAGCTCAGTGCCCCAAGGCACTGTCCTGGCACCTCTGCTGTTTCTCATCCTCATAGCAGACCTATATAAAAACACCCGGCACACTTTTGTATCATCATTTGCAGATGGCAAAGAGATAAGCACGAAAGTCACTACGGTAGAGGACAACATGACGTTCAATGGTGATAAGTTTCAGCTGGTTAGGTATGGAAAGAATGAAAAACTAAAAAGGAACACTATATACAAAACGCAAGAGGGTCACCACATAGAACGAAAGGAACACGTAAAGGACTTGGGAGTGATTATGTCAGCAGATCTTTCTTTCAAAGACCATAAAAAGACAAAGAGCACAACAGCCAGGAAGATGACGGGATGGGTATTGAGAACTTTCAAAACAAGGGAAATAATGCCGATGGTGACACTCTTCAAATCGCTAGTGCTCCCTCACTTAGAATATTGCTCTGTGCTGACGGCCCCGTTCAAAGCAGGAGAAATATCAGAGCTGGAACACATACAGAGATCGTTTACGGCTTACATTGAACCAGTGAAACATCTAAATTTTTGTGAACGCCTTCAAGTCTTGAACATGTACTCATTGGAGCGGAGGAGAGCGAGATACATGATAATATCTGGAAAGTGCTCGAGGGCCTGGTCCCAAATCTGCACACTGCCATTACAACATACTAGAGTGAGAGATATGGGAGGAAGTGTAAAATAAACCCAGTGAGGAGCAGGGGTGCGGTTTGGACAATAAGGGAGCACTGTATTAACATCCGGGGTCCCAGACTATTCAACATCTTACCAGAAGATATCCGAAACACGGCTGGAACAAGTGTAGAAACCTTCAAGAGGAAACTGGACAAGTATCTTCACCAGGTGCCACATCAACCAGGCTGTGACGGATATGTGGGGCAGTGGGCCTCCAGCAGCAACAGCCTGGTTGACCAGGCAAGCACTAGACGAGCCTGGCCCATAGTTGGGCTCAGAGAGTAGAGAAACTCTCGAAACTCTTCAAAGGTATATCAAAGTTAATATGTACACAATGTAATGTAGAATGATGCCGTGCCGAGCCGTTGTTGATGATGGGGGAGTTACAGGTGGACGTGACTTGTTGACACAGTAGACAGTGTCTCCAACACGATTATATATTCTGCTGAGGAGAGGTTGACTGATCCTCTGATCACCACAACACTTGAAGCAGTTAAGTAGACAGTCAAGATCCACATGAACGATGGTGTAGTTAAAACTGGGAGAAGGCGTGTACTTGACTGGGTGGTCGGCTACGTGTGGAAGGGGGACCAGTGTAGGTCGAGAAGTGCAGGTGAAGTCTCCCATCTTGGCCAGATCACTGCTGCCCTTATCTTAATCCTGCATTAGCCAGACGACCAGAGCCGACAATAAAGGAGATTTGATGGGAGCCGCAAAAGTCAAATGATTAACCACATGTCAGAGACGCACTCATCCCCTCCCACCGTGTGCAGAAGGGGGGTGGTAGAGGGAACTATGCACCCACCCTAACTGAACAAGCATACAAACCATCAAACTACCATCACCATAAATTCTTACTTTCACTACTCCTATATAATGAACTTTTCCCTCACAATCTCATTTACTGACTTCCCTACCAATGCTCTGTCCACTGAACCTCCTCCACTGAACCTCTGTAGTCCCCTCTCTTGTAGTTTGGCTTCATTTGTCCTGTCCTTCCTGGTTCCCTCTCCTCTTGTAACTATGTATTCGAAGCTGAGAACCACGTGGTCACTGGCCCCAAGGGGACTTTCATATGTGATGTCTTCAATATCTGCACTACTCAAAGTGAATACTAGGTCCAGTCTTGCTGGTTCATCCTCTCCTCTCTCTCTGGTAGTGTCCCTTACGTGTTGGTATATGAGGTTTTTCAGTACCACCTCCATCATCTTAGCCCTCCATGTTTCTGGGCCCCCATGCGGCTCTAAGTTCTCCCCAATTTCTTTGTGATTGAAGTCACCTGCAATCAGTAGCTTTGTCCTGCTCACATGAGCTCTTCTGGCTACTTCAGCCAGTGTGTCAACTATAGCTTTGTTACTCTCATCATACTCTTGCCTTGGCCTCCTGTTCTGTGGTGGGTTATACATCACTGCAATTACGACCGTGGGGCCTCCAGACTGAAGTTTTCCTATTATGTAGTCCCTTGCTTCTCCTCTGCCTCATCTCTCCACCTCTCCAAAATCTTATTGGTTTTTGACGAGCAGTGCAACTCCTCCATCCCCTCTGTTCCCTTTGTCTTTCCTCAGGATCTGATATCCCATTGGAAAGAGGGCATCTGTTATTATTCCTGTGAGTATGGTTTCGGTGAGAGCTATGATGTCCGGTGATAACTCTTTGATTCTTTCAGAGGCATCGCCGTGCCACTCCTCCCACTTATTCATTATTCCATCAGCATTGGTGTACCATATCTTCAGTTTCTTCTCCAACACTGTGTTCTGGGGGGTATGTGGGGTGGGGGCTTGGTAGTGTGCTGTGAGATTCTACAGCATATTGTGGGCTGTAAGTGTGGATTGTGGTTTGTGTTGGGATAGCGTGTTTGGCTGTGGGGTTCTGATAGTGGTTCTGTGAGTGCTTGCACTTGTTGTTTTGCACAGCTCTGGTTATCCTCTGTGGACTCTGTCCTTTTCTCTCTTCCTAGACCCTTTCATTTCTGTGTCTTCTTCAGCTGCTGTCGTTCTGCTCTTGTTCAGTCATGGTCTAGGAACACCCTCTTGTATGTTGATTCCTTCAGCCATGGTTTCTCTTGCAGGATTCTGTTCATCACCATTTCTGTCCTGAAAATCAGTTTGACTGGCCGATTTCTCCCTATCAAGTACCCTTCTATTCTCTGAAAATTTACTATCTCAGTGCCTCACGAAATCGTAATGACACGATTGCAAACAAACCATACCATGGGTGGGGTTATAACCCGTGGTCAGAAAGTCTCAAAACTCCAGACCATCGCGTAAGCCACTGGGCCATATAGCTTCAATAAAATTCATCCAAACTTATTATGGTGTAGAAATATACCTAGTTGGATGAATCTTATTGGAGCTAGCTGGCCCAGTGGCTTATGCGACGGTCTGGAGTTTTGAGACTTTCTGACCGCGGGTTCGAACCCCACCCGTGGTATGGTTTGTTTGCAATCGTATCATTATGATTTCGTGAGTCATGTTGACGGCTTTGTGGGGGACTTGAGCTAGAGTTCATTACGGCCATGCTAGCGGGAGATTCGTCTGTAAAAACTTGCATTTGTGGACACAGTGGTGCCTATGCTAACCTTCCTATGGTGTAGAAATATACCTAGTTGGATGAATCTTATTGAAGCTAGCTGGCCCAGTGGCTTACGGGACAGTCTGGAGTTTTGAGAGACTCTGACCGTGGGTTCGAACTCCACCCATGATATGTTTTTTTTACTATCTCAGTCATATCCTTCTTCCCTATTTCTTTGATGTTTTCAATATCCTGTTTTCTTTCTACGATCTTTCATTATGTGTCCTCCCTTTGCACTCCTGATGCCCATGAATAAACACTGACTTATCCCTTTCCTCCTCCCATTGCCTTTCCCCCTGTGTCACTGGGTCCCGTTTGTACATAGCCATTGTCTCCCTTATTTTTTCCTGTAACTCTTGGTGGCATAGTCGTGCCTGAGCATGGGACCTGTCACCTTCTCCCCCTCACTTGCTATTCCTGCTCTTAACAGTGTGTGTGTCTTCATCTATGTGTAGTTGCAGAGATCGAGTCTTTGCTCCTGCACTGCCTCTCAACTTTTAAGATTCACTCTCTCTTAGCCTCGTGGGCCCTATCATATCTATTCATAAAACTTCGTATGGCACCTGCCACAACTTCGTCGAGGTAATTACACTTCCTGACCACCTGAGACTGAAGTAATACTTCGTGACATCCATGTGACTCATCTGTGTTTTTAACCTCCAGCTGTACTCTCAAATACTGTTTACTGCCTCTCGATCAACCTTTTTCTATTTATCCAATCAATTCTACTGAGTATTTTATGTTTTTATCATGTCTCCCCTAGTTCTTCTGTTCTCCAATGTTCTTGGATTAACTTCCATTAGCTTCTCATAACAACCCTCTATGCGTATCTCTGTAATGCTTACAGTTTTTTTAATGCTTTCACATGAAAGCGAAAATCACGAAACAAGAGATTTTGAATCATTATGTTACGGCCCCCTATCTAACAAGGGTTGTTAGGTAGTATACCTGCCGGCCGGCAGTCACTAGTGACGTAATCAAACGTGATGGTTGACTGACGAGCCGGCTGGACCGACAGTGTCTACCAGACTCTCATATGGAGAGTGTCATCTAGACTCTCATATTTAGTGTGTCAACCAGACTCTCCCAGGGAGAGTGCTAACTTGACTCTCCCATATACACCTTGGAGAGTGTGTGCAGCAGTAATGGAGACTGGTGTTCGTCTCTAGCTCTGCCAGGAGCGAGTCGTCTGCGTGTGTTGCAGTATTGGAGACTGGTGTTCGTCTCTAGCTCTGCCAGGAGCGAGTCGTCTGCGTGTGTTGCAGTATTGGAGACTGGTGTTCGTCTCTAGCTCTGCCAGGAGCGAGTCGTCTGCGTGTGTTGCAGTATTGGAGACTGGTGTTCGTCTCTAGCTCTGCCAGGAGCGAGTCGTCTGCGTGTGTTGCAGTATTGGAGACTGGTGTTCGTCTCTAACGCTGCTCAGAGCAAGTGTGTGTGCTGTAGTATGGTGACATCTAGTGGCACGACACAAGTGATAGATAGTCGTGTGATTTTGTGTTTGTGACATATGACGCGGTGCAAAGGCTTCCCTAGAGACTGAATTTGTGATATAGGGGGCGTGCCATGTGGCACAGAGGTGTCGTGTGACACAGTGAAGGTGTCTTATGGTACAGGAACGGGTGTTGTGGAACCCCGTAGGCGTGCCATAAGACAGAGATAAGGGTGTCTGAGGACACGGTAGAGAATGAGTATCATGAGAGGATTGGTGGTGTCCTGTGTGACACGATGATGGCAGCGACGTCTGACACTGCACTGATTTTTTATGATTATTTTACTTGTGATATTTTACTATGTTTTAAAAGTAGTTATAAATGTGTATATAAAAGCTATATGATTTTACACAGATTATAAAATTGTTATTCAGATTATATGCTTTTATATTAATATATATTAATAAATATCTGAAATATGAGATTTTACTGTTATCCCAAACAGTCTCTTTATTACAAATGTATTTTTTTTTTGTAATACATTAACAGAACTGCGGCTTAGCCAGGACTCGACCCTGCGTTCCAATGCCCAGCCCTCTGTGGAATGAACAAAGTACGCATCACTCTCTCTACTGGACCACCATCCTTAAACACCAGGTGCTCAGCAGTACTGAGTATGTGATCCTGATGCAAGGACATTCGTGGTAGTGGAGCCTCAGAGACTAATTTTAGCCTGATCCTGTTTGGTGTACCAGACTTCACGAGCAGTCTATATATCAATGAAATCACGAAACAAGTGATTTTGAATCATTAACAGAACTGTGGCTTGGCCAGGACTCTAGTACTGCTGAGCACTTGGTGTTTAAGGATGATGGTCCAGTGTAGAGTGTGATGCGTACTTTGTTGAGTTCACACAGGGCTGGACATGGGAACGCAGGGTCGAGTCCTGGCAAAGCCGCAGTTCTGTTTATATATGATATAGTTCGCAAACAGCAACAGGACTCGAACCTGCAAACTCTGTATCAGAGTCCGCAGTACTTTACCAAGGAGCCAGACCCCAGATAAGTATGGGCGCCTAGCCGGAGCTAGCCGATGTTTCCCCATACCCCGGGGCACCAAAATCCTGCCACATGCAATGGACAACGAAAGAGATTTGACGTAGAGACAATGTTTGTAAATAATTTCGCCTGTTTGCGAATTAAGCATTTCAAATTTCTTTCAGTGTCCACTGCATGTGTGTGTGAACCCACTCAGGTTTTATTTTCTCTTTTCACTGTCTTATTATTTTTTTTCAGATTTGAAATCAAGTGTTTTACTTTTTTTTCAAGCTCTAGAGGTAGAGCTTATATGCAAAGGCTTTTTAGAAGCCATGCAAGGGTTACAACAGGTAGGTTAAGAGGAAAATTCTCAGTTAGGTAGACAGAGCACAGAGTATCACGTCCCTCTCCAGAAAGGCTTCTAGGTGCCATACAGACACACCCAAACTCCATTCTCGTAGCTCTCCATGTTAGGTACGGGAGGTCTACTGCAGGTTACAGGCAGCAGAGAAGACAGAACAAGAAATATAATATACAGCTCAAAAATCATTTCAAATCAATATCCAGTGCCCATGTGTAATCAGATTTACTGGTAGTCTGATAATTTACTTAGTACTTTAAATAATGTGAGATACAAGCATACTGTATACATCTTAATAAAGTACTGTTAGATTCCAGAATGATATATAAGCCTGAAACGGCATCTAATCACACGAATTGTTAGTTGGTACCATAATCCTGAAAATGTACACTTTTAATTATGGTCAAGATAATTCATGTCTATTCCAAATGGAAAAAGACGATATATATTTATGTAAATATCCTGGCTGATAGATGTGCATTTCTGATTATTCCGTCTGACTAAAACAGCAGTTAAGACTAAGTACATATTAAGTCACTTCATCTCGTAGCCATTGACGTTTTATAACTGTTAAAAATAATCAGCGTGTATTTACGTAAATGTCACAACTGAAACGAGACTGCTCAATATATATTCACGATAGAGTTTAGAGCTAAAATATTATCAGTTGCATTGCCACTTAAGTTTATTTAGTACAGTGAGAGAGAGAATGATAACAACGATAAGACATCGTAAGTAAGACGAGGATATGATCAGGTTCAACTTTTACATGATCTCCATGAACGACGATACAAGGGGCAAAACATGTGCAGGTTGCAGAGATGTGACTGTAATGCAGACCTGTCCTACCTACTAAGTAATCAAGGGGCAGTATTGCAAAATGAACAATCAATAGACTTTGTAATACGCCCCCTGCCTAAGATTGTGTACAACGGACTCGCGTAATTATGGATCAAGTTTGTATATCCCTTAATTCAAGTTAAAAGGGATATACATGTTATATAAGAGAAAGCTAATGTGCTTTTCTACATAATAATGGAACTGTTAGAGACAATGTTCCGGGCTGCTGCCCAGCTCTGGGCGACTGCAACCACTAACATGGTTGAAGATTGCATTCGGCTCCTGTGCCAGCTCGATCGAGCACTGAAGTTGGGCTAATCTAGCTTTGAGTAATTTATCTGACTGTCCTATGTACGAGAGGGGTCACACAGTGCAGGGGACCCTATAAGCACCTTCGACCATGCTGGACAGTGAATTCCTAATCAGCCCGTGTTTCAGGTACTATCATATAGAATGTTTTCTTGGCTGCTTTTAACGCCTTTTTAACAAATCCTGGGAATATCTCAGTTTTGAGGCAAGGTTAAATATCTCACCAATTTCGTAATCTAAATATTTAGGGCTGGAAAAAAGCACGCAGAAATATTGTGATGAAAATACATTGGTTGACTTCCTATACTACAATGTTAATTTAAAAGTTTGAGTTTGTATGAGAACTTATCAAGATGTGTTCTTAGGTCAAAGGTAAAGAAAATTTTCTACTTATCTAAACTATTTAGCGTTTCTTGTGAGAATATCTAAGAAGTTTTTTTCTCACAGAACTCCAAGTACAAACTGTTTAACAAGTAGGAGGGAATTTAACATATCAATATGCTTAAATGCACACTTGCAGTACATAACAGTTATATCAAATTGGATTTTCTTAAAAATAATAAACAAAATGTTTTTTCTTATAGAATTTTAATTTAAAATCAAATTTAGGTGGCAAAAGGAAACAGGAAAAATAAAATTTTAGGGCGTTTTTAAATTTAACGAAGACAGACTTTCCTATTTTTGAAACATTCTCAGCAACGTTTGTTTTTTCTTTGTCTAAAATCATTGTTTAAAACTCGGGAACGTCTAATTAGATCGGCTTCACATTTTCATCGTTGGTGCATCTACGACAAGATTCATGAGACAATTTGCATGCATGGGAGCTCTGTGCACTATGTTACAAAAGCTATTCCCAGATATTGTTTCTGTGTGATAACTATAGAAAGCCTCCACTGATCGGCTTCGAAATATCAGCACTCGTTTACCAACTAAGAAGAAGAAGGTTGGGGTAGTGTCCTTGTGATAACATGTGAATTCTAAATCTGATTTTTTTTAGAAATGTTTGCTGCACTCTGCACTAATCATTTCGTGTTAATTAACATACATGGTCCTTGGATTCTTCAATACAAGGATACATTTCTCGGATCGCACAACGACTGAAATACATTTTTTTTAATGTTTCTATAAGCTAATGCACTCATTATTGCAACGAAATTCGTATAGCACCAACCAATGTGGTCTTGACGACCAAATCTGTGACTCGGAGGTCCTGGTCTGCCAGTGTGGTCATGACCAATTCTGTGCACTTGGTGATGATGGTCAGTCATCGTGGTCTTCACCACCAAGTCTGTGTATCTCAGAGATGCTGGTCTGGCAGTGTGGTCTTCACCACCAGGTCTGTGTATATCAGTCATGCTGGTCTGGCAGTGTGGTCTTCACCACCAGGTCTGTGTATATCAGTCATTCTGGTCTGGCAGTGTGGTCTTCACCACCAGGTCTGTGTATCTCAGAGATGCTGGTCTGGCAGTGTGGTCTTCACCACCAGGTCTGTGCATCTCAGAGATGCTGGTCTGGCAGTGTGGTCTTCACCACCAGGTCTGTGTATATCAGTCATGCTGGTCTGGCAGTGTGGTCTTCACCACCAGGTCTGTGTATCTCAGAGATGCTGGTCTGGCAGTGTGGTCTTCACCACCAGGTCTGTGATCTCAGAGATGCTGGTCTGGCAGTGTGGTCTTCACCACCAGGTCTGTGTATCTCAGAGATGCTGGTCTGGCAGTGTGGTCTTCACCACCAGGTCTGTGTATATCAGTCATGCTGGTCTGGCAGTGTGGTCTTCACCACCAGGTCTGTGTATCTCAGATCTGGCTCGGTCTCACCACCAGGTTTATCTAGAATGTGGTAGTTTTACCCCGGTTTTAAAGCATGCTGGTCTGCGGCTCCCAGGTTGTACTCAACGTGCATGTAGCTCACCACCAGGTCTGTGTATATCAGTCATGCTGGTCTCCCATTATAATCTTAAAGACCAGGTGTGTGTATCACAGTAAAAAAAATCGTGTTCCCCCCCCCCGTACTCGTGCTAGAAAAGGAATGAGACGAGGAAGTTATCTGGGTGAAGTTTATCCTACGAGGATCTTAATTAAACCTTTAGCAAGCCCGCCTGTGCAGACTTGACAAGTAAGTCTCTCGTATCTTGGTCTTACATATCTTTCTCTTTTTCTCTCTCCTTCTCCTCCTCTTCCTTCTCTGCCTCATCTCTCTCTTCCTCCTCCTCCCCTTCCTTATTTCAGAGTCTGCTTATTGCTGCTCCTAAAGACACACTGAAACACCACCCGTCACTCTTCACAGAACATAAACAACCAGGACTAAGGAGACCGAAACATATAACGACGTTTCGGTCAGACTTGGACCATTTACTAATGTTGGTTACATTGTTCCAGTTACGGTATTGTGCCCGTTTGTTCTTTGTTCTTCGTAAATCCTCTTTGTCTCACTTGACGACCCACAGCATATGCTTCTCCTGTAAATTAAAATCTTGTCGAGGCAGCATAACCTTCCCGAGTCACTGCAAAGGTGCAGCTTGACGGTGAAAGTCACTGCTTAGGGGCAGCATGCAGGTAAAAGTCACTGCTCAGGGGCAGCATGCAGGTAAAAGTCACTGCTCAGGGGCAGCATGCAGGTAAAAATCGCTGCTCAGGGGCAGCATGCAGGTAAAAGTCACTGCAAAGGTGCAGCTTGATGGTGAGTCACTGCAAAGGTGCAGTTTGACGTTGAAAGTCACTGCAAATGTGTAGCTTGACGGTGAAAGTTACTGCAAAGGTGCAGCTTGACGGTGAAAGTCACTGTAAAGGTTCAGCTTGACGGTGAAAGTCACTGCAAATGTGAAGTTTGACGGTGAAAGTCACTGCAAAAGAGCAGTTTGACGGTGAAAGTCACTGCAAAGGTGCAGCTTGACGGTGAAAGTCACTGCAAAGGTGCTGCTTGACGGTGAAAGTCACTGCAAAGGTGCAGCTTGACGGTGAAAGTCACTGCAAAGGTGCAGCTTGACAGATACAGACGACCTCATGCACTGCTTCTCGAATCATGATCTGTGAGCCAAGAAAACCACGGTGATCGTCTTTTTTTTTATTTTTTTTTTGCGCGCAGACAGACTTAGCATTAATGAAGAGTTTCTCAAACTAGAACCACGTAATGCACCTCAGTTACCAAGAAACTGAAACAATGCGGCTAGCAGCAACAGCCTGGTTGATCAGGCCCTGCCCCACCGTGAGTCATGGACCGGACCGCGAGAGCGTTGACCTCCAAAATACTCTCCAGGTATATACTCCAGGTATACACCCCAGGTATACACCCCAGGTATACACCCAAGGTATACACCCCAGGTATACACCCCAGGTATATATCCCAGGTATATATCCCAGGTATACACCCCAGGTATACACCCCAGGTATACACCCCAGGTATACACCCAGGTATATACAACAAGGATTGTATCCGGATCATAAAACACAGATACATCATTTCTACTGCGACCAACGCAGTTTCTGCCATCTTACAAAAATCCAATCTAGACGTAGCAAGAGTCACTAGCACGACCATCAGGGACACGACAAGGACTCTCACAGCTAACACATAACTTAAGGACGCGTAAAGTTTTCAATATTCCATTGAGAGGAGTGATGAGGTCCACATCAGCGAAAACTGCCAGCAATTTTTCCAAAATGACTGCAGGAATCTGAATACGCCTGTAGTGTCAGCAGTGTAAACAACGGTTGTGACCAGCACCGTGGCATCAGGGATCTTCTTACGTGAAAATGTCAAGATCAACTGCAGACGCCTCAATATCTCTTCTATTAAACTCAAAAACACAAAGTAGTGGTATTTTTGCTTTGTCTGCAACCATAACTCATATTGTTTTAAAACAAAGAAA